>CM055268.1:15537609-15789561 GCA_029237695.1 Conchocele bisecta | reverse complement strand
CAACCAATCTCTGAAAGTTTTTCATATATTCTTTTCTTCGAAATTTCTACGACATTTACTTAATTCTGTTTCATCTAGTAACATTTTCCCCGATGGTTTGGAATACCAATTCTCTATATCAGGCAGTCCTGGGTAATCAAGTTTGTCTGGAGAATCGAACCACTCGTAAGGACAGAAAGATTTCTGTCCTTTGCAGTCGTAGGCTTCCAACTATCGTAACTTACACCCGGTCCTAGGTAAAGTATTACATCAAGAAATCTAAACTCCGGAGTAAATAGAAATATTGTTGCGTTTGCCCGTTTTCCGACCATTACTTTCTTTGTTGTTGATGCCAATTCGCCTACTAAATAATTCTTTATTAAGTTTATATCGTACTTACTGCTGTTAAAACCTATAACCGGTACTTGCTCTATCCACTGTTCGATCTTGGCGATTTGGTTTTTACGTAAATGTTCTGTATTAAACCCATATCTTAACCACACTGCTTCTCTTATAGCCTTTCCCCTGACTTTCAAATCTTCTACGAATTTTTCTATAAGTTTTGCAGGATCTTTATCACAAATATGAGTTACTGTTCCTGAGAAATTATCTCCTATACTAACACTTACCGGAACGTGCTCAGCTTCGTACTCTAAAATATTACCTAGCGTTTTAAATTCTGGGTTGAGATACGCCTCAAAATCATATACTATCTGATATGGATAAAGAGTAGTGTCGCAACCAATCTTTATATCTTTACCCGTTCTTTGGAATTCACATTCCCACATACATGAAACTACTAGGTTGAATTCTTTGCTTCTTCTAATAAATGTATCTCTTCTCATAGTGGATGCGCGTTATTTTTTTCTATGCTTTGCATGAATCTCACACCCGTGCCAGTAACAGCCGTGATATTGATATACGGTATTGTTTTCTTGGCAGTATCCATCTACTGGAGTTCCTAAAATCCATCTTTCACCCCCGTGTCCACACTGTTCGTGGTGAATGTGAATTCCCTCCAGCTTTTCCACAGAATACATCCAATCGATCGCCCCATAACTTTTTGGGTAAAACGCTTTCTCGAACGACGAACGCGGGCACTCTTAATAATTACCATCACATATTACTTTTGTCTCACCTTTCATACATTTTGGTCCGTGTCTCTTCATATTACTCGCTTTCGTGAATTTCTGTTTGCAATTATCGCAGGCGTAAATTTTAGATAGGTTTTTAAGATTTTTTATCAGAAATGCGTGATTATTAAACAGTCCTATTGTCATTGGTTTATTACCTATTTCCTTGTAGTGTGCTGGTACCTTTTTCAACCACCATACGTCACATTAGATCGGTTGATATACTTCTATACCGACTTTAAAAAACTCTTCAACCCTTTTCAGGTCTGAAAAAGGAATTGGTGAAACCGCATTACTACCGAAATATTGTTTACTAAATTCTCTCGCTTTGTCCGTACATCTGTCGGGTCTGTTACCTGTCATATGCATCGCTAAACATCTGAACAGACAAAGGTCGTCATTATACTTATCTAAAGAATACATACCTTTTTTATTCTTCAACCATTCTGGAAGTTCTCCTCCTGCTGCTTCTTTGGATTGTAGTCCCAAATCTATTCCCCTACTGCCCTGTATTAGCTTTACAAAAACCTCTACCCATCTTACAAACTTCCACTTTGTATTTGGTCTGTCTATTTTATCAGACATTATTCGTGTTTGCTCCTTATCTGTCAGCCATTTTTTAACGCTTTTCATTGATGATAGTGGTTCGCTACCACCGAGATTTTTGTGAAATATTAGAGTTATAGGTTTTCCATTTTTAGTTTCCTCCATATGTTCTAGTTTGTAAGAATATGAATATCTCAAATAAAAATTTGTTGTTAGATACGGAGCGGACATGCGTTCAGACTCGTTGATGTCAATGTTTTTACGAAAGGATAATGTAACTACCCGTCTTCCATTTTCTACCTTTTGCAATGTTTCATCACGAGCCCACAATATTTCTTCACCTTCTACCACTATCGCGCGAACGATAGATTTTTTCTTATTATTTTGTATTGGGCCACCTGTGCGTCTAATTTGGGACAAATTATTGGTGCTTGAAGGTTTTATTACACTTGTCCTTAACCCCGCAATACTTTATTTTTGAATTATGTTACCAAATTCCTTTGCTAGTGAGAGGTTTTTAAAGGCTCCTCGTTTGTGGGCGCGGGTAAACTGCTTCATAAACGCCTCATTCTTTGTGGCGTTTATCAGATTTGTCAACCCCCTAACTCTCAACCGTTTACTATAAGTAATCCCTAGAGATTCGGCTTCTCTTCTCAAACTTTCTATTTCTGGCGTTATCATATTTTCTGTTGTTATCATTACGCAAACATTGTATTAGCGAGCATACCTCACTATATCCCCAGTTACCTATGTAAACAGGGGTATGATGAGGTGCCCGCGCAATAGGTAATGCGATCAAATAGGTCACGATGCAGTGACTATTTTCCATCAATAACTTATGTTGTAAGCGATTGTAATGTGTATTTTCAATATTTATATTATTAAAATGTATCATATCGATACCCCTTTAAGTAATATTTGTATATTGTAAATGTATTGATGTTCTCATGAAGCGCATGAATATAAGTATTAATTAATCCAGCTTATATTGAGGCAAATCACACAGCCTTAAAACATAGTGCTGGAGTATAAACCATAGTATCGTATATTATTCATAAGTATATCACTATTAAACATTAATTACAATATGTATGCATATTATTAAAACAGCAGATGCAACCGCTGTTTCGCTATATGTGATATTTATAACAAAATATTTTTTTTATTCGTCCGCGTACGGATTTCTGTCACACAAAGCGCCATTTTCAGTTCATAATTTTGACCTGTGCATAGAACAGGACTAAGTTTAAACAACGCTCGATTCCGTCCTATTCAAATTTCTCTGCAGAATGTTCAGACTAACTACATAAATAATGCTGCTAAATAAGTGTTAACGGCTGGAACATGGTCATCACTAATAGGAAGAAACCACAGTCATATTATTTAAAAATATATTTACCCAGACCTCATGGGGGCCGCCATTAATCCAGTGTAAACAATAGACCGTGTGATCCCATTCCCTGAGTAGCCGCTGCTTAGTGAAACGGTGTGCTAATCATGATATTATTTTCCCCATAATTGGAAACGGTTTGAATTTCTCGGTAAAAACTACGAAAGTCATACAAAATAACGATGTATATTTAACATTGGATACGCGTAAACGGTGTTACTCTCTCATCGGATCGTCAGTTGTCGTCGATAGCGATTTAACGTACTGATCTGGTCTTAATTTATTGTCAACTTTCAACGCCATTTACAGAATATAGGCTAATTTTGGAAATAAATAACGGCAAATTACGATGACGTCTGCTCTGAAATATCTGTCAACTTGCGGACGTAATTTAAGGAAATCGATTATATTTTAAGGCTACATCTGTGACTAATTACGAATTTAGGTATGGTCTTTGGCTACAACACCCGACACATTACACGATCTAGTTGTAAATACACGTCGCTTTGTGTGGGGAAAAAATCGATAATGCGTAGTTTGTGTGTGACGAGGTGTTGATCTGATGACACCACACAGCTGTGACCCTTAGGCAATGTTTTGAAATTGACGTGTCGTTTTGATGTGTGCCGCAACACCTCACTGTCGGAGACAACATGACAATTAACGATATACTCTCGATTATACACAGATCTATTAGACGGCTGGTTATTTAAAATAAAGAGTAGTTCAGTACACCTTCGCCGATATTGTTTTTAGAAATCAGTAATATTTTCCGTAAATGGTGTTGAAAAGTTGACAACAATTCTATCACCGTATTTAGTTGTGCCGATATTGTTTTAAAAAATCAGTAATTTGTTTCCGTAAATGGTGTTGAAAATTGACAAAATATATAGCCGCATTTCTCCGATATTCGTTTAGAAAATCACCAATATTTTCTGTAAATGGTGTTGACACAAAATGCAGCGTTCACGCGGAATTCAAATAAAATACAAAATAATAATTTAATAAATAGACGCCGATGGCTATTGTGTTTGCGGCCAGTGAATTCTGGTCGTGATAGCCAGCCACAGGCGCAGTTCGAACAGTGTTGTTAGCAGATGGAGGACAATAATTATTTCAAATTCATAAAAAAATATTTGCAGTCCGAAAATTAATTAATTGTGACAGCCAAAAAAAATAGATTTTGGGACAGTAAAACATTATATGGTATAGACAGTACCTCAAACTTAAAAAAACAGTAACAAACTGTCTGTGTATATATTACTTAAACTTAAAAAAAACAGTAACAAACTGTCTGTAAAACTGTCTGTGTATGTATTACTTAAAGACAGACACTTTCATTGTTGGTACGTTTCTATCAATTTATAGGTATTTTTATTAAAATCATAAAATTGTGAAAATATTAAAATCACAAAAATAATATACATGTATATGGAGAAAAAAAATACCACGTCGATGTTTGAACCCCCGACCCTTTCGGGAATCGGTAATTAAATCATTGAAGTCGGCGACCTTAACCTCACGACTATTGGGCCATTTACGACAAACACAGTTATACAGAAGTGCTATCAGTATTACGCAACCATTTGAACGTAATAATTATTAAATTATTTGCAACTCCATCTACAACGATACCGTTACAGAGATACGCTATTGAAGCAACATGTATTAGTACCCATACCATAAGAAAGTAATGTATCATTATATATCACAGGAGATAGCTTAAAACTATATATACTAATCATAAACAGAACAATCCGCTTGGCTCGTATGAAAATAGTTCGCGTGATATTGATTATCCCCCTTGCCGAAAGTAGTTCAGTGATTTATTAATTCCAAATAAGACGTGTTTGCGTAATGTAACCTATGAAATTTATCTATTCAATTGGTCGTGAAAACATTATGTTTTTTTTTCACGACCAATTGAATATAAACATATACATATACATATATAATGGAGTGTGTTACATGTTGTAAGACGTTTACGTGTAAAGACTATCTACGAAGGCATCTAGCGAGACGTAGAAAAATTCCTTGTGTCCCCCGCAATTTCAATGCCCCAGATTCCCTTGTAAATTCGTTAGTGCCCAAACTCTTTGTAGACATAAGCAACTACGCTGTCAGGTGGCTAAAGGTGAACGTGGTAGACTAGAGCTGGTAGAATTAGTTGCTGATCTGCGAAATAAATTAGCTATATTGTAGGAGAAAAATGGGGTGTTGGAATATAAACTATCACTCTTGGGCACATTGAAATTGCATTAATGATTTTCTCTAATAATTGGTATTGTTTTTTCTGTTCAATTTCCAATATAATTTTGACTCCCTCTTTTCAAAATTATTTTCTCCAAAATTCATAAATTTGCTGTCGGGAGACAATTTCCTCGTTAACCAATTTTTGATTTTTCGGGGGTGGTGGGGGTATTATAGAGGGTTGTAAATGATATCACCGTAGGTGGTATCATTTTGACTCCCTATATACTACTCTAGTACATATTTCATATACTATTTATTAATTGTGATTTGCATGCTCCGTCGGAGTGTTATCTGTCAGTTTCCGTTGTTTATTTGATCAAATTGATGGACAAATTCGTATCTGCTGACGTCACTAAGAGCATAATCTGTGATGTCACTTTCATAATTTGATGTCATTTCCGGTTCGTGAATTTTTGGCCAGTGACTGATATTTGGACGAATGACAAATATTGGGGAAAACGACCACTATTGGCCAGTGACCAATTTCTGGTCCGTGACCAGTATTTGGGAAAACGACCATTATTGGGGCTGAATGACCAATATTTGGGCAAGCGACCAATGTTTGGTCATTGTGACCATGCATGGGTTTATAAGGCGAGCGAAATTTGCCATTCGGCACTCTGGCACAATATATCTTACAGATTACACATCCACGTTAAAACTCGTGCGAAAAAGAGGTCTTTCGTTCAGTTCTCATAACAAGAAGAATTAATTATTTTAGTATAAATTGATATTGCCAGAGTCATTTGGACATTATTGCAAATATGTCGACAACATCATTGATAAATGAGTGGTAAATTGCATACACCTCTAACCGCATGGTGACATTTCGGTAACATTTGGATACTATTATAATAGATGGATAATATTGTCATGCAGTCATGACCTTTACATTTGTTTAACCAGCTTATTACCGTTCATTGCGTGTTTTATAAATATTCGCAAACAACGTGGTCTATCCACACGGACACTTATTTACGGTGTAAGCTTACCACTCATTTGAACCGTCACTTGAAGTAGTGTAAACAAATTGTTAAAATTTAATTAACGCCTTCTACGTTACCTAGACTGCCAGTCTGCTCGGCACCCGTGTTTTGACACCCGTCGTCCGTTTAGATGAGCGACAACTAAACCAGATATGGTTGAGACAGGTTGCAGGCTACACAGAGACTGATCGACATCTCAAGGCCGACGCTACCACATGTGCCGGTCAATCAGTCATCGGTAGCCCGCAACGCGTGTCTGATGATACTGGGGCACACAGTAGTACGCGCATAGCGAAGGCTTCGTCCAAGAAGAGGACAGGTTACCCTAAATAGTTGGTTTGGTACAGCGTAGCCTACAGCGTACGGCGTACGGCAGCTGGTAACAACACGTACATCCTAGGTAGGGTATACACGGGGTTGTGATAATATGCACCACTACCGGCGCGTAACAATATCACCAACTTATCAAAATAACAACTTTTACATAAGATATTACAAGGACCCCTAGCTAACATATAGGTCAGTACTTTAACACAAAAGCCTTGGCAAATTTCAATAAATCATAAGATATATGTGTGGCACGAAAATTGTACACTTATTAAAGAGTTAGCTTTCTTCGTCATAGTGATATCAAATCATGCATTTATAATTTATAATATATACTAGCTACCCGCAGTCTGCTGTGCCATCCGATTATGCGCAATAATAGTCTATTGGTTAAACCATGCTGTCTCTTGATAGCAAATGTGGCCAAGCCCACAATCAGCTCTGAATACAGAGCATTCTGGCATATTGTATTACTTATATAGTACAAGCTCATAAATATACATTATATAGGGTTTACTGTCTTGCTATCGTGCGCATTTTATAGTATTAACACGAGTAGAAAGTCTATATGGTTTACTGATTTATATAATACACTTATAAATAAACATGCGATGATATTGCAAATAGACAAACAACCCAGTCTGGTGACTGATGAGACAGCTTATCAATATTGCAAAGATTAAATTACTTAAAATAACCAGTATCTGTTTCAACGCGCAAAGTGACTTCTAAATATAGCATAGGATAATAGTATGCGAATATCGTTCTCCGAAATTTGTTCTACTTTTCTGAATGCAGTGCATGTATCAACGAACAGCATAAGACATAAAATTGCCAAAGATCGGAAGAAAATAAGCCAAAGCTGAATTTTTCACAATAGGTCCAGAATATCATTAGGAGAAACATAGCAAAACTCCCCATGAATCCCACTGGAGCTTAATCCAGAATTCAAGACGGCGTCCAAGATGGCTGCCATAAATTGATTAAGCACATATTGACTATAATGATCACATTGACGCGTAATTTCGCAGCATATCAGTGAACAATGCACATATTAACCTTTACAATACTTCCGAGTGGCTTACCCTTTCAAATATCCAAGGTTGCTGCCAAGATGACCGACACAATAAGTAAATGTTGCATTTTCTTCACCAGTTTCTTTCTTTGATTTTTAGTTATCTATGAACTACAATAATTACAATTAAATATTGAATAAATTACTATTTGAAATAATAAGGTGTCCAAGATGGCCGCCAAAACCTGCTACAATACGTTGTACAATGTGCATAACAGATGACCGCAGACCGCATGTTGAGCCAGCTGAGGCTTTTGATAGTCCGAGGGTGTACTGATAGTCCCAAGTTGTAGTGATCATATCAGGGTGTATGCAAGTGCTTAGATATATACGGTACTTAAAAGGTTAAATTAAAATTCATAAAAAAACATTAACGCAATGTAATTTGACCTTGACATTGGTTATGCAGGCCAATTGGATGAGCGGCAGAATGAAAGTATGGATGGTAACAAAACAAAACGTTTGACATTTCCAGTAGACGCGACCTAGCATTGCGCATAAAGTATTTAACAAAATTAACAGATACTTTTGAGACAACTCTATAGAACGCAATTATGATTAGAGAAATACAAGTTAAATGACAACTTTGACTTAGATTTCGGACTAACTCCAATATGGGTGACAAAATCTGCTAATTAATATATTTCATTGTTAATTAAAAAAAATGTGTATAACTGTTCATAAATATCTTCCTTTTTACCGTATTCCTTTTATATATGAATGCATTGTAAACATAATATATAAAAATTTCCTGTGAAATAAATAATTATTCCAGAGGAAAGATGTGTCGCCTGGCAGCCAGCTATGTATGCCTACATTAATTGTATCGTTTTTTATGATATTTCAGATGTTATATTTTCAGCTATATATATCTGATATATTATACTATTATGTTATTAATCAAAAGTTAGGTAGCATGCTCTTATCAGATGGTTACGAGGGATATATTGTTTATAACGGTGCACGTTATGTATTATATATAATACAAATGGATTCACGCAAGGCAATCAAGATATTATATTAGTACAAACTCTTTATGATAAAACACAACGGAACTTTCACATATACGTGTGTAACACACTATCAAGATATCATTGCCTTGACATTTGATGTTTACAGCTGATGTTTAAATAGTCACCTGTCCGTAGGAACAGTTGTATACAATCTGGCATTATGTGGGCTATTAGCTGGGAGACAGCTATTTTAATGATACAGTTCATCCTTACCAGAATCGCGATATCATGATTTGTCCCTCTTGTACATTTTTGGTTGTCTTGTATATGAGAGTTGAATCTGGTTATTCCCGTAGCAAGAGTAGTAAGGTTAGTGTAATCCAATTACTTTTAGTTAGACTAAATAATTATTGTGTGTTGAGGACCTGACACCATATCCGGCTATTCTAATTTGAGGGCTGAATATATATTTACTTGATGAAAATATACAGTTCTGATTTTGGTTTCCCCCTTTATAGGTGATTTACGCGAATTGCCCCAGTTTACCGGTGTCTAGAATGACGTTAGCTGTTGACAGGCCGTTAAACATTAATCAATACATCTATCTTCTTAGCATTCTAGCAGTCCAAGAAATGTACCTTCATATTTGGGTTATAGTTCAGATAGTGATATGTACTTGTGATGGAAAGTGAATGGGCTTAACGTCCCAGCAACAGCTAATGTCATTTAGGGATGAGTCGTGTGAATGCACTGATGTGTTGTGTAAATGTTTCTGCGAATTTTGCTGTTTCAGCAGCATATGCAAATTAGTTCTTCCAGTGATGGTATTATTTCCCGATTATTCGTTGGTGGATATTGAGCCTACTTAATAACACTCGATGTACCAGACCCAACACATGAGTACATTGAATATGCCAGATAGTACTTTTTTGTCACATTATTATGCAATATAATAAAACATGTATTATATGAATGGTTTAATTTAAATGGTAGCGCAACATTCAGACAACAAAATTGCGCATGACCGGTAATAACACATGGATTGTATGGATGCAGTTACGAACGTAATTATGATTGATAATGCATAATATAACTAACTCTGCCAACTTGGTACATGTTTCAAGCATAAATAACAATAACAGTTGGTGGCCATCTTGAATGCCATTTCACATATTTATTATAAATAAAACATGCATTAAATGTATTGCGTAGTTAAAATATCACCGTATAACCCATATAACACATTCAAATATAGTAAGTAGGGTTAATGCTATATATTGTAAAAACAGATTTACGTCACTTTGTGACATTTCCCGTAATGTGGTGGTCATTTTAAATATTGCATTACATATTATAATACATTCATTATGTATTAAATGTATTGTGTACATGAAATGTCTCATAATAATCCAACAAATTCATTCGAAAATAGTTGTTCGAAATATTCCACATGTTTGCTCAGTTTAGAGAGTTAATATATGTTGGCGGCCATCTTGGACAAATGGATTGAATTAATTATCAAAATTTGGATTAATATGATGCATTATTTATATTCTGTCTGTTTTGGTACATTTTATTCTTATTCGTTGAGCAGATTATTACGGAAAATAGTTTGTCGTTGTAACTATGTGTACTATATTTTTCTATATACGGTCCATTTTATTGATGAAAACTAATATATTTCATACACCTTTCATGAATATCCTCACATTCAAAAGTGATATTGAACTCTACATGCAATTCATACAGCACATATAGATCTATGTATGGTGTATTGTTACATTCTTTGATACATGAAGTGCACACATGAAGTATCACTGGTCTATAGTTGGTAAATCGTTTATTTTGGTAATAATGAGAGTAAACAGCTGAGCAAATCGATCCTTTCTATTCCCGTAACTTGCTATAGTACAGTCGAACATATTTTCACTGTAGCTTCGTGCAATTGCTGGTATTATGATTTCATACAAACATACTTTCTGCTGCGGGTTAATAAACACCGTAAGTTAAATATATATTTCGGCTTCATTAGCTGAATTTTGTATATGTTGCTTACGCGTCGCTATAACGGAGACCGGGAACCTTTTCCAGAAAGTGTCCCAGCTGTCAAAAGCGTGTCGTTGCCCAAATTGGTAGAGTTTGTCTTTGTGTTTCACACAGTCAACATTGCAGAGCGCCTTCAGTTCACTTGGACCAAATCCATCGCCAGTAATTCATGACTTTGAGTCGTTTAGACGAGCATTGCGTTTGTCAAACCCGGTTTAATGTTGAGGCCAGGAGCAGTGCTAAGCAATGTAAAACCTTATTCAGCTGGAGCCGCGCTATGCGATAGGCTAGTTTAGAGAAAGTTGTTGAGCTACATGCCCAGCTCATAGTCTGAAACCTAATGCCAGAGTGTTGAAGCTCAGCGACGAGCTGCACTCCCAGCGTTAAGGCTGATAGTGGTATAATATTGATGGCTTAGAGACGGGAGACGAGATGTTCTCGCAGCACATTATGTGATTATTGTTAAATTAATGTCTTGATTCTAGTAGTAAACCAATCATTGTAATAATCATTTCATCTGATCATTGGCAAATCAATCATTGGCGAGGTACGCACAAGGAAAATTATATAATCTCAGCTGAAGCTGAGACCTTGTAGACCAGCCAGCATGGTAGTTGTTCGGCAGTTAGTTTAAAAGTGTTCAGCAAGAGTTGGCTTAGAGGCAAGAGCCACAAATTACGTTACACCTGTATCACTACTAAGTTAGCTTAGCATACATGTATTTATGACAGTTTGACGGCCATTTTTAAATTTAAGTATGGTATAACTATAAGAAACAGCATAACTACATTTCTTATTCGATACTTTGAACTACGAATATAGGTATATATACATGGAAGTATGCTTATACGCGTCTCACAGACCAGCCTATTTGAAAACGTAGGTTTTTGGCGGCCATTTTGAAAATATGGCGGCCCTGCATTACGAAGACTTGTGTTTGTCTGCTAGTATCATGCATCATATTTATTATTCTGATCTTCTAAGCAATGTATACGGTTATCAGTTCAATGAGAATTACAAGTTATCCTATCGATATCATTATTCGGACACCAAACATGCATGAAGTTCAATGACCTTGATATGACCTTGAATGTAGAATAGCACCCGGATAATTTGGAAACTTTAAGTTTATAAAATCATCGGGTGACAAGAATTAACATGAGGTGCCGGGTTCTTCTACATGTATGTACATTTGCCCAGCGCCTATTTCGATGTGAAACGTTTTATTCCGGCGCGAAGTGCATCACCAGTGATTTCAACCGGCAGGAGGTTGGGGTCATGGCCCAAAGGCCGAAGAAGTTGGCCTCCGACAGCTGCGAAGCGCTGCCACCAATGCCAAACGCAAGGTGACGAAACTCGGGGGGACAGAAGTAGTGGGAGACAAGACCAAAAAGCCGGAAACGGGCATTATTGCCTACCACGTGGACGACGATGCGATGAAGGAGAATGTTTACGAAACGGCGCTGTATGGGAGTGACTCGATTGACGAAGATCGCGTATATTTGCAAGGTTTGTATTATCAGGGTCAATGAGAAAATAGAGAATATCATCCTAGCGTATTTTAATATTAAATTTATCAGACAATGCTATGAAACGTGTAGGAATACCGAGGCTCGCCGAGGAATGCATACCGCTCCGAGCCGTGTCTGATAAACTTGATAATAACAGACACTAGGCTGGTATTATATTTTTCAGGTAACGTTTTGTAAAATAGGTTTTCGTTGAAAAAAACGTGGTCTTGTTTACGTTGCGTTATTACAAGGACGTTATTCGGTAACGTCATGTGACGCTGTTCGACCAATGCAACGCCAGTTTTCAATTCGTTAACCCGTATATAAATGGCCTTATACTAGTAGTATGATTTTTGTTTAGCACAGTACAGAAACAGGTAACAACGGGAAACCGATATAGTCGATATATATGCATTTGCTGAAATGTTTACTATTGTCTTGAATGTTTACTTTGAGACACAGTAAAACAAAACAAAAAACAAATTGGTATCATTGTTTTTCCATCACTATCTAGGCCGCCATCTTGAATTCAAGATGACCACCATTATTGTCCATAATGCTGCATAGGTGTGGGCTTTTGTCAGGCAATTGTGTTATAATTATAGTCATATTTGTCAATTATACATTTTTTGATATCAGAAACTAGTTTTTCTATGTTGTCCAATGAATAGAGGGCCGCCATCTTGGATTTTAAAATGACCTCCCAATCCAAAATATATTTTACCCTATCATTGTTCACTATTGTGGCATAGGACTAATTTGTCATCACCATTCTACTTGATCCTATTTTACAAATAGTGTGTTCTAAAATCCAGCAATGAGTGATGCTTATTCTATGGCACAATGGCCGCCAAGATAAGTATAATTTGATATTTATTTTAAGAATCCAGTGTTTCTCTTCCTTAAAAGCTACATATTTGTATATGACTACTAGCACAACACTGTTTATGTTATTATCATTGTTATTTATGAACTATATTACTAACGTAACAATCATATTCAATGTGGAATACCTTAAATAATTAAAACAACGCAATATAAACAAATCTTTATTTAATGTTGCAGCGTGTTCAAATGATGCACTTGAAAGAACATCAAAATGACTTTTCAAGAGCATACATATGTGTCATCAATCAATTAGCAATAACGTGACGTTGTAACTATCTAATTGGCAACAATACGTGCTTATCTCTGATAATCTACAAAGGCAGTGAAACCGGTTATATGAAATAAGTAAATTAAAATATGCATAAAGTAAAACCTACATGGGACAGGCTTTTGTTTTATTTTTCATATACTTATGCGGTTGCAATGATCAGAATATACTCGAGTAGTATAACCAAGGGGGTTTCTGGCGCACCTCCCCCTATGCCCGCCCCACCTCCTGGCGGGCCCCATCCTATTTCTGCCGATGAAGAGCCCACCTCGCCCACCCCAGACACGCAGCCACAGACGGCATATTTGTTCGCTTGTTCTACCCCAATCGAGCTTCCTTCGGGTGTCCCTGACGCGTCCGTCACCCCTCAAAAAAAGAACCCGGGGCGGCCTACAACTATCGCCGGGCCGGGGCTCTCGATTTACATATACATGTCTCATGCCAGTTATCCGGACAATCAGTTCATCCGATAAATTAAAATACCTGTTAATTTATCCGATTTTGCAGCGAATACATCTAAGTCACGCAGGTGCTTGCTGTTTCCATGCCAGTGTGAAGAATATATCGCCAAAGCGAACAGTTTAGTAAAATTTGTTGAAAACATTTCCCAACTGTGTCCACAAGTTGTTTACACATTATTTATATACAACATCGTTTGGTGTACGACAAGTATTTGGCCATACAACTTCAGCAAATTTCTGTCAACAATAGTCGCGTTTGCAATCGCTTGGTATGTAAACATACGTCAGGTTTCTTGCGTGTTTACCTGGGAAACCAGGGAGGTAGCATGTTGCGGGCAGTAACGTGTCCGAATGTTTTGTATTATTTATTTTTATTTTCAACAATTTGGAGTGAATATCCCTATTTTATCGCATAAAAAACGGATTTGTTCTCAAGAAATCCAATAAAAATTAACTAAAACCTTGATTGCACAACACTTCTGCTGGGTATATATACGACAAATTGCCAGTTTTTATTTAACCAGGGACGCCAGGCTGGTCTCAGCGCTGAGACAAAACGTTGCCAACGTGGGCCCCTGCGCACACATTTCACAGACGGCCTATAACTTTTGATGGGCACGGAAACGAGGAGGAGGGTGCCGCACATAGGTCAGGTGCCGGATAGAGTGGATGTGGGCATTGTCAGTTTTGATTTAACTTGGGACGCCAGACTAGTCTCAGCGCGCTGATGCAAAACATTGCCAACGTGGGCCGCTGCATACACACTTCACAGACGGCCGGTAACTTTCGATGGGCAAGTAAACTAGGAAAATGGTGCCGCACATAGGTCAGTCGCCTGATGGAGTGGATGTGGGCACACAGCCTACAACACCTCGCCATGCCAAACACGAAACGAGAGAATAATAATTTAAAGCCTTCGTCTTAGAGGGGAGGGCCCAGAAGTGTTTTGCCGGCGTGGGTTAGAACCTCCCCAAAACATTTTATTTTTTTTATTTTTAATTTTACTTTTCACTGTCAGTGGAACATATCTAAACCTGGCACCCAAACAATGGACTGAATTTTTTTATTATTTCGAGTCATATCTAACACGGGCCACCTTTCATGTTGTCTATTTTGTTTACTCTACCAGTAGGACATATCAAAACCGGGCATCCAAATTGGGCTGGCCACAGCAGACGACAATGTTCGTCTCCCGCGTAGTGAGACAAGATTACACACGATAAGGTTTCACTTCCTGATACACACCACCTTTAGCGTATATATGTTCACTCAACTGTGGTAAAGTATAATCAAAGCACTGAATGTACTGCCATAATAGCATAACTACTATTTGTTTGGCCCGTGCTATGACGGATATGCGGTCGTGATGCCGAGCGCAATGTCGATACTGTCAACCACATTCGTGGCCCGTCGATACTTGTTGGCTAGGCCAGCGCGTGCAGTCTCTTCCTGGAGAAGAAGAATCTGGAGCTCCACGATCCGATTGAGCAGGAACGCCGTAGGATCATCCACGCCCGTCTCGCCTGCGGTAGACGGCAGATAGGGATATAGTTTGCGGTCCATCATAAATCGAGCTCGATTAATAATGTCACAACGGTGGATGAGCTCGCTGAGTCGGCGGTCTTGGTGACAAAGTTTATAACGCTCCCCGCTGGAATTTTAATTGAATTGGAATAATGCAAATTCCGACCCATGGCCTTTATATTTGGTAACGCCATAGTTCTGTTCTATCCCGTTCAGCACCAGGTTCACACGAACTTCTCCCGTAGCATGTCCCTTAAAGTTCACTGAACATACCGACATTCGGGTGAACCGTGACGGATACCGGCATGGTGTATCCCGTATATCTGTTGTTCACGTTGGCGCCCCGCTCCTCAGCCCAAATTGTAATGACCGGCTTTCTAAGTTCTAAATGCGACAGTTTAGAGGCTTGGCTCTTTATGTCCCAGCGGTTCATGTGCGCAAGCGACGCGCCATCCACTCGCTTTTTCATTTCAGGTTCAGTGACGGCAACGCCAGAGCTCTCACCAGGCCCGTGTATGCTCATTGTGACCTGACATCCAGGACGACAGAAATCGGGTTTCGTCTTTCGAAATTGTGATGCTGGCGCGGCCAGAAAGCTCCGAGGCGACGAGTCCATAAAGCTCCACAACCCCTGAGGGGGTACTACCTCGACAGATCTACAATCCCGCTCAAAGCCGAAGCCCTCGTTGTCTCTCACATTATACCAGTCAACAGTGAATTTGACCGGTCGTATGCCAACTAATCGCTCCCCGCATGAATTATCGATCGACTGTTGAAGCCTTGGGCCCCCTTTGACCATTTGTGAGCGTACATATATGGTATACTATGCAATAATTGCAGAGGCGCATTATGCGGCCGTTCCGGTCGATTTTGGCGTGGAGGAATACGCCTATGAGCTGGTAGCAGAACCAGCTCAACTTCGCCATATGGTGTGCGATGACCGTTTGCGGCGTGCTGTTCAATCAGCGTCTGTCCGCCCCCCCCCCCCCCTGGCTGATGATGGCTCTGTACCTATTCCATGTCTACTACCAAGTGCGGAGGATTACTACCAAGTTCGACTGGCAGGCCAACACGTACGACCGCCGGGCGTACGAGTGCCGTATATGCGCCGAATTCGGGGTCGACAGCGGGTTTCGGCAGCGGGTGGACCACGGGAATGTGGGGGGGGGGGAATGGGAAAGTTCAGTACTTCTGAAAGCCTGACGTCCGGTACCGCATCTCCCATGGCGGGCTGAACAAACCGTTATTTAACGAGAATGACGCCCTGCTCCACAATGTTGACATTTCGAACGCGTGGACGAGCTTTATACTGGACCATGTTACCGGGTTAACGCGCCCCGGCGTCGAGCGGCTGAATGACAGCATCCATCCGCACCTACGTATGGGCCCTGTTAGGCTCCCATGCATAGACGCGCACGCGCATATTAGGCGATAACACCGCTTTCGATGCACAGAAACATTTTCTGGCAAACGTGGAAGACGTCATATCCTCGCCCGTCAATATCCCGTCGTCGATCAAGCGCTATGAGGATGTCCTACTGTACGCGGGGATCAAGGTCGACTACGTCTTCGGCCACGGCCTGTACATGTCGCCGAGCGATATGATCTTGCGGATCGGCCGAATGGCCGGCTACAACAGTCGAATAGTGATCGCACCCACAACTCGGGATTTGGGCCTCAATTCCTACGTCAATGCGGCGCTCCCTCGAACGCACGGCGGCTTCTCCGATGAAAAGGTCGTACCTGCTCTGACTGCAGTTCGTCGCACCGGGCGACTGCGACGTTAACGCCTCAGCATGATGACGAGAAAATGGCCTTTATCGTGGGCAGGGTCGCCGTCGGCCTACTCGCGCTTTGGATGTGGAATTAGCCATGGACGTTCATCGACTATGGCCGTGTTATGATAACCACTGACATGGCATCAACCTATGCCATCGACAACATAGCTCTGGAGTTCGAATTGGTAACCCTACCCGACCGATTCACAATCAGTACGCCGGGCGTCTAACCATCCTGTATGAACGGGTCCTGCAAATGAAGCTCGATAAGAGCGACACTCTGTGGAACATGAACATCAACGTCCCCGCCTGCTCGATGAAAAGCATATTGATGTGGTTCGAGGAGGCCCGCATGGCATTAGGGGCACGAGACACGGAGACGTTTTATATTCCAAAGATTACCAAAGTCGAGGTGACAATTGAGGGCGACGACGACCAGCTCCACGGTAGTGGTGGCAGGGTGGAGAACGCCAGCGACGGAGTGACTGACGATCCAGATCGCCAAATAGGCGCTTTGAACGTATACCTGTATATACTCGCAGCTGAACATCGAAGTTGGCAGGCTTGTCTCAGCACTCTACTGATCCTGCATTAACTACCCGCCTTCCCCCATTCCGCCATCATCTGCGGCCAGACTTGCTGGAGGGCCCCAACCGTGGCTTCTTCCGGCACATTGTGGTCATTTGCCCTACGGTGCGGCACAAACAAACGTACCAACGGCGCCCCTGGATATGGACCAACCCAGGGGAGTACATTGTAGATCAAGGCTTGCGACTCCTCGAGTATCTGCGGGCCTTCTACTAACTATTGCAGGGCTGGCCCACGCTATACAGCATCGACGACTGCTCGGCTAAAGGAGCCATTGCCAATAAAAAGGACATGCTCTCGGAGCTGGCCTTCTCGGGTCGGCACGCGGAGCATAGCATCTGGGTACTAACCCAGACGTACAACGCCGTCCTGAAGGACGAGCAGACCCGTTGGGTCCCCATATTCCACTGTAAATACCGGGAGTCGTTCGAAGACTGCCACCGAGAGAACGTGCCTCGATCAGGTGGCTACTTGCTGAGACACAGCCCGCTAAACTCCTGTTGAACATCGACCAACCAACTGCTTATAAAGTGATATAATATGATAAGCTCTTGGGAAGCATTGTTGCTCATCAACCAGGCAGCTATTATCCCGGTCCTCGTGTGGAGTGCGTCCGAATGTATTAGCCATATGCGGCGCCTCAGTAGATTGATCGGTATTAACCTCGATCGCAATGCTAGTTGGGGGTACCCTGGTCAATGCATTCAGTGACAGCAACTACCTCTTATCGGTGCTGCGAAGCTCGGGCATCGACGAGGAGCGCAAACGGCACGACAAAGCCGTCGAACAGTTACAAGCCGCTCATGTCGCGTGGTCAAGAAAAAGGACTAAACGTCTCGACGACTGGATAAACGAGGAGCTCAGCCGGCAAGGCCAGGCCGTGCAAACCTTCCGAGACGTCGACGCCGCCATCCGCGAGTACCCTCAGGTATTTCCGCAGGAAAGCAATACACTCGTGCCTCTATTGCCAGAGCCCCAGCTTTCCGAATGTTATGCGCCCATGCGCCCAGCGATGACCAAGTGATCCGAAAAGACCGTACTTCATCGCCAGCACGACATGAGTAGTGAAGCGAGCTATTGGAGACTCATCACCCTCCTGGGATACGATGGACAGCCCCCGCCGCGGCTGGTGCCTCTAAAGATGTAGCCCGCGTGAGGCTCAATAGATGTACCTCCCCCTCCTCCGCAGACTCCACACCCATACGTTGATGTTGCTGCTCCAAACGAAGTCCACCAGGCCGATCTGCTCGGATGATGTTTCACATACTAAATAATTTGTGTTGTTTTTCGTGTGATGTTCTGCACTTAACGTTTACCAATCACACCATATTATTTGATAATAATATTGTACGGATCTGTTTTCTCCGCATATCTGATACCTAGTGCTTTTAACCAAAATCATAGCAATTTATGAAAATTCATGCATTATCCAAGCTTAATAATTGCGGATTAGTTTTGGAAAAATACAATTTTAACTCGAGTTACGTCAGAAATTATTTGGCTTTCTCGCTTTAAACTCCTATTAAAATGACACATGGATATTCCACATAACCATGTTTAGCCTTGAATATTGGAATGAAATTATATAATAATTTTTACATTATTCTGTATTGAAGATATATTTCCATGATTTCTGTCACTATAAATTATATATTAGTATATAGTGTCTAATAAAACAATGTAAATAGTAAATTATATGAAAACACGGTTTGAGAAAGACATAGTCGACTACACTAATTATGAAACATAATATATTTTAGAAAGTAAGGGAGCATGTATCTGGTAATAACCATGCATGTGGTCCACATCATGTGCAACATGTGTCATGTTTGAATTAACAATGGTTTTTCATGACGCCATCAGTCACCAATTCTATGACTCTGAATTAGCTGCTTTGTAAGACAGTGATAAAGCCACTGGCACATACATGTACATAGTCTAGTAATATTAGACTTCTTCGCCAAACTATACTAACATAATTCAGGTATTCTGTAACATTGCATTCTTATGTTTACAACACCATTTATGACCATATACTATATGCTTTGGTATTATAATAATGACTGTCTTATGTTTATCGCTCAACAGATATGACGAAAAAATGAACCTTTAAAAGCAAAATAGGCTGTGAAATCATAAAATATTGATCTGAAACAAACTATGCTGACTAGTTCAATCATGTTTAAGTGACTTAATTCATTCATGAATGTCTGATCTCTATAAGTAAAGATTTATTAGAAAATATGACAATTCTATCGTATGCTCAGCACAGGAGCTCCTAAATCTTCGGCAGGAAACTGTCAGTGCAGCTACAGCCAGTGAAATCACACCTACCGGTGACGCAATTAGGTGTTGTTGTTTTTTTACTTACAATGTGACAGTCTCCTCAATTTGAATTGAAAGTATATATTATAAGATACACACACTAACATAATACTACCTGAGATTAGAAACAAGTCATGGAATTGAATGTGACAATATGAACAAAAATGTAATTAATACACATTTTCATAAATGCGGTACATACAACTTCCGGACTAGGCATATTCCGTTCAGATTGCATTTAAGATTATAAAAATAATGTTTAAATCTATTTTCCTCCTGACCATGAGGTCAACCTCATTTTCAACTATATACAGTACCACTTATTTCTCCCTTTATTTACAATTTATATTGAACAATTAAATAAAATTTAAAAAAAAAATATTTTTTTGGCTGAACTTATTTGGCGTCGTCAGTGAAACTTTGTTTAATTTTATAAGTATTTTTAAATGCTACAGCGAAATGCAGCATGCATTAATAATTGTTAGCATTAAATATTGAAATTACATGGTGTCATGTTTATTAATGTAAAATAAAATGGAAAATGCCAACTCGGAAAAAATAAATGATTTTTTTTAACGTATTGCGGTTTTGTCAGTTAAACATTATTTTCACTCTTTTTAATAAAAAAAATAAATAATTTAAATGTAATATTATTTTCTGACAAACTACAACTTGATCTTTATTTATATATCAAAATATCATTGTGGAGCTACAATACTATTGTATAAAATGCAGCGCAAAACTGTTGTACAAATAACTGGAGTTACGACTGCATTGCGCTGAATTTGTTTTTGCATTCCGAGATTATAGTTTTTTTCCAAACTTGCAATTGTTTTTAAATGTTTAAATATTTTATATGTACTATGTAATATCATTTTTTTTACTAAATACAAGTCCACAATTATTTATAGTTCAAAATTGCACAATAGGTCCACCATAATTCTTTATAAAATGCAGCACAAATACGTTGCACATGTAATTTGAGTTACGACTGTGTTGCGCTGAGATTATTTGCCGATTTTGAGTTATGACCTTATGCCAAATGACCATTTATAGCCTTAAATATTGGAATTCAATTCTAATCTTTTTACACATGCTGTATTACTAGAAAATATATTAGAAAATGCAAAAAAGTCCATTTCGAAAAAAAAGTGAGTTACGACCGTATTGTGCTGAACCCTCGCATTGTTAATGCGGCCTCTCGCTGCAAGGAGGATGAGCCTCTGGCCCCAAAAGAGGCCAAAGAGCGCTGAAGCTCTCTCCCAGGGTCGCGAGTTTATGGGCGCAGTGAGCCAGCTACTGGTTAAGCATGGAGTTTCCGTAAGGCGCGGCCGTGTGGACATCTACCGGGACCAGGGGATCGTGTAGCGCTTCAATAGGACCCTGGCTGAGCGGTAGTTCGGGCACCAATATGCCCAGGAGTTGTGACTTCCATCCGGGGAACGATCAACTGAGTGGGTGGCATGGCTGCCTGCCGTGATATCGGCTCTGGACACTGAGGAGACTCGCATCACCTGTAAGAAGCCAAAAGATGCCACAACTGTAGCGCAAAAGCCATCCTCCGTTGTTCCGGGTCGCCCGGTTGGTTTTAAAGATCAAAAGCTCCCCTCGGGTGTTGGTGTTTGATACCTCTACCAGCCTGGCGAGCTGGAGGGTGGTCGCCGTCGCGCGACTGACTTTGTCTGGTCTCTCCCGTTATACCAGTTGGGTCGCTCGGTCACCAAGTTGTATGAGCCCGTGCTGTACTATTTGCGGGATAGCCCACCACGTGGCTTAGTCCGTGAAGAGTTTCTTGTTGAGCCTCCCGACACACAGTTATCAACACAGAAGGTGGTTCTACGGCATTAGATGTCGCCCCTTGCACGAACGGCGTCCCTGTGGCCACAAGCCAGGGTGTTAACCTCATTTTTCGCGATACTGCACATGCTGTCGAAGGGGGAGAGAGAGACCTTGTTCACGCGTTGCTTCTTCACGACATACTTCTTCACTCGCTTGGCCTTCTCGATAGTCTTGCCGCCAGCCCCCAGGATCGAGCGCATCGGGGGCGCAGGTCAACATATTCGGCGATGGGGCGCCCGGCTCAATCTTCCTTCATTTTTCTCAGGTCCTTTTCGTTTGCACCGCTGTGCAGAGGGTGCTCCGGACGGGGGGGGGGTAGTCGTAGGTGTCGTAGAGATGCGCGTGCTCGGACATGTCCTTGTACGCGTCCTCGGTCTGCATCTAGAGGAGGAGGGAGTCGGTGTCTGTGTTGAGGAGCTGGAAGCTGCCCCCGTACTGGGCATTTAAGTCATTGTAGTAGAAGTCGTACATGAGGTGCTTGGAGAGATCGAGGTTGCGGTGAATAAGAGCTGCAGGTTATTGTAGTGGAGCTCAAAGCGTCCCTTGTCGCGGAGGTTGGAAACCAGCGTTCGACCTCGGTAAGCGTCACCCCATCGCCTAGGAGGTCATGCTGGTACTCCGACATCCACTCCTTCTGGACCACCATGCGCTGCGGTTCCAGTGGATACGTGTTGAGCTCATCGTGGAGCTGATCGTACAGGGTACTCCAGGTCCACCTCGAGGATGTAGCCCTCTGGTCTTTCTGATGGATGCTCCGCTATTGCATCTGTTTGCCGATCGCAGTCTGCCACCCACTCAAACCAGCTTGTTTGCAGGGGCTGACTCATGACCCAACCGTAGAGGTTATTTGCATCCAGGTAGAGGCTGTATTTGGAGGGCTCTGACGGGTCATATCCCTCACCCATAGGATTGCTGGCTCGCGTATGCCGCTTCCAGACCATGGAGATGCCTCCGCGTATCCCATGTCAATGCACAGGTGCTGGTCGTAGTCTCTGAGCAGCTCCAGCTCTACGCCCGTTTTCGTGAGAAAGGCATCCCAGGAGAGACCGGGGCTGATGTAGTAGTGCGCGGGGTCCAGACCATACTGTCCCCAGCACGTATTTCGGAAGGTCTCGATGACATCGGCCACGAGGAGCACATCAGTCAGAGAGCTTGCTGTAGAATGCTTCCTTTGGTGGGAGTTGAGGCTATGCGATGAGGAGATGGGGCTCTGCTCTGTCCATGTACTCGTAGGGGTAGACCCCCATTCGCATCAGTAGCTCCCTATCAGGTTCATACCGAACCGTAATCAGGAAGGCCGCCACCAGCTTGTCAAGGAATGCCAGCATGAACTGGGCGCTGTCGATGAACCAGAGCTGCCCCAGGCAGAAGGAGATGTACTCCGTATTGTTGGGGATGCAGGAGACATTGCCCTCGATTTTTCGAGATAGCATGTATGATGAAATGCGAGTCATAGCCCCGCAAGTTGTGGAAGACCACATGTATTGTTGTAGTATTTGGCTCAACCTCAGCTTGCGGTTACATACGGTGTGGGCCGCCTCTGTACTGCCCGGTGATGTGGCAGTGGTCCCGGACAGAGTCTCCATTAAGCGGTTTCTCACACACATGGCAGGTCGTGGCTATGCTTTAAGCTCGCCAGTCCTCTAGGGTCATCATCCGCATGGCATTGGGGCTCGCCAGTACCGCCTTAATGTTGCCCTCTTCTTCCTTCGTTACACCTTCTGTATTCCACTGGTGGCTCCGTGTGTGGCCATCGCAGCGCACGACCACATATCAGTAGCTGCAGACCTCGTGATTCTGAGTCCTTTGGGTATTGCTTTTTGGCGGGGTCAAGTTCTGGGCCCTCGATCTTTATGGTGAGGGCCTCGAAGGCTGTGTAGATGACGAAGGGGGCTGGGAGGTGCTTGTGGTGGTTCTGAAAGATCAGCATGTTCTTCCCCTCTCCGGGCATCTCCACCCTCACCACCGTTTGTCCAATCCCGCGGCACTCGGGCTTGAGGGCCTCCAGCAAGTCTTCCCTTGAGTAGGCGTGGAGGCAGCGCTCGCATAAATGTTTACGCTCCCGGTGCTTGCTCTGATCGTAGAGAATTCGGTTGATGTCCTTGATCCACGTGTAGTGCGTTCTCAATCAACATCAAGTTTATTCTGCATGCTGCTTACTGAGGCTGTGGACTATGAGCCCATTATCCCAACAGAATACGTTGATCGCCAGGACATTCTGTTGTTCGACCTTCTCGATCTGAGCGATGGGTGTGGGGGCGTCGAGCACTGCGAAATCGAGGCCGTCTTCCGTTGGATACTTGGAAGGCCTCTGTGTGTCCTTAGCCGCTGGAAAGAGGGCAGACCGTATATTCAATCGTAGGCAGTGATCATCCCTGTTCCGCACGTTGACCACCGCCTTCTTGTGCTCCACTGCCGCTGGTGGTGGGATATAGGAGCCACCCCACAGATGTTGGTATCGGGCGATGTCCAGCCAAACTGTATGCACTCTGTCGACCACCCATGATGATACTAGGGAATGCCTTGTCTAGTGCCTCATTGATCTCATGAGCCTTCAGGACAGCTTATTGTTTATGGTGAAGCACAGTGTATGTGTACTCCTCACTACCTTCAGGGCTGTCTTTGCGGAGCTGGATCTTAAGAGCAAGCTGGAACTTGACCCCGTTGAAGCCAAGATCTCTTCTTCGAGTTTCTGGCAAATCTGTAGGCGAACATCCTCCAGGAAGGCTTTTGGGGTAGATAATTCTGTATTACCCAGGGGGTCCGCCTTAAGCCTGGCACATCCGTCCTCATTGCAACACCAGACAACTGTAGACTTAATATAATTGAGAGAAGAAGTGGGTCAAACACCTCGGCAATGGCCTTGCATTTCCATTGGATGTTCGTCCGAGGTTTCGGGGAAGGTTGGTAGCTGCTTGCAGCGGCTGTAAACAAGGCATTTTCGCTGCTTCCGGGATGGGCTCGGGCAGGAAGGTTCTGGACAAAGGATGGAGTGGCTCGGGTGCCTGCATTTCTGCGAACAGTTGGTCTATGTATATTTCCATGATTTTTTCTAATGCAGTGTTATTCTCTAAATGGAAGTGCAGTAAGTTCGCTCATAATCAGTGTGAACTGTCTCCGAGCCCTCTGCTCTCTAGTTATCAGTTTGATGCGGAATATTACCTGCCAAAAGCCCGACTCACGAAGATCCCGCTCCGCACCCCTCTGCCACAAGACCTACAAGGTACAGGAATCATGTTGCACTTCCGAATCTTTCAGTATTCCTTGATGCAGCTCTTCCCACAGAGTTCCGTTTCGACGACTTTCCTCCAAGCGCAATTGTTATGACCATTCATTTGTACTATGCATTAGATTCCGCCATTCAACGATATGTATGTGTATTTCCCCATGGTGCATGTGATATACTGTAACGGGATGTAATAAAGACACCCGGGGGATTTTTATGGAAGAGTATAGTCTCATTGGTTTCTATATTCCGAAGGCGATAAGAGTAAGAATAGCGTCCGATCTAATCTTGTCTATTATTCTATTCGTGATAGTTTTATTTACCTCGCGATAGAAAGTCCAGACTATTGTCCTCCTTCCCTTCTTCACACCTTCACGAGTTCCATCCATCTCCTTTCTTATTTTCAGGCGATTACCGAGAATGGGCTGGAGAAGGCGACGGGTGATTATTTTTAGAAGAGGTTCAGGGCGCACACGCGGATTCTCCGCAACATTCTGCGCGTAAGCTGTAGCACGCATGCTAGCTGTCGTTTCTTCTCTAAGTTTTTCGGCTAGATTTATCGGATCGGTTGGCACCCTTCCGGTTTTAACCGCGGAGATAACCTCTCCACGGAGGTGATCGATAAATCAAAAGCCGTACTCGCGGAGATCTTCAAGTTCGTGGGTAACGCGTGCTGCTGAATGCTGATCGAGTCCGCCGAGAGACACTCAAATACCACATATACGAAGGACGAGAAAACCGTAGATCGCGCGCTCAGATCAGCATGGTTCAGCGATCAGGAATAGATAGGAGACGTGTATTAGATCTCGAATAGAAAACTCAGAGTCGTAATTAATAGACCGTTTCAGTGTGCCATCGCGGTGTATCAGCTCGCTAAGCTTCGCATGCTAGCATTCTACTACGATTTCCTTGACCGGTTCGTAGATCGGAGCGACTTCGAACTCATTCAGATGGATACCGACAGCTTGTACTTCGCTCTGTCAGACACTAAGTTGGAAAACGTAGTGAGACCCAAACTCCTAGATACATTTCAGCGGGAACAAAACGATTGGCTAGCGTGGGACAAGAGGAGCAACAGGACACCCGGCTTGTTCAAACTGGTGTTTCAATGCGATCGCGCCATAGCTCTATGCAGCAAGTGTTATTATGTGGGAGCAACAGACCGCGAGAAACATTCCGCGAAGGGAATGTGAAAACGATTTGACGTGGGGCCGCTACAAGATGGCGCTCGAAGGCAGTCTCGATCGGGCAGCAACTATAGTGTTCAGATTTGTAGATGGAGCGATGCGCACATACGCGTAGCAAATGCTGGGGCTCTCTGCCTACTATGATAAGAGGAGGGTCCTCGCCGACGGGATCCACACTGAGCCGTAGGAATTTGGTTAGCCCGGCGGCAGCTGGGTGTCAGAAGGCACCGCAAGAAGTTCTTCGCGGACAAACCCGCGCGACTGACCACTGTCATGTAGTAGAGCACGGGCTCATCAGGTTTGGTAATATATCGATCCAGATGATATACATTGAGAGACCACATGGGATCAGTTGCGCGGCGGCGGCCGCCCTCCCGCTCACCGGGCTGGTAGAGGTACCGGACGCCAACATCTGAGGGAAGCTTTTGCTCCGCTGAACCAACGGGTCGCCCGCGCGAGACGGCAGAGGACCGTTTTCACCTTGATAGCATCCACGGGCTTCTTACCGATAAATCTGGTAACCTCGTTATTGAGAGCAGCAACTACAGCGGGCAGCCGATCCACCCATTCGGTTGAGCGCTCCGTCGCCGGAGCGTGCGCTCGCTGCCGCGACGCTCGCTGTGCGAGCTACATCTCTTGGGCGTATTGATGCCCGATCAACCCCTCTGCCAGGGTTCGATTGAACCGCTCCACCATCCCCTGGTCCTAGTGGACATCCACACGCCCCCGCCTGACAGGAATGTCATGTTTCGCTAACACCTGAGATACAGCGCCCATAAACTCGCGTCCCGGATCGACCTGGAGAAGATTCGGCCATTTCAGAGGGCTCCTCATGTATATGCGGGAGAGGGCTCAGGCGACATCCTGTGACTGTTGCGTAGCCAGGGTCTCAGTCTCTTTATACTCGCTACGTCAACGATTCTGAGGGCGTATTTGTACGTTTTGCGGCCAGCTCTTTGAGCTGTCGGAATGACGGCGTGCAGCAGAAAGAGTAGATCAGCCTGGTGGACTTAGTTGGGCGCCGGCACATCGAATTTCGGACGAGGGATGCTACGCACTGCCGGCAAGTAGATCTGCCACATGACTTGTTTCTTCAGCCACGTCCGGGCCACATCTTCGGAGAGCTTGGCAGCTGCAGCGAGGTTCTTGATTGATCGCTGCGAGCCCCTTCCGGTAGCCACGGGGACTATAGTATAGCAAGCTAAGCTTGCGCGTTAGGCGAGCCGTTAGCTGGTTGCTCGCCATCGATTCAGTTGTCGGAACGACAGTGATATTCGAGCAGATTGAGAAGTCTCCATCAGCCGCTCGGTTGATAACTGCGCGCGCCGGCCCCGCGCAGCGGCCGGCACAGGCGCTCTCAGCCCCCGCATATGCGCACGTCAGCTCCCGCCAGCACCTGTTTTGCGAAGAGAGAGAATTATGAATATATATGGCCCCGGCACATACGTCCCCGAAGAAACGTCGGAAATGACAGGACCCTCCGGGCAGAACTGGCGACCACCCGGACAGAACTGGTGGAAACCAGTGCGAGGCGCCCGATAATAGCGATTTGGGCTGAAGAGCGGGGGAATCTCACGAGGGGGCATACGAGTTCTCTTTCGGCGCGAACGCAAATCAACGTCAACTCTGATTCGCTATGCCCGTGTCTGGAAGAGTTTTCCGAATGTGGCTTTGCTCCGTAAAATATAGAGGACAGGACACCGACGAGGTCACGATGAATCTGGTTGTTAATGGGGAAGAACAGAACGCCGGAGTGACTAAGAAAAAAGGAGCACGAACCACATTCGACATTTTCGATACTCCAATTGAAGTATCCGCGGGTTCATATATTAACTTCGTTACAAAAAACGGGTGAAGCTGCGGCCGCATCAAATGCTGTCGGATGTTTAATCGAGCTCGATCTATAATGGAAAATAAATTGTATCCCACCCTCCCGGCGTCAGCGACAAAACGACGTAAAATAATAAGATTCCTAATTTTTACACCGTATATGATTATTTACATCTTTGAAACTATCCGAAAATGCAGTGTAAATATAAGTAACAAAACCATGAGCAGTTTCGTTTACTGTATTATGAATAACAGTCGGTCTGTTTAAAGTTTGCGAGGAGTCCTTCGGACTCCACGCACTTTAAGCAGACCAAATGCTGTTCATAATACAGTAAACGCAACAGCCCATGGTTTTATTCCTCAATTAAAGTATTTGCGGTTCATGACTAGAGTTCATGACTATAAGCCATGGTGTATCACATGTAATGTTGTACCTAAGAACGTACATGTGCGATATTTAATGAACATTATTTACTCAATTTACGATATGTTCAATCATGACGCCGATGGTTGACGAAATTTGCTGTGCAAATTTCGTCGTCTTTCGACGTCATTTAAAGAAGATATCACAGTTTCTGTAAATATATTTCATGAAAAATCGAACATGTTCTTAATATGTACGATTTATGTTCATTGTTAGTGTTTTATTTTTAAGCATTGTATTATTATTAATATATACATTGATGATACTTTAATAAACAACAAATATATCTAAAAAATCACATGGCGTGTCTCATTATATTGTCTTTGCCCGTGCAGACAATGTACACACAGTCATAGACGAGGTGCGGGGCCGACTGGTCGTGCACGCCACGGTACCCCAGGACGGGGAATACGCCCTCATGCTCCATGTATGGAGTCGTCACGGGAACGGCAAGCGGGACATGAGGCCCGTGTGCACATACCTGCTCAACACCGAAACAAGCACGGACGACGGTAGGTGTCACTGTATGTTAGAGCACACCAACTAGTTATGCTGCAAATTGGTGTTAAAACACCCCAATATGTCCCTCAAGTGGAATTGGTTAGCACTGGATCGGGATTTGCAGGTAAACTGTGTCTGGGACGTCAAAACACCCAGATTATTTGTATACCGGACTACTTTCGCCTTTTACGTTTACCTCCTTGGCGATTTCGCACCAGTTAGTGTGTTCGTACCTGTAAACTAGCATACCATGTCGCTATACCGTTGTTTACTTTTCTTTATTATTAACTTGATATATATCCTTTTCTGTTATTGTGCTATAGTATGTGGCCATAGTGCTATGTCTAGACCCACTGGCGCTGCACCCCGCGCCAGCGTAAAATGTTTCACGTCGAAATGGGTGCAGCTGGAGTTCCCATTCAGTTACATGCAGAGGATTTTGCATACACATATTTCGTCTATTATACAAACTTCAATGGTGCTGAGAATGATTTATATATGCTTACTTTCAATCCAATCCCATTTGTATCTGTATTAAGCTACTACATGTAGTGTTGCCATAGTTATAAATCACAGTGGAACCTCTCTAAACCGGACACCAATATCACATCTGTGATATTAGTTTGGATAAGATTATTGATCATTTATCTCAGGTGAAATGTCTGTTCGTGATCGCATAGCACACAACTATGGCTCAGCATGATCAAATGCCTGATTTACAACGAAACCTCTCTAAGTCGGACACCCTGGGGACCTCCCAATGTGTCTGATTTAGAGAGGTTTAACTGTATATACAAATATATTTAAACCGATAGTGGTCATCCGGTAGTCCTAGAAGGCTTTATGGTTTAAGGTGCTTTAAGGTGTTAGCACTGGTGCTGCACTCCGCGTCAGTGTAAAATGATTCACGTCGAAATACTCGCTGGATACGTGGCGAATTCACCTACATGTAGAGGATCAACATAAACAAAACCACATTTTGGAGTAGTAACCGTTAGCGCCGGTTACTAGACGAAAATGCGTTCATGCGATATCTCTAAGTAGTGCTGAGTGACATCTATTCAGGAAATCGGTGCAACATCCTTGTATTCCCAGGTTTGAATCGCGTACCGGACTACGCACAGTCAGCCCTTCGTAATTTACCGAACTAGAAAATAAACTGCATGCACTGGTAACATCAGCGATCTACAGGGGTACATATGCCAACTCTGGCTGTGACTTGACAACTGGGGATATAGCTTTGTATGTATGTACGTTAGTAACACCTTTCATTTTTCAATAGCTCATGAACTGCTTCACCGACTTTGGTAATATTTGGCCACAGTGTGTGTCTAGATATGCTGCTTTGTTTTGCATCCGACCCACGTCCGACCGCCCAAGGTGAAGGTCACTGAGGACTTATGTTCACCTTGTTTGTAAGGCAAAACTGTTAAAGTTTTTTTGTTTGTTTTTTCAATAACTCATGAACCGCTTCAACGATTTTGGTAATATTTGGCCACAATGTGTGGCTGGAAATGCTGCTTTGTTGTGCATATGACCCACGTCCGACCGCCCAAGGTCAAGGTCAATGAGGACTTGATCTTGATTATTAAGGCTGCTAGCGAGGGGATTAGCTTCGTTTAACGATGCCAGTTTGTGTTGGGTTTGCGATCGGTGTAGATCCAGATCAGCCTGTGTATCCGCACAGTCTGATCAAGATCTGCCCTGTTCGTCATTTCATCAATGATACACCCGTCATGCTTCTAACCAGCAATATAGATCGTTATCAGGCAACATGAGTGTGTTATTTGATCAGGAGCTAACTTGTCATAAATACCGTGAGTCCCATTAGTCACGTCACAGCCACTTGCTTGTTTTGTTCATCAATTGGATGCCCGAATGTTATGGTTTTCATTAAAAGTCTTGTATCGCATACACTTTCAGAAATATACGAAAAGATTTTGAACACGAAGAAGATGGAAGTCGTGAAACAACAGAAACGGAATCAGCGGGAAGAACGAAAGTCCAAACTGGAAGATGAGATAGAAGCTCTGAGACAGGAATTAACTGCTCTTGGAGAAGGTAGACGCGAGTTTTATCAACCGTGGCGATGGTGCATTTACGCTCACATATTTGAGACACGCCATGTGATTTTATACCTTCGGACATCTACATAATTTCATTAAATACGTTTACAATAAATACAATATTTTTCATAAATAATGTAAAAAGTAGACAAAACAGTGTACGCTGAAATTGTGTCAACTTTTGTCGCCATTTACGGAAAATATTGTAAATTTTGTAAACGTATTTCATGAAATTACGCAGATGCCCGAAGGTACAAAATCACATGGCGTGTCTCATAGACACAGGGAACTGATTGGGATTGTCAATTTATACTCACATATACCGCATATACCAGTTTGCGTGGCCTCGTGGATAAGGCATAAGACACACCAATCTTTACACGAATCTTTAAACAGCAATATTTCATATCACGTACCTACGGAGCCCCGCAGGGGACGTAGAATTCTTTTTTTTATTAATTCGTTCCCACGAAATAACAATTCGTTCGCTCAATATAGCAATTCGTTCCCACAAAATAACAATTCGTTCCCACGGGAACGAATTGTTAATTCGTAGAAACGAATTGTTATATTATGGGAACGAATTGTTAATTGGAGGGAACAAATTGTTCAATTGAGGGAACGAATTGTCATTTCGTGGGAACGAATTGTTAATTCGAGGAGACGAATTGTTATATCGTTTGAACGAATTGTTAATTCGAGGGAACGAATTGCTAAATTGAGGGAACGAATTGTTATTTTGTGGGAACGAATTAATGTGCAGCGCTATATTTAGAACTGAGTGTATGCCTTGTTGGTATCAGTGCACGAGACGCAAAGCATATTACCGCCCATACACGCGTTGACATCGTGTCACACCGCCAATCACATACTAGTTTAGCGATTCGAAATCACTGTTAGGGGCGGAGCTTCGCGACTGGGCTGGTAAACAATAAGTACGTTATAGTTCACATATCGTGTTTTTAATAAATTAAGTTCTCGCTCTCTGGCGCTCGCTACGATATTAATTTATTAAAAATCCAATATATGAACTATAACTATTATTTGAAGTGCAGGGTCGGGAATTGTTATAGTGACAGTCGCTGGAGTCCACGATATTGTGTCACAATTTCTGACGTCAATGCTTGACTTAATTTTATTTATCCCAGTATAAAATGTTTGTTTGTATGTGTTTAACGGCATATCAACATCTACGGTCATTTAAGGCCGGGCACAACGGGTTCGATCCTGTATTCAACCTGCTGCATTAGGTGGAAAATCCCAAAATCAGAATGGAATATTTACTTAAAAATATGTTCAGCCCTGAGATTAGAATAACCTGACCTAGTGCATGGTGCCAGGTCCATACCACACCAAAGTCCCCTCCCCTAAAAGTAATAAGATTACAATAGTCATATTACTCATATAAGGAGTATAACCGGAGTCAACTCTCACATACAAGAAAGCCAAATACGTACATGAGGGCCAAACAAGGCCTCCGGTCGGGATTCCCGTAAGGATGAATCCCACTTATTAAATTACCCATCGCATGCTCTCACCTGCCACCCACTTCAAGTATAAAATATGACAAATAATACGGATACGTAACTGTCTGTGCTAGCTGGTCATAATCGCAATAATTGCTGTTTGATTCAATTAATAAAACAGAATTGTTTTCCTTTTCAGAGTATGCTGATGATTACTGATAACGAAAGCGAGTGCTCCATGATGCGCCGAGTAACTATGTTTTGCCATATTCAACATTGTACAGAGGATACAATGCTCTGGAATTTGGACACTTATATAGTAAAGTCTGTTTCACGAAAGCTGCCCAAATGTTACGGCTATATATACAATGCTAAACAAATTTATTTTCGATGATGCTAAATTTATATAATAAAAAGATAAGAATTACCCTTCTTTTTATGTTGTGAAATTTGGTCCATTATTGATTTTATTGCGAAAAAATACTTTCCCCATGTTAAATCCCCATAGACATCTTCTCAGAGTAAAGATATATATGGGGATTAACATGGGGACATTTTTATACAATGTAATTTCAAAAATAGTGGCCAGGTTTCAGAGTCAATTTCCATTGTTTGTTCGTTGTTTGACTTCTCCCACAGCTACTCCACCTCCTTTTACCCCATGTTAAATTCCCATAGACAAATCAATTTGTCGTAATAAAATCAATAATACTGTCTGTTTGACGAAACCAGCCCAAATTTTACGGCCATATAAACAAGGCAAAAACAATTTTTGATAATATTAAATTTTATAAAAATTTAAGAACGAGCCTTCTTTTTATTTCGTAAAATGTGGTCAAATATTGATTTTATTACGAAAAATGATGGATAGCTTGGAAATGATCTAACTAAGAAAATAAAAGTTAAATTTTGAAAATCGGTCCACTATTTCTGAAATTAGATTAGCTTCCCCATGTTATCCGGATAATCAGTTTATCGGACAAATGAAAATACCTGTTAATTACGCGCATTCGTTTGATCAGAATTTGCAAAAAAAATGCATCTAAGTCACGCAGGTGCTTGCTGTTTCCATGCCAGTGTGAAGAATATATTGCCATGGTAAACAATTTAATAAGATTTGCTGAAAATATTCCTCAACACTGTCCACAAGTTGTTTACAACGTCAAAAGTCTCGCGTGGGGGGGGGGGGGGGGGCATGCAAGTGCGCCCAATACGTCATTTCAGTTGTTCTATAAATACAATACATTCTATAAATACGTTGTTTTCCAAGAAGCGAATGGTGATTGTTTTTCTGCAGAACTACACAACGCTGTTTACACTGTTTTACAGGCGATACAATTATGATTTCATGTTGAGAATACAAGTTATAAGACAGGTAGATTATACGTTTGTCCGGATAACTGATTGTCGATGTTAATTTTGGGGCAATCATACGACTGATGATCTGACCCAATTTTAAGTGAGAAAGATGGCACATTTTGCTAAATAGTTTACATGCGTTGAGAAAGCAAGAACCGACGATTGTTCTGTGAATTAAGAAAAATATCGTAAAAAAACTGCCATTTTTTGTCCGATAATCTAGAGGATCCCTGTAGACATATTTACAGAGTGAAGATGTCTATGGGGATTTAACATGGGGAAATTGTTTTTTCGCAATAAAATCGATATTGGACGAAATTTCACGAAATAAAAAGAAGGCTCATTTCTTAAATTTTACTGTAATTTAATGTTATTGAAAAAAATATTGTATTTGCATTGTTTACATAGCATGCAAATTTGGGCAGGTTTCGTGAAACAGACGGTAGTTTTATATAGCCTTAACATTTTGGCAGGTACCTTATCAGGATACACTACCGCTTGTGATAATCTTACCGATATATTTGTCAACCTCTTTATTATTCCAAAATACTTGAATTAAGTAACTGGAATGGAGTTTGATATGTTAATTTTTCAACCAATCCAACCGTTACAAAATATTTTTCAGAGTAGTCCATTTACATAAAGGGGGTATAAGATAAGGTCGTGTAAGGCCGGGCAAACGGGTTCCATCCCATTTGAACCTGATGCATTGTGGGGGAGGGGAATCCCAAAATCAGAACGGAATATTTACATCGAGAAAAAATATATTCCGCCCTGATATTAGAAAAACCTGACCTGGTGTCAGGTCCATACCACACCATAGTCTGAACATTAGTGCAAACATTGAAATAGTGTGGTATTTCCCTCTCTGGATCACATCTAGGAAACTGGCATGAACCGTGGCTGTGACTGGAGAAATAGGGCTTATGTGATTTTACGACCAGTGTAGATCCAGATGAGCATGTGCATCCGCAGAGAGTCTGATCTGGATCTGCACTGTTCACCATTCAACCAATGAAACATCCGTCATTGGCGCTTGATGACGGCAAGGAGGTCAGAGCAGTCTTTTGTAACATCTCCAAAGCTTTCGACAGAGTCTGGCATCGCGGTCTTCTATACAAACTGTCTGCCCTTGGTATTCACGGTCCTCTTCATAAATGGTTCTCTTCCTATTTATCTAATCGACAGCAAAGGGTAGTTTATAACAATTCCAATTCGTAGTGGTCCTCATTGAAAGCCGGTGTTCCTCAAGGTTATATTATTGGTCCTCTTCTCTTTCTTATCTTCATAAACGATATCGTCGAGGAAATTAATTCAAACATTCGTCTTTTCGCCGACGACACCAGTCTCTACATTATCGTCGATGACCCTGTCCTTTCTTCAACTATTCTAAACAACGATCTTAACACCATCCACAATTGGTCAGAGAAGTGGCTCGTAAACTTCAATCCATCAAAAACTGAAACTATGACGTTTTCCCGGAATTACAACAAACCACACCATCCTCCTCTACTCATGAATGATACCTCACTTGATCCTGTCAAAGAACACAAACATCTTGGACTTACATTATCTGACGAAGCAAAGTGGAACTCTCATATCTCACAGTGTATTAACAAAGCATGGCAACGTATAGGCATTTTGAGATCTCTAAGATTTCGTCTTAAAAGGTCCTCGCTGGAACGTATGCAATTCTCGTTTATTCGTCCTCTCCTTGAATATGGCGATGTTGTCTGGGATAATTGCTCGAACCAGATGAAAGATAACCTGGAGGCTGTGCAAACTGAAGCTGCCAGAATAGTGTCGGGCGCGACCAAACTTTGCAACATAGCCAGACTCTATCAGGAACTTAAGTGGGAAACATTGACCGACAGGCGTAAGAAACACAGACTAGTCCTTTTCTATAATATGTTAAAGAATCTTTCACCATCTTATCTTGCAAATTTAATCCCCGTTCAAAGGCAGCCTCGCTACAATCTTAGAAATGCTGAGGACATACCTCACATACATTGTCGCACACAGCAGTACAACCAATCATACTTACCATCCACCATTCGTAACTGGAATGCACTGAATCGGAACATAAAGGACTCTCAATTTCTGTCTTCTTTCAAAGCAAACCTGAACGACAATTCTGTAAAATCATCACCCCTTTTTAACGTCGGAAACAGGACAGGACAAATTCTTCATACACGCCTTTCATGTAGCGCTCTGAACTTCGACCTTCACAGGAGATCTATTGTTGACACCCCACACTGCATATGCGGATCCATAGAAACAGTCAGCCACTTTCTCTTGTATTGCAATAAATATACACTTCAGCGAAACACACATATTAACAACCTTCCATGTCCTCCCACAGCAGACACACTGCTCCGCGGCAATGAACATTTGACATTCGAGGAAAACAGCTTCGTATTTCAGCAGGTCCAGAAGTTCATTTATTAACTAGTCATAACCTGCCTGACAGTAATTCCATGTATATTGCACTCACGCTTATAGTGGAGAAGAATTCATATAAGCTTTTTCAAGCTTGTTTTCCAATCCACACACTATTTAATGCTTGTATCGTACCATGTATTGTTCCTTTACATTACTTATAACTTAATAAATATTGTTTAAAATAAACATACGTACAAGCAGTACACACCGCTATCAGGCGACAGGAATGTGCCACAGGTGATTCGAGCGTGTCTTGGATGGTCAATTATTGATTGTATATACATAAATCACATTTCTCAACAATGTACAAAACAATTCAAATGCGACCGGGTCTGAAGATTATGTAATTATGAAAGATACTAAACTGGCATTCGCCACCATTGTATGAAAATCCCACACGATGTCGTCAATTCATACTCACCTATGTTACAGCGTGTCGAAACCGCTGCTTGGGTGGGTTTTCGGCATATATTTTACAGTTGCTAATACATTAACATATATTTCAAAGATTTTGAGTCTAAACTTCACTAAAAACGCGTCTCACTAACCCTAATTCGCTTTTTAAAATCAAACACATTGAATAATTATTCACTTCCTCATTATAAATAAATATTAGCAGTCATCTTTGAAAAAATATCGAATCACGTGACACGCAGTGATTTGGTTGGCTAATGGAAAATGACGTCAGTTTCTAGTAACGAACCAAATCACTGCGTGCACGTGATTGAAATATTTCAAGCTCTAGACAGTTTGCTAGGAGCATGATATAGAGAATAGTAGGTTAATGCCGTGAATGGGAAAATATCTGGTAAGGCTTAGGAAACGGGATGGCCGAGGCTCTGCCGAGCTCATCCCGTTTCCGTGCCGCGCCAGCTATTGTTCCCCATTCAACTATTCTATTTATACCGTCAACACCTACAAATAGCTTTCACATGTAAAATATAAACCCAGCCACATCAACAAAAATCGGAGAATCGACTAGTATGACAATCGCATCACAACATGTATTGTTGCTACGCACACACAAAATAAACCTGTGCCTTTTAGAAGTAAAATTCGCTTAATGTCACGTTAGTCTGGCATATTTCACCTATAAACATTTTTAGATGTATTTCTACTTTTAATAATATCGAGAATCATGAATATTAAACTATATTTAATAATTACACAACTGTGTAAACTAATAAAATATTTTTAAATTAATTTAGTTATTGTTTGTACATATGCAAGTTGTTGATGTTCAGTGTGGCTCCGGTAAAGGTATGGACAATATGTGACTGAACATATTGGTGATTCGTATTACTGGATATGGTCAGTGATCGAAGCGTTACACCACTCTGCAATGCCAATGGGGTATGCAAAGTTTCATTTTCAGACGTGTTTACGCTAGTTTGTGATTCTGGCGTGGCACCAAGATCAGCAACAGGATAATTGAGAGTCGTATTTTCTTGGTTGCTTTCGATAATAAAGCCATAATAATACGTCTAGTCAAAGGTTACCGTGTCAAAGTAGTTATATAACATTATTAGAATACATATGCACACGCAGTGACATTAAAAATGTTTCACGGCACCGTGTTTCACGACACATACGCACTGTGTTGACGGGATAAAATGGTTCACTGATTGAATGACGAACAGTGCAATACTTATGAAATACGTTACAGGAAAACAACAAACGTATTTCCGTGTGTGTGGTATTACATGATGCCCAATGTTTATCATTATCAGCTATAGCTAGCTATACAGAATAGTAGGTTAGTGCCGTGAATGGGAAAACATATATGGCAAGGCTTAGGAAACGGGATGGGCGAGGCCAGATAGTTGTCCCATTCACGGCATTAACCTACTATTCTATTTATTCCGTCAACACAAATGGCTTTAAAAGACAAAAAGATAACCCTTGCCACCGCACATATTCATACGCAGTGATTAGGTCGTATTGACAGGATATCAAAAATGTTTCACGGCACCGTGTTTCACGGCACATACGCACTGTGTTGACGGGATAAAAATGTTTCGCTGACTGAATGACGAACAGTGCATTATCTTATGAAATTGGTTATAGAGAATAGTAGGTTAGTGTCGTGAATGGGTAAAAATGTCTGGCAAGGCTCAGGAAACGGGATTGGCGAGGCTATGCCTATAACGTAAATAACTGTGTTATATGCCGAGCACATCCAGTTTCCGTGCCGCGCCAGATATTATTTCCCATTCACTGCACTAACCTACTATTCTATTTATCCAGTCAACACCACCTACCGTGACAAATGGCTGTAAAATGCAAAAATATAACCCCAGCCACCGCACTTATTCATACGCAGTGATTAGGTCGTATTGACAGGATATCAAAAATGTTTCACGGCACATACGCACTGTGTTGACGGGATAAACAGGAAAACAACACAGTCACGTATTTCCGTGTGTGTGGTATTACATGATGCCCAATGTTTATCATTATCAGCTATAGCTAGTTACATGTACTTTACTATTGTCATACCATATGAGACGAGCCATGTGATTTTGCACCTTAGAACATTATTTTCCGTAATTGACGTTGAAAGTTGACGAAAATGTCGTCAACCTTCGACATCATTTACGGAAAATATTCTAAATGTTATAAATATTTTATCTCACATCTTCTTAGGTACAGACTCCCATGGCTTGTCGAATATTCAACAGAAGATACCGAAAAAGGCTGCTACCGGCACAGGTTTATGCGGCAGTACAAATATAGTTATATCCCCATTCAAGTGAGACACGTCATCATATGTGGCTGTGACTGGAGTAATGGGGCTTATGTGTTTTGTGACCAGTGTAGATCCAGATCAGCCTGTGCATCCACACAGTCTGATCAGGATCCTCAAAGTTCACCAGTATATCAATGAAACGCCCAGCATGCTTTTAACAAGCAATATAGATCATTATCAGGCTATGGGAGTGTGTTACTTGGTCAGGAGCTACACTGGTGACAAATCCCATAAGCCCCATTTCTCCAGTCAGGATGGGGCTTATGGGTTTTGCGACCAGTTTTGCATCCGCACAGACTGATCAGGATCTGCAATGTTCATCATTTCATCAATGAAACACCCGTCACGCGTCTAACAAGGAGTATGGATCGTTATCAGGCTATTATTATCAGGCTATCAGTTATTCAGTCACAGCCACCCTGTTACATTTGGTAACATTTTATTATATTTATCAGGTAATGTTTAGTTACAGACTGAGCACATATGTGGCCGTGACTTGAGAAATGGTGCTGATGGGTTTTGTGACTAATGTGGATCCAGATCAGCATGTGTATCCGCACAGTCTGATCCGGATCTACACTGTTCGCCATTCTATCAATGAAACACCCGCCATGCTTCTAATAAGCAATATAGATCGTTATCAGGCTACATGAATGTGATATCTGATCAGGCGATACATTGGTCACATCTGTGGCTGGGACTGGATGAATGGGGCTTATTGGCTTTGCGACCAGTGTAGATCCAGATCAGCCCGTGCATCTGATCAGGATATGCACTGTTCACCATTTCATCAATGAAACACCCGTCATGCTTCTGACAAGTATGGAGTATGGATCGTTATCAGGCTACAGGAGTGTGCTTGTCTACTAGTAGTTGCGAACGGTAACTCTTGCAGTCTACTCCCATACCGTCCGTAGGCTACGGACGGTACGGGAGTAGATTGCAATAGTTACATGTACCTTCGCAACTAGTCTACTAGGAGCATTATGTATCAAACACAGTAACATGTTATTATATTTATTAGGTTTCATGTTTCAGAATGAGCATATATGACGTGGATTTCGTTGAGCGAAGACGTATTTATGTTGAAGTATTACATTTGGTAACGTCATGTGACGTTGGGCGACCAATAGAACGCCAAAGAAAGTACAGTTTTCTAACTAAGCACCAATAAAACACATTTGAACTTATTTTGACGAGTTTCTTCGTCATTTATCTCAGGTGATGATGTCTGTTCGTGATCGCATAGCACACAACTATGGCTCATAATGATCAAATGCCTGATTTACAGTGAAACCTCTCTAAGCCGGACACCCTGGGGACCTCCTAAGGTGTCCGATTTAGAGAGGATTCACTGTAGTTGTGACACGGATATGTAGTCGATGTAGAATGCGACAGTTTAATATCAGTCGGCGGTTATTGGTCAATGCATAGCGAATTACCGATAAATATCACTACATAACTCGTCACCATATATCACCAAGGTGCATGTTCACGTGGTTACAACAACAACAACAATGACTGAACGTGTTGAAAGATCGCCGACTCCACAGTAAGTATTATTTGATATTTTCCTTAATATGCAACATATTTTGATGAAATATGGCGCAGCAAACGCGTCTTTATGAGCTGCATTTGGTGGTCCCGGGAGTTCGGCACAGACTTGTGTCGTTTTTGTGAAGAATCGATTTCCGTATCGGTAGACACGGAAATCGATTCTTCACAAAAACGACACAAGTTTGGGCCAAAGTACAGAGACCACCAAATGCAGCTTAACAATACGCGTTTAATGCGCCATATTCCATCATAATCCGTTACATAAGAAGGACAAAATAAAAGGGCTTCTGGAAGGTTCAATATTTGTTGTTTTTGTTATTGTAACCACGTGATCATACACCTTGATGACTGTAATTATTATTGTATAACACTAATATTTTATTGTAGTTATTCCTTTGCAACATGTATGGTCGGCACACCATAAAGCATATGTGGCTTTGCGTTTGTTCTTTGCATTTTTAAACATAAGTTACCAGTAACTTGTGTCATCTTTGCTACAAACATGTATACATGTACGTCAAGGTTTGTGTGGTTAATAATAGTTGCTTAATGCTACTTAAGATTGGATGTGTTCGTCGTGTTCTTTACAGCCCCGTCTACAAAACAGAACTAACAAGAAATCAGCGACACTGATGGATTTACCCCTCAAAAACTTTAACGCAAAAGAAAAACCTTTAGCACAAACATTCAAGTCATTTGACTTTGTCCTCCTTAGACACTGGGGCAGCATGGATAAGCCGCAGAATGAAAACATGGATGATGACTAATAAGCAATGAAGTTTCAAGCAAATCCGACTTACGGCTACAGAGTTAGCAGGTACCCAAACACTTTAACCCTTACACTTCGGAATTAAATTTCTGTCGTCTGCAGTTTATTTTTTATTTTCAATTCAATTTTCAAATTTAATAGAACTGTTGTTTTTTTTCAAATCAACATCGACGAAAATCAGCGATGCGATAAGAGAGTTAATGACAGAGACGGTCTCATACTACGGGGCGCCAAGTGGGACATGGCTCAATTTTGTCAACAAAATTCATTTTTGTACCTATAAACTTGACAAAAACAAAACAAAATTAAACGTACATGCCCACGCAGCAGGTTACACTGTACTACAACTTTTCATTTTCTGTCATGCCTTATATGAGCCATATGTCTACCCACTAACGAGTTATTTTTAATTACGGCGCGTGTTAATTGGTGTTAAATCGCATTTTATATGCCGCGACCAGAAAGGGTATTTTCTGACCTCATGCTATTGTTACCAATACGCATCACGTGACACGGTCAATCATATCACATCTTTGACATGCGCAGTGAAGTATCGGAAGTTGAGAAGAAAAATCTCTATTCGAGTCCAAATCTAAATCTCCACGTAACTCTTTCCATTTGGTGATCTGGTCGCCAATATTAACCACTCTCTCTCTCTCTGTACTGCCTGTCACTCAGACATTTCGCCTTTCTTTTGGCCGACGCTGTTTCATACAATTTCCGTCCTGGACGTTTCGACATGTTGATATTGTTGTTTACATATTGGGAAGCCTACTGGCGCGCGTAGTATACTGCGCATGCGCACCGCAAGCCGTGATGTGAAAGTTGTCGTCCCCGCACATTATCAAAATAGACTGTTACCGCCGCGCGTCGCTAACAGTGAATTGATAATTAATACATGATTATATTTGTATAGCGGGCACTCGTAATGTTTAGAACTGGTGGAATAGTGACATAATTATACAGTTATTGAATTCCTATAAAGAACATTTTGTGCCTACTGCGTGGGCATGTACCTTTAAATATATACTGATTTTGTCAACAAAATTCACTTTTGTGCCACAAAACTCAATTCTGTGTCACAAAATTCACTTTTGGGCCCAAAACCAATTCTGTGTCACAAAATTCACTTTTGTGCCACAAAATTCAATTCTGTTCACAAAATCACTTTTGTCCACAAAATTCAATTCTGTCACAAAATTCAATTCTGCATACGTTTCGTATACGTATTTGCATACGTTTCGATTCTGTTGCCCAAATATGGCACACGCATGTAAGAAGGACTACCATTGGTCAGATACAGTATGACAAAAATGTGGCCTGAATAATATGTATACAAATATATCAGCAACAAACATGATGGAACTTGGATGGAAAATAACATTTTGTGAATTGGTTGCCATGGCAACCGTTTATTGTAATTATGTATTGGCTATGTACATACATTTAATAACGCTATCCCAATGTTGGTTACTTGAAATAAAACGATGCTATTGTTAAACTGTTTATATAAACTAGTTGTTATTTGGCCGCCCTGGCATCCGCATACATGATTAGTCACAATAAGATTATTGGATATAACTAGAGGTATATATTTTGTAATCATAATATAGCCAAAATAACTGTCCACAAAGAGTATAATATTGATATATTGGGTTATATTTTCGCATTGAAATATTTAAACCTGCAAGTGTACTCCACCATCTAGTAAAATGGACTAAGACCGATCTCAACCAATCAACGTAGAGATGACATAGACTATCAGTTAAGCAAACTAATTTTTGTGGACAAAACTGACTTTTGTGGACAAAACTGAATTTTGTCCCACAAAACTGAATTTTGTTCACAAAACTCAATTCTGTCTTACAAAATTGAATCCTTTATAACAAAATGAATTTTGTATATCAGAATTTTACATAATTGGATTTTGTGATTTTTAGTGTTACAAAACTCAATTTTGTCTGGACAAAATTGGTTTTGTACACATAATTAACTTGTCCTGCATGGCGCCCCGTACATACATGACACAAACAAATATCTACTGTCTGTATCCCGAAACCTGCCCATTTTTTACGGCTATATAAACAATGCAAAAACAGCATTTTTTTTCGATAACATTAAATTAAATGAAAATTTAAGAGTGAGCCTTCTTTTTATTTCGTGAAATTTGGTCCAATATTGATTTTATTGCGAAAATACAATTTCCCCATGTTCACAGAGTGAAGATGTCTATGGGAATTTAACATGGGGAAATGTTTCTAATTTCAGAAATGATTGACCGATTTTCAAAATTTAACTAATGTTTTCTTAGTTAAATCATTTCCAAGCTATCTAGCCAGGTTTCCGAAGCAATTTCAAAAATGTTTTGACTGCTCCCTCAGCTACTCCACCTCCTTTTCGCCCATGTTACATTCCCATAGAGAAATCAATTTTTCGTAATAAAATCAATAATTGACCAAATTTCACGAAATAAAAAAGAAATCTCATTCTTAAATTATGATACAATTTAATACTATCCAAAAAAAAATAAAAATGTTTTTGCATTGTGTATATGGCCGTGAAATTTGAGCAGGTTTCGTGAAACAGACAGTAGAGTTAACATCCCACATGCTATATTTATGACCGCAAGTGAATGCATTACAGGGAAAACACTTGCCTTCTCAATATATGGCTGTGGCTGGAGAAATAGGGCTTATGGGATGTGTGACCAGTGTTGCTCCTGATCAAATATCACACTCCTATAACGATATGTATTGCGTGACTGATGTTTCATTGATGGAATGATGAACAGTGCGGAAGCACAGTCTGATTTGGATCTACACTGGTCACATTTCTCCAGTCACAGCTACATATATTTTACGTCACAAATCCGGAAAAAAATCTTATTATGTCTTCTAGTATAAATTTACAAGAAAACTAGGCAATCCGGGTACATTTTCAGCACAGGCAACCGACAAATAAATCGCCTCATGATACATTCAATATAGTGATTCAGTATCATATACTGTCATGGGATTTGAGTGAGCCAGTACAATATTATTCCTCCTCTATCGGTTGTACGGGATTTGTAAAGCCCTTCATTGGTATTTCTGGATGGCTATTGTCCTTGGAGAACCTTGTTTTCACCCTGCGGATCGTCATCACTAGTTTCACGCCGCCGAAGTACATCACGAACGCCGCTAACAATACGCCCATAACTAAAATCACGCCCGCCATTGTACCTGAAATGGGACCAATATAATATAATTTTGCATTTGCTTGCCCTTGATATTTCGTCAACTTGCGACGCCATCTACATAAACTATCACTGCCAGGCACGTTAGGTGGAGGACTGGAAGCCCGGGCTTCAACATAATTCCAGACATAACATGTTATTTTTAACAGTTATAAAATTGCACAGGAGATTTAATAAATGTTTGCAAAAAAACATACAATGCAGGATAGTGCACCATCGTTTAAAGCATTTCTGAGGGGGATATGCCACCGGACTCCACAACCCCACCCCTCCCACCTACTGTTCGCAACTAGCTCCATTCGATCACCCACATGGGCTTCAGTTTTAGACCGGGTCTGGCGACGTCCCTGATGCCTTCTGTAAATATGTTCTATGGCTTGTGTCATATTTTCCATTACGTTTCCTACTCTCATTGCTGTAGATATGCCTTAAGTGAACTTACTGACCATATTTGAAATGTTTATGTCCTATGTAATATTATGTAATTGTTTCGGAGGGACATGGCGGCAAGGGAAATGCATGTACAGTGGGGTCAGCGTTTAAGTGCACACACGAACGAACACGACAGGTTGGTTCCAATGGTAACTCTTGCAATCTACTAGTAGTTGCGAACGGTAACTCTTGCAATCTACTCCCGTATCGTCCGTAGGCTACGTTTGTTGTTTGGGGTTTCCTGGCGTTTTGTTTTGTTTGTTTGTTGGGGTTTAACGGCATATCAACAGTTAAGGTCATTTAAGGCCGGGTCAATATGTTTAGTATTAAATCACATTTATTACCTGTACAAATGGGGGAAATTTGGCGTTTTGTTCTGTTACGCATTCGTTACATTCATGCTATATATTACCTATTTGTGGCTGTGACTGGAGAAATGGGGCTTATGGGATTTGTACCCAGTGAAACACGCTTGCCCAATTTCTCCAGTAACAGTCACATTTTATTTGGGACCGTACACCGTTAGTTATAGAGTGCACCTCGGTGCCTATTGAACAACTTCCCGGAACTATAAAAATGGCCTTACTACCTGTTTCACGAAACATGCCCAAATTGTACGGCCATATAAAGAATGCAGAAACAATATTTATATCGATATTAAATTTAAGAAGGAGCGTTCTATTTATTTCGTGAACTTTTGTCAAATATTAATTTTATTACGAAAAATTGATTTGTCTATGGGAATTTAACATGAGGGAAAAGGAGGCAGCGTATCTGGAGAAGGAGTAAAACAACGAAAGAGTTTGGAAATTGACTCCAAAACCTGGCTAGATAGCTTGGAAAAATGATCTAAGAAAAAGAAAGTCACATTTTGAAAATCGGATCACTTTTTCTGAAATTAGAAAAAAATCCCCATGTTAAATCCCCATAGACATCTTCAAAAAACACACTACTGTATCGATCCGACAACGATCTATATTTGCGTTAAAAGCATAACGGGTGTTCATTGACGGAATGACGAACAGTGCAGATCCTGATTTAGATCTAAACTGCTCGCAAAACCCATAAGCACCATTTCTCCAATCACAGCCACAAATGATCACAATGAACAATTATTTGTGAACTTTGTTAATGTTACCTCAGCAATGACCTGAGCATGGAGAATACCATTCTAGTGTCTTGTGATATCATATTTATCTGGCAAGCTAGGAAACGCGTAGGAATTCCGAGGCTTGCCGAGGAATTCCTACCGTTTCCGAGCCGAGCCTGATAAACATATATCAAAAGACAGTAGCCTGGTATTCTATTTATCTGGTAACGTATTATGCTCGGAAATAACAACAGATGACGTCGTTATCTATGGACAGAACGCGGAATTGTTTACGTTGCGTCATTAAACTGACGTCATTCGGTATCGTCACGTGACGTCATCCGACCAATGGAACGTCAGTTTTCACTTCGTTGTAACCCGGATGATACAACAATATATTATCAGTGAGTACGTACTCGGTCAATACACGGCAGGTTACCTGATACAAATACTTACCGCCCCGTAGCCGGAGCTTTTCTGCGCACTAGAGATGATGGTTGGGGTCGTTGTAGTTGGTGATCGGAAATGTCTCCCTGAAAATGAAATAAGAAACAATACACTTATGCCTGAGTAACGCCATGTCATCTGCTGAATTTCATTAAATTATTATGTTTACACAATTTACAATAATTTTCATAAATAAAGTAAAACATTTGGCAAAATTTTCAGAGTACATGCGGAATATAATTATAATTCCGCATGTACTCTGAAAATGTTGCCCATTTTTGACGCCATTTACGAAATATATTGTAACTTTTGTAAACGTATTTCATAAACGTCCGAATGTACAAAATCACATGGCGTGTCTCACATGTAAAATATACATGTTAGTTGTAGATATAACCTGAGAAATGGGGCTTATGTGAGTTGAGACCAGTGTAGCTCCTGACCAAATAACACGCATCTAGAGCATGATGACGATCTACATTGCTTGATTGAAGCAAGGGTGTTTCATCAAGATGAAATGACAAATATTGCGAATCATGCTTCTAACATGTAATATAGATCGCTATCAGGCTACATGAGTGTGTTTTTTGATCAGGAGCTATACTGGTCACATATCCAATATGTCCCATTTATCCAGTCACAGCCACATATAAAACAATGATCTGGTTATGTATACATACCTATATTCACTGTACATTCCATTTGTGTGAAACAGAGGCGTGAATTGATTTTGTACCTTCGGACATCTGCTTAATTTCATGAAATACGTTTACAAAATTTACAATATTTTCTCCAATGGCGTCAAAAGTTGACAAAAATTCCGCATGTACTCTGATTTTTTTTCTTCAATTTTTTACTTTATTTATGCAAATTATTGTGAATTTTGTAAACATATTCCACAGATTTTCGAAAGTACAAAATCATATGGCAAGTCTCATATGGGATTTTCGACCAGTGCAGATCCAGATCACATGTGCATCCGTACAGTCTGATCAAGATCTGCACTGTTCGCCATTCCATTAATAAAACACAGTTGTTTGACTGGGCATGTAACATTTTGACCATCTATAATTTATTGAGTTGTCTGCAGCTGCGCTGTTGTAACGGATGTGAAAAGGTTCACTTACTTCTAAGAAAGAAGAAGAAAGAAATCCAACCTCGTCATGTCCCCCAATATTATTTACATTGTTTGGCCACGGAAACTCTGCTTACATCACGTGACCAACAGGTGTATTGTTTTCTTTTATATGCTACAACTATGCTGAAAACTGGTGTTACAACACCCCAAAACTGTCCTCAGGTGAACCTGGGAATAACGGATCAGGATTTGCAAGCAGACTGTGCCTGTAACCTCACCTCAAAACAAGTACAGGCTGGCTGCAGGTCATGTGCAAGTAGGTTCCACAGCATCCATACGAATAATGAAAGTAGGAAAGACTGGCCTTATTGGATGGGATTCGGTTAAATTATATAGTAAAACTCTTTGATATGGTCTAACCTCTATGTGAGATATGGCTTTCTGTAGTATTCCCTTGGCCATTTCGCACCAGTTGGTGTTCTCTAACCTGGCGCGGCACATGCACCGATATCCTCCTAACGCCACTAAGCTCCTCTAGAGCTATCACATAAACGCATGTATCGTCTAGTAAGCGGCGCAAAGTTCTTGCGCCGGTTGCTACAGTGCAGTTTCCGTTTTTGTTCCACCGTAGACAACACTTGCAAACTCAACGCGAACGCAACGCGAACGCAACGGTTTGCTGTAGCGTTGTATACGTTGTTTAAACGTATAATACGGTTTGTACACGTGTAATACACATTGTCAAACCGTTTAGTTTAAAAGCGTTGTATACGTTGTTTAAACGTATAATACGGTTCGTACACGTGTAATACACATTGTCAAACCGTTTAGTTTTAAAGCGCGTAATACGTTTAGCTTCAAGGCGTATAACACGCTTTGGCGTATACATATGTAGCGAGGTGAAAGAGTTGAAACGTGTACAACGCTTTACCTGGAAGCGTGTAGCTATATGAAAGCGTTGAAACGTGTACAACGGTTACACGTTTTAACACAAATACCTGTTCGGCCCCGATCTCTTCGAGGCGTCCTTGTTTCGTCCATTTTAAAATATCGCGAATACATACCCTCAGATCGAGTTCAAAGTACATCGGCTGTGTGATTTAGCACTTCAATTGATCCCTAATCCCTGATGACTAATGAGTCACGCTTTTAACACGACAGATGTACCTTGTCGTTTATCAAAATGTTTGAGAATTGTAGATCACGTGAGCCGGCTCATCAGGGTCTGCGGCATTCCTATGTACATTTTATATACACAAAAATGACGCATAATACAGCGTAATGTAACAGGTCCTAACTTAATATGGAATAGCCCGGGCCGATAGTCCGTGTCAGTTAATTGGGGTTAAATATTACGAACACAGATAAACACAGTGCATGGTTTCTTTATTTTATTTTAACATCATCAGAAATGGCGAGTCTAGGAACTCTCGTATTATCTTTACGCTGAAGCCAGTCTATTTCAGTCACTAATCCGCTATACACCTGTCCCACGCGTGTGTTAAGATTAATCGATATTTGGAGAAACTGAATACACAGCGACCTGCACACTGGTTTAACACGGATATGGCCCGCGGATATGTGTCATAAATTACTTGGTGGTCAAAACCGGTAAATTTACAAGGTTTATAGCGAAATAGCAGCCGACTGGCAATTTTTCTCGGACCGAATTTTAAGACTAGTTTTCAAATCTCAATCGGTCTGAGAGTTCAAAAATCGGTCCAGAACCGGAAAACTGAAAATGTTAGAAGCCCTGCAGTGAGTCTAGAAGTATATATACACACACGAAGAACGATCAGAGCATGCGCATTCTACGCGATACAAGGTTGGCATACCAAAACGTGTAATAATGCGTTAAAACCCGTGGAAACGTGTTATACGTATAACACGGTTTCATCTGTACGGTGCTGTGTACATGTAGATGCGTGTAACCGTTCGTCAAAGAAAGCGTTAAATCGTTTAAACGGTCTACCTTAGCGTTGTATACGCTTACAACCGTTCTATACGTTTACAACCGTTGTACACGGATTACACGCTTTTGAAACTCAATACGTTGTTTACAACCGTTGTATACGTTTACAACCGTTGTACACGGATTACACGCTTTTGAAACTCAATGCGTTGAACACGGTTTGTTCGACTTTCGCGCATGCGCAAGAGTGGGGAAACGCAACGCATGGCCGAAAACGTATTACACGTAGACGACACACGGTTTGAAACGCAACTAACGGAAACTCCACGGATACGCAACGCACAACACTTTGTACACGTATAAACCCGGAACATTTTGACAGAAACAACTGTAGGCGAATATATGTGCATATGCAGTATTTCAACAACCCGGCAGGTCGGCATGGTCAAACCGGGTGTTATGATTCATCGACTTTAACACCGATTAAGGTGGGCCCCCACTATTGATTTTTCCTATATAAACTAACTAGTTATCACACACTGTGCTATTCTCTGCTATTTTTAGTTTTCATATAGATGGTGTAGGACATATTTTCCCACAAGCTGCATCCATTTTGCTTTGGATATTCACTAATTAATATATAGGTATAATTATGTTAAGAATGAGCAATTAAATTTCCTGTGACCACCGTGGTGGTGGCGCAAAAAGTCAGCGGCTGGAATTGAAACAAATTGAAACAAATTGAAACATAGTTCAGACTTAAAAAAAATAATCCCAAAACATATGCTTGAACATGGCGTAAATGACACTTTAACATGACGTAGATTAGTACACCAATTGACCGGTTTCTTCAAGCATAAACTATCTACATTATCGTTTTACTGTAATACTTTGGACTGCACCGCGCATGAATATCTGATGATATAGTGTGGTTAAACCTTAAAAGAGAATACGACACGCTATACACAAAACTAGATAACATAACAGTTAAGTCGTCTTAAAAATCGTATAAGTAATTTTAGTTGCATAATTATTGCTCCAAGACGACACATTAAAGGTGCATGCCCACTCAGTAGGTACAAAGAGACATTTTCTGGCAAAATAAACAGTCATTCACCATTAACCCACGTATTGACTGGCCTTATTATACATTTTATATCAGACGTAAATGTCCACACTGATATCAAGGACGATAACAGTGTTTTTTTTAAATGCTAATGGACATTACTATTTATTCTCTGTATTTACTTGTTGATGGGCAATGATCATACTTTATAATCTGTCTAAAATATTATTTGTTCAGGTGTCGCATTTATTTAGTATAAATAATTAAAACATAGCATGCCTCATTTGCATGTACAAATAGCCTGATACCACCGCAAGTCACTATCAGTAAAATAAATATTACTAAATTATTATATCTGTATAGCGGGCACTCGTGACACAATTATAGACATATTTAATTATTATAAAGAACAGTTTGCGCCTACTGAGTGGGCATGTACCTTTAACTGATGAAGACGAAATACATCGTCAAATTAAATACACCGACTTCGTCAAACGCATGATGCATTCTAATAGTGACATCGATGTTTAATTTTTACATTTATTTCTCGTCAATTTAAGAAAATATCACGATTTATTACATTAAAACCTCGTAATGACCAGTTACTGAATCGTCTTGACTAGATATGTCTCGCTTCAAGACGACTTACTAACTGGTCAATACAAGTTAAAAATGTACTACAATTGATATCAGGAACATGGAGGGTGAGTAACACATTTTTGGGGGCCTGCTTCGGCCCGGCACCTCTCCCATCTCCCTTACCGTGTTCGTCTCCCGCGTAGTGAGACTAGATTACACACGATACATTTCCTCATACACACCCATTTAGCGTAAATATGTGCATTGTAATGTATAATCAAGTACTGAAAGTACTGTCACCAGAGCCTGAACCATAAAATATGTTTCTATTTCTTACAAAGAACGTGACGGGAGTACGGACGGACAATCGTACGTTACGTAGCAATGCCGCAGTAACTAAATACTTGGGGGCCCTGACGCGCCCGCCACCCCTCCCAGCGCGCTCAAAAGAGAGCCATATGGCCCGCCACACCACCCCTCCTCGCCGGGTATGGACGTCCAGATGCGATTTCAATGGCCGCTAATCGCAATAATCTTTAACAGGAGGTGCTCTAGGAACCAGGGATCTCGGGCCGTGGTTCCGAATAGTCCGGTGGCGGATCGCGCCACCCGAGCCCGCACACACAGCAGAACGTTAAGGATGTAAACCGCGAAGAATGGTCTCTCTCTCTCTCTTCTTTGCGCTACTGGAGCACACGTTTATTAACCTGCTTGTCTGCCAGAATCTGTGGGCGAGTGGCCTTGGTCCGGATGTCCTCTTTCACGGCCTGGTACATGTTCCATTCATCGCAGACCGTCTTAAACTGTCTAGGATGGCCTGCGTCAATGCTATGTTTGTCGGCCCGTGTTACGACGGCGATGTGGTTTTGCTTTTTGCTCTGGGTCTCGAGGCACCGTCCTATCAAACGGCCCGCCATAGAAGCAGTCCCGCACCGGCCGCCACCGCGAAGCCCACGGGCTGGTCTCCGGTATACGAACCAGGGCCGAACCGCCACTTAATGGCAGAGTACGTTTTCGAGAAGCCGAGCCTTGTGGCTAAATCGGGTGTGATTTTTACTCTCGAGCCGCGGATTATCAGGGTCGCCACCCTATTGATTTTCGAAATTGCGATGCTGGCGCGGCCATCAAGCTCCGAGGCGACGAACTTCTGTAGGTCTCTAAAGCTCCACAACCCCTGAGGGAGCATTACCCCGACAATCCTACCATCCGCTCAAAGCCGAAGCCCTCGTTCTCACCCAGATTATACCAGCCACCCGTGAATGTGACCGATCGTAGGCCAACGAATCGCCCCCCGCAGGAATTATCGATCAACAGTTGAGGCACTTGGGGTGCCTTTCGAACGTTTGTGAGCGTAGCGAACAGAGCTTCATATATATTGCCGCCTACGCTTTAAATGCAGAGGCCCGTGCCCCTATCTGGCAAAGCCGCGGTGTATGTTACGAGGACCGCAGCTTCGATGCCACATTTCTCGACATCGTCGAGGAATACGCCAACCCACCTTTGACGGACAATCCCATCCTCAACAAAGCGGGGCTGCTGGTGTGGAGGAATACGCATACGAGGTGGTGTCAGAACCAGCTCAACGTTGCCATATGGTGCGCGATTACCGGCTGCGGCGTGTCGTACAATCAGCATCTTACCGCGCCCGACTGGCTGTCGAGGTCTCTGTACCTATTCCACGTCTACTACCAAGCGTGGAGGATTCTCGCCGAGATTGACGCGCCCCTCCCCCAGGACGGAGCGTTCGACTGGCAGGACAACCCGTACGACCGCCGGGCCGACGAGCGTATATGCGCCGAATTTGGAGCCAACCCCAACTGGGCTCATTCAGTACTTTCTGGAAGCCGGGTGGCCAGTATCGCATCGACAATGACGGGCTGACCAAGCCGTTCTTTAACTCATTCGCCCATAGCGCCGAGGTAAAGCGTCGGCTGTGTCTGCTTCCGTGTCCGCACGCCGAGTTAACTCGTTGCAGTTTATCTTACGAGAATTGACGGCTCGATAAAGTCGACGAGTTATGTCGTCGTTTGCTATTGGTCGTTTTCAATAGATATTTAGAGATCGACGTAAATTCAGCCAATCATATTTCTTGTTAGATATGACAAAGAAAGATCCACATGGCGAAATTTTGAATATGTTTACAACAGAGGAAAGCATCGAAATTTACAATTGAAATAGTCGAATAATTGTGCCCAAACGGCCTGATCCTTATTGGTGGCCAGTGGTTGAAGAGGAGATGATAGCATGGCTCAGATTCGATTGAACTCCCCACCCACTGACCCACATACACACAGGGCTACTAAAGTAAGTCCAAAAGTTCCAGTCAATACTCTTTGTAAAGATCATATTTTTTACTGTAGGTTCAAGTGTGTAGAGTAATATTCAAGCTTGCCTGTGCACATACCCCCATTAGATAAATCCATAATCTGGTCTGGACTAATAGATAGTATTTTTGGTTACATTAGCTTTTTTCACAGGAAATACAAAGAATCTTTTTTTTTTGATGACGGTAAAAATTGACAAACAGAACGAGAAAATATTGTTTATTCGTTATAAAATTTGATTGTAGCTGAGGTAGAGCGAGGTCAGGTCTGATCCTGATCTGACTGTGCGAATAAACAGGCTGGTCTGGATCTACACTGGTCGCAAAAATTGAATCTATTTCTCCAGTTGCAGTAATATCACGTTATGCTAATAGGACAGATATAATTCATTCTTCGTTTGCATTTCAGCTCGAGAAACGGCAATATACTGGTCGACTGATGCCCTCTTCGGAAATATGAACATCAGGAGAGTCATGAAAAGAGAAAGTTATTTCTGTGAAAATAGGGATTTAAATTTTGGATTATATTGAGATTCAACACTGCCTCAAGACTCACTGTGTCATTTTGAACCTGTAAGTTACGTACATTATTACCCCACCTGCATGAGCAAGAAGTTATGGCATGTAGACCGGAGAAAAGTATTTTATATATTCTCATTCCCACCCGCCATTAAAATAAACTGCCAAATTAATTTTGGTTACAAGTATATATTTTCCAAAAAGCCAGGCATTAATCTATTTGTACAGTAATTTGGACAAATTTTCAATAAAATAATTAAAAATTAAAGTATCACATCCACCATATCTTTGCAAAAAAATGGATGAGAATCTACAAATTTACTTGTTTCTGTCTTTATTGTACATAATATAGAAATTTATAAGAAACCAAATATAACCCAAAACAATTCACAATATCGATAATGTGAAACTAACTCCGCTATGATCTGATACAACTGGGCTTATTACATTTGTAACCAGTGAATAACCATACAGGCCAGTGCATCCACACAGTCTAATCAGGATCTACATTGTTCGCATTTCGGTCAGTCACCAACAATGCGCAGGCTGATCGGGATATACACAGGGCATGAATGAACCACGCCATGTTTTGTCAATAGTGATTTGATCACATACTTGTATGTGTATTCAATAACCATGATAAATACAGATTGTTTTATAGATTATAGATTATGTCTGTTTTATCATGTTCTGCATAATGAAACCAGGAAAGTGCATAATGAACATTACATAATTACATAGATAAATATCGGACGAATATACATATGAATTTTCAGATGTAAACCGTTTTTAGTCAGTTAATGTAAGACACCCCTTGACTGATAATCCTATTTGGGAATTGCATCAAATATTCCCAGGGAGTCAGAGCTGATAAGCCCACTGCAGCAGTCAGGAGATGGCTATTCAGTTATCTGTAGGGCTGAACTGGCTATTTGTAGCCAGGGTTGAATGAGTTAAAAAGAATGATGCCCTGCGGCACAATGTTGACATTTCGAACGGGTGGACGAGCTTTATACTGGATGATGCCACGGGGTTTACACGCTCCGGCGTCCCAGGTCGACTACGTCATCGCACACAAGCGACATGACCTTGCGAGTCGACCGAATGGCCCACTACAACGATGACATAGTGATCGCGCCTGTAACTCTGGCTTTAGGTCGCAATGCCCGCATCAATGTGACTCTCCCGCAAAGGCACGATAGCTTCTCCAATGAAAAGGTCGTACCCGTTCCAAGCCGGTACCGGGCGACAGGAGCCTGCCATGACTGCGACGTCAGCATGGTGACGATACAATGGCTCTTATCATGGGCGGTGTAGCCGTCGGCTTTGAATTTGGAATAGCCAGCGATTAGCTGTCGCCCCGGTACTAGCAACAGGCCTCCGACCGCAAGGGCCATAACCCACATACTTTTAGCTAACCACCCGGTCGTCTTCCCTAAGGTCGTGAGGAGCCAGGAAACGAGGTTCCCGAGACTTTTGAGCAAAGCGGCCGCTGCCTTACCGGCCAGAGCCACCAGGACGCGCCCGAGGGTCTGCAGGTGCTTTGCATCATCTCTTTAAGACCGCCGGATGGAGCAGGGGTGGGGTGGGGATGCCCCCGCTGCATCCGTCAACGCGAGCACGAGGGTCGAGATGGTCATGCCGAGCACTGTGAGAATTTACATTATCGTGATCCCCTGCTTCCGGAACAGCGTGCGAATGCGCTCACCTAGCGTTCTGTCCTCGCGTAGTATGCGCGCGATAGTTACGCGTATCCGACTGATTTGGGTGCGGACCACCTCCCGGTTAGCCGATGCAGCCTCCAAGAGAGCTTCCATTTCAACTCGCAGGCCTCGAATGCGTTCAGTGATCCGCTTGGTAGCTTTGCTATAATCAGCGGCCTCTCCCAATGTTGTTTTCTTCTTGAAAGAGATGCTCGTCCAACGTCGAGTGTTTGGCGAGGTTGTTCGGTAAATCGACACGGACTGTCTGCATAGCCGTATCTCATTTTCGGTGAACGCGGTCTCCACTGTGCGAATAGCATCGGTGGCAACACGCGGGGCCTCGCTGAGCTCGACTGTTTCTATTTTGTCGCTAGCCCCGCCTAGCTCAGCGGTGGCCGCCCGCAACGCATCTACAGCACGGACCGACATAGTTGTTCTACCCCGCCTTCAATCCGCGAATCCGAGCTCGTCCTTTATAATTTGACTACCACCTCGGCTTCCAGCGACAGTATTTATCGACAGGGGTTCACCGGCGTTGACGATCGGGATATGCGAGGCCTTCAGTCGTAACACGCCGGCCCGAGTTAATTGGAACTTCGAGTAGTCACGGCCAGCAGATGGGAGCATACCGGAGTTCCGGGCTAAGAGGACGTTGACGGCATCAGCGCCGCCTACATTGATGAGGGCTCCTCCCGCCGAGGCATGGTGTTCTTGTCTACACATGCCGTGTCGACACGGTCGACTGGCGTGAAATCGTACTCGTCCTTCCTCTTATTGAAGACTTGTAACTGTCGGTTCAAAACAGCATGGCTTCAAGTCAATACGGACGCAGACTCAATCCGTACCACAGTCCCTCGGGGCAAAAGGCGTGAGCCATAGCGTAGTCATTACGAACAACCACTCAACGATTGACCAGAACCAGCAGCTCCTGGTCCGCTATCCAAAACTCGGGGCCAACGACGTTATTTTGCCAGGGACCGCTCGTCTCGCCTTCAAGATATTTCTAACGTCGACAGACGCCGATCGAACCATCGTCCAAAACTTGGGGCGCGCTGTCGTCAAGAAGGCGACTATAAAAATCAGTGGGAACGAAGTTATGCCCATCGACGACTCCGACCTGTGTTACTGCTACTGCGAACCCTGGAAGACCGAGCGAGAGCGCGCGAATGCCAACTATCAGGGCATCGACACATCTAAAATTCGGAACGTGACGAAGCTCCGGATATGTGCTGGCGATAAGAGAGATAACGCGGAGGTTGACACGGCCATAGCGGACGCCTACGGCAACCGCTTTTACATTATGCTCGACATCTGACTGCTGGAATCGCATATGCCCTTCTACCAAAGCGCTTCGGGCGACCGCCTCGAATATGAGCTTACGTTCAACGACTATGGCCGGGTTATTATAACCAATGACATGGCATGAACCTATGTCATCGACAACATAGCTTTAGAGTTCGACATGGTAACCTTACCCGACCTCGCCCACGCGATTCAGTACGCTGGGCGTCTAGCAATCCTGCATGAACTGGTCCTTCGACACCGGCAAATGAAGCTCGATAAGAGCGACACTCTGTGGAACATGAACATTAACGTCCCCGCGTGCTCGAAGAAAGGCATAATTTTCTTATATTTATTTTCTCTAAGTCACAAACATACATGTTACATAATAGGAATTATATAGATGTGTGATCACCGGAGTGTACATGACAGCAGGGTACGAGTCCACGTTATTTCAATTATTGTAACACAGTTGAATCTCACTATACCAAATACAACGGGTACCATCGGCGCGTTCGGTTCAGGTCCATGGTGTGGCCCTGACGGCTGGTGATTGATTGCTTACAGTGGAAAACTCGCTACACCGGACACCCTGGCGGCACATATGGTGTTCGGTACAGCGAGGTTCCACTGTACTTGCATTGTATTGTAGCCGGCTGTCATGTATACAGAAAGGCAGATGATGTTCCGAGGAGGCCCGCATCGCATTAGGGGTGCGAGACACGGAGAAGTTTTATAATCCGAAGATTTCCAAAGTCGAGGTGACAATTGAGGGCATTCCCAATCAGTTGCACAGCCAGGGAATGCGACTCCATACCAACAGTGGGATGAGGTCAACAAGCAGTTTGCCGGCGGCCGAAAGCGTGAACCCGTTGTTGCTGCGGTCGCCACATATCTGGTACTCGCGGATGTCTCTGGCGGAGTACCTAACTTAAAAATACGCGCTCTGGCTCGACCTGCGGACGAGCGACGACGACCAGCTCCACGGTAGTGGTCGCAGGCTGGAGAACGCCAACGAGGGAGTGACAATCCAGATCGCCAAAGAGGCGGACGGCAATGGCGCTTTGAACGTCTACCTGTATATACCTCGTTTTCTCACTTTCAGATGACGCTACTTTTGTATCCGAGTAAATCACTATATGCTGTCGCTGTTTTAGCTATCCTATATGCATGTACATATCATAGTAAAGGTATGTATACATGTTGAGGACTGTAGCTGATAAGGTGTTGAAGTAATGACCGTAAAAAACAACGTAACATTGAATGCCGCCGCCGCCGCCGCCGCCGCCGCCGCCGCCGCCGCCGCCGCCGCCGCCGCCGCCGCCGCCGCCGCCGCCGCCGCCGCCGCCGCCGCCGCCGCCGCCGCCGCCGCCGCCGCCGCCGCCGCCGCCGCCGCCGCCGCCGCCGCCGCCGCCGCCGCCGCCGCCGCCGCCGCCGCCGCCGCCGCCGCCGCCGCCGCCGCCGCCGCCGCCGCCGCCGCCGCCAGAAAGCAGAGGTAAATGTTCACTTCATACGTACTATTTTAGCAAGTATCTGCCATATAAACCATATATGCTTACATATAGCTTACATATAGCTTACATATCGGTCGGTCGGTCGGTCGGTCGGTCGGTCGGTCGGTCGGTCTGGTCGGTCGGTCGGTCGGTCGGTCGGTCGGTCGGTCGGTCGGTCGGTCGGTCGGTCGGTCGGTCGGTCGGTCGGTCGGTCGGTCGGTCGGTCGGTCGGTCGGTCGGTCGGTCGGTCGGTCGGTCGGTGGTCGGTCGGTTCGGTCGGTCGGTCGGTCGGTCGGTCGGTCTCGGTCGGTCGGTCGGTCGGTCGGTCGGTCGGTCGGTCGGTCGGTCGGTCGGTCGGTCGGTCGGTCGGTCGGTCGGTCGGTCGGTCGGTCGGTCGGTCGGTCGGTCGGTCGGTCGGTCGGTCGGTCGGTCGGTCGGTGGTCGGTCGGTCGGTCGGTCGGTCGGTCGGCGGTCGGTCGGTCGGTCGGTCGGTCGGTCGGTCGGTCGGTCGGTCGGTCGGTCGGTCGGTCGGTCGGTCGGTCGGTCGGTCGGTCGGTCGGTCGGTCGGTCGGTCGGTCGGTCGGTCGGTCGGTCGGTCGGTCGGTCGGTCGGTCGGTCGGTCGGTCGGTCGGTCGGTCGGTCGGTCGGTCTCGGTCGGTCGGTCGGTCGGTCGGTCGGTCGGTCGGTCGGTCGGTCGGCGGTCGGTCGGTCGGCTCGGTCGGTCGGTCGGTCGGTCGGTCGGTCGGTCGGTCGGTCGGTCGGTCGGTCGGTCGGCGGTCATCCATATCTGACCGGGCATACCATTAATAATCGACAGTACAGTGTTCTGCTGACTCTGAAACGTGATTTCTGAGTTAATGAGGTAATCTAAGTAAAATTTAAAAAATGGTCGAGCTACAATTTTATTAGGATGTAAAAATAAAAACATTGTTAATTGCTTATTTTGTTGCTGTTTCATGTCATATGCCAGTTTATATTACAGTATAAGGTTCACTAGTTGGCAATAAATATATCCACATGTATTCAATGGCGTCGGAATATTGAGATAAAATTTATATTCTACATGAGATTATTTTTAAAAATTAATAATATTCAACATTAGGCTTGCAAATCCGTTATTTTAGATGTCAAAACACATAAAGGGAAAGTAAAGTCATCATAAAAAATATAAGCTCCGAGCGGGATTCGAACCCGCGCGGCACATACCAAAGCTGTAAACAATAACTAAGTTGTAACTTATGACGGACTTGTTATGACCGTCTTAAGTTTGTGTTGTGAAACCAAATAAGCAATGACTTAAGTCGGTCATAACTTTTGTCATAAGTTATAACTTAAGTCCGAACTTATGAACAAACTAAGATTTGTTAGTGAAACGGGCCCCTGGGCTATATACGTTTACGGGCAAGTTATATGTGCTTGTACTTATCTTAATATTAGTTTGGTTCATTTGTGGGCAATCTCGTTTCCAGTGCCCCGGCTTGTCGCATACGAAACATAATCCAGGGCGAGAACACTAACTTCCGACACCCGACACAGCCGGTATCTCGATCGTTGGCTGCAACGACCACCATTTGTAAGGTCCCGACCGAACCTTCAAGCGAGCCCTGTCCACCTTCGCCTTCCTGCTCGCCCGCGCCTCTGCCCTGTACATTCTCATCGTCGCTGTCGCTGGCGATAGGATTGGTCTCGTACTCGGCCACCGTCCCCCACCTGAGCTCAGACGTGTCGGCCAGCTGAATCAGCTTCTGTCGTTTACGGACCAACTCCTTCACTAAAATGTATGTGATTTATGAATAATCACTGAAGTAGTATATAGGGAGTCAGTTCGTTACCGCGAAGTGTGGGGGAAGAATTGAAAGCAGTGGGTAGCCCCATAGGTACCAAAAATAGTAAAATTTCGTGTTAATTTAAAGCGAAATAAATACAAACCACAGTAAAACAAAATGATACCACCAAAGTTTGTAAAATGTGTCCCCGATTTGCAGCGGTTTCGGCTACCCAACGAAATAGTAAGTCGATTTGCAAGGGTTTCGGCTACCCAACGAAATAGTAAGTCGATATACGCGGGAGGTCTCCCATATATGAATGGCCTCTCTGTAGAATTTTTCTAGTCCATATCGAAAACGGAGCGAGATGGCTTTGGGTAGCGTATGAACTGTGCCCTATTTTATACTGTGGGAATGTTTTAATACACCCTATTGAACACGAGAAAACTAGCAGAAAGCCCCCTAGCCCCGACAAAATATGTGTCTTCTATACTGTAGTATGAGGTGTTATAATTAATTAATTGTCAAACATGAAAAAACACCCTATTGAACATAAGCCATACAGGTATTTATATAAAACAATACATTTCCATGATTAGAAAAATGACAGATATACGTAAAAAAGTTACGAGAGCGCCTCGCACTAAGTTAACACGCACAAGGATTAGCGATAAAAGGGGTGTAAATCCATCTAAAAGTTCTTCTCATAGGATTCGGGAATTAAGGTCAGAATTAATAAGAATGGGTACACCTTTTTCAAACAGGTTAAGGGAAAGGGGGTTAACTACACTAATAAATAAGGAAAAAAATGATGAATTTATGAAAAGAATGGCTCGTGCAATGTCTCGGGGGGTATTTAAGGGGGTGGAAAAAAAGAATATAGAAAAGATAGCACACAATATAGCTGATGAGGCTTCCCTCAGTCTTAGAAGCAGGAACATTGGCAAACCTCAAAAACGAGTGCAGAAAGCGCGTTTATTACAACAGTTAATAGAGGGAGGGGGCGAAATATTAGAAGATTATAAACAAAAAGAAAAAGAAATAGGATAACTACAATAACCCTGAAAAGAAAACTTCAAATAAATAACAGCAAAAGGATAATGGGCGAGTTAGAGCCTTTGTTAACTGACAGTTTTTACCTAAGATTCTCTTTTTCTTACAAATTAATTCACCAAGAGGAGAGAGAGAGACGCAAGAGGAAAGCCGACAACGTTGGTATTTTATAAAAACTTATCCGGAAGTCCGTGGTTTAGGGGTTACGATGAGGTTGAAGAGTGGATTAATAAACAAGAAGAGCATAGATTAAACATAGATAAAATAGATAGGCCAAGCACAAAATGGAGGTTTGTAAGATGGATGGGTGTCAGCGTTAAAATAGTATATGGAACAGCTGTAAATAAAATCCCCAAAGGTGATACTGGAATGCAATCCGAAAAAGTGGCAGGAGGTCGAATGCCAGAGTGGTTTCGTTATAAAAAAGGGATGAAGCCCCTGGATAGTTTCAATGATGATCTTTGTTTGTTCAGATGTTTGGCGCTCCACATATCGAAGCTTAGGGCCGATAGATGTTTAACGTTGACCAAAGAACTCCAGCAACAATATTTACAGTTCTGTAAAACCCACAAATTACCGAAACCCGAAGGACCCATATTATTTGGAGATATCAAGAAAATAGAAGAGTGTTTTAAAATAGGTATTGATGCATACGAACCTACAGAAGAGGGAACATGGTATTTAAGAAAAGTAGCAGCTCATTACGACAAAATTGGTAATAAAAAGATGAAAATAGGCATCTATAGCGATCACGCCTTCCTTATTACAGATATGAATAAAGCCGCTGAAAACAATTATTGTTGCTTCGACTGCAAACAACGCTTTACAAAGGTCAGTAATTTAACCCGGCACGCATTGACTTGTATGAAGGGATTAACCAAAGTATCGTGTAAAGGGGAAAAATAGATCGACCAGTATCAGCGTTCGAAAGAGCTTTCTATCCAAAACCCTGTTGCAGTAAGAAATCTATTAGTTGGATAAAATCTATACCAGGTCCTCACATTCACACTGCAGTATGTGGTCATGGCGGAGAAAGAATAATTGCGGGAGCCCCAGTGGATGGGTATTGCCCTATGACTGATACGGTTTATCAATTTCACGGCTGTTATTGGCACGGGTGTCCCAAACATTGCAAAGATTATAAAATAAAGCTTAGAAAATCCAACGAGAGAGACGAAGCAATTGAGGGTAAGTGTAAATTAGTAACTATTTTTGAATGCGAGTATGATGCAATTTGTAAACCTGAGGATGTAAAGGAACTCGAAAAGCCTCCTACAGTGATTTACCCATATCATATTGTATACGATTTTGAAGCATATTTAGACGGAAGTAAAGAAAAGCGTAACCCAACTAAAGATCTAGAGTTTATAAACGAACATGTCCCAATAAGTGTTAGTATAGGGGATACTCTATCCAACAATATAACTCACATATGTGATACTTCTCCAAAACAATTAGTAACCCTATTTATGGAAGATGTAAAGAGGAGGGGAGACAATATCCGAGAGGCCGTGGGGAGTAGCAATATATATGGGTACCCTGCAGACATGGAGTATCTTTACACTTCTCAGCAGCGATAAATCACCCGATGGATTTCCCAAGTCCCAGTAATTGGGTTCAATTCCAGTAATTACGATCTTAATTTAATAAAGAAGCATTTAGTTGATATTTTAACGGATAAAACCTCTAAGGTACTAGTAGGAAAGAAAGCCAATACAACCATTTTTCTATTTACCCCAGAATTTAGGTTTTTAGATGTAAAGCTGTATCTTGCTCCAGGTATCGATTATGATAGATGGGTTAAGGCTTATGGATGCGAAGGTGAAAAATCCTTCTTCCCCTATGAATGGTTTGATTCTCCCGATAAACTATCTTATGAGGGGCTACCACCGCTTAAAACTTGGACGAATAAACTAACCCCGAATAAAATTATAACCAAACAACAGTTGGAAGAGTGCAACAACATTTATAACAGATTAAATATGAAGTCTTTCAAAGACTGGTTAAAATACTATAACAACTTGGATGTTGGCCCCTTTTTAGAAGCTATCGGAAAAATGACAAAATGTTATCAAACAAAAGGTATAGATATGTTTAAAGATGCAGTTACCCTACCAGGAGTTGCTTTACAATATATTCTCAGAGGAACGATAAAAAACCATATAAAACCTTATCAAACCAAAGAGAGCAAGATAGCAGACGCGATATGTCCACCACTCTATGCCTCTGGTGAGGAAATATATCAAATGTTAAAAGGAGCATTAGTTGGAGGTCCGTCAATTGTGTTTACAAGATATGTAGAAGCAGGTGTTACGAGAATTAGGTCAGCCCCAGATGGAAATGGAAAGCTTTGCGAAGCCGTACTTGGTTTTGATGCAAACGCCCTATATTTATCAACATTAAGCAAACATATGCCATGTGGCGAAGGGAAACTACACGAGGAAAGCAGCCCTCACGACCCTATTAAAATAAATAAGTTTTCCAAGGCGGTTTTAAAGGGTAAGTGGTTTGGCTTTGCTGAAGTAGATATAGAGGTTCCCAGTAGTTTAAAAGAGAAGTTTTCGGAAATGTCCCCAATATTTATAAATAGGATTGTAGAGGAGGAGGAAGTTCCAGAGAAGATGTTACAGTATTTACAAGAAACTAACCGTGCAAGAGGAGATGGTAGAAAACTAGTAGGGGCAATGTCTGCTCAAAAAGTATTACTATTTGCCCCATTATTAAAATGGTATTTGAAGCATGGTTTAGAAATTACAGGGATTTACAGAGTAATAAATTATACAGCAGGTAAGCCCTTTGAATGGTTTGTTAAAGAAGTTACTTCAGCCAGGAGATCCGGAGATGTTGACAGTTCCAAGTCCCCAATTGCGGATATAATGAAACTATTAGGTAACTCATGTTGCGGGAAAATGATAGAATCCCCCGAAAAACACCTCAACACAACGTATACAAAAGATGAAAAATGTGTGGACAAAGCTTTAAGATCAGCGTATTTCGATGATTTAGAGGAAATAGGAGATTCTTACGGAATATCCTCAAGAAAAGTAAATGCCAATATGACTCGTCCATTTCACTGTGCGATTGCTGTATACCAATATGCAAAACTAAGAATGTTAGTATGAAGGGTGGAGAGTTGGATGGAATGATAAAACCAGAAATGCTAGACGATTTCAAAAAACATAAAAAAGAATGGTTAGCGTGGGATAAATGGAGTAATAGAGAACCAGTGCTATTCAAAACAGAGTTCCAAGGAGATCGTGCAATAGCTCTATCCAGTAAATGCTATTTGGTTGAACAATTTAAAAATAATGAACTAAAACATTCAGAAAAGGGGTTATCTGCCAGGCAAAATAGTCTTACATCGAGAAGGTATATGGAGGCCCTACACCAGGTTGGAACGGATAGAGGAACAAACAGAGGGTTTAGAATGAGAAATGGTGTTATGAAAACATATACCCAAAATAAATTAGGACTGTCCGCTTACTTTGACAAGAGAAGGGTTTTAGAAGATGGGATACATGCAGAACCCCTTTAAACTTTCATTAAATAAAATTATGCAGCCTGTTCAATTTTTGAAGGTATCTTACACACCTTAGGTCTTCCAACGGGGGGCTTATCACGGGTTTCCGGGGTTTTTGGCCAATTATCTCTAGAAAGTCCCATGATAAATTTATCATATTTCCACAGATCTGTAAGGCGTTTGGGACCAATATGGTGCTTCTTTCTAACTTCATAGGCAGGAACAATTCCACGGGACTGCAAAATATCTATCAGCGCTTCCTGCGTAATAACCGATTTAGGCATGGTTTTATATATATATATATAAATGTCTAACATAATTGGAAATAAATATGTTTACAAAAGAAGAAGACGTAAAAACAAAATTTGATGAGGATAGTTTAGGTCTCCAATACAGAATTATAGAACGTCTAAAAAAGTTACACGAGGGAGCTAGAAGCCACTACAAAACGAAAACCTGTAAAGATTCAATGATGAGCCCACTTGTTGAAAGCATTAATAAAACAGTTCGAAAAGATGGCGAATTAATCCATATCTCCGGCAGTACGAGGGGTTAATTATATCTGGTTGAATTTGAACACCGCACCAAGCAAACCTGCTAGAGCCACAGTCGAATAAATCCAATACATATTTTGTTTTTCAACCTATATACAATGTAGAAACCGGTGGTGCAGCTACAGATTAATTTTCTTTAAAAAAAAGGTAGCCGAAACCTTGGTAGCGCTTTCTATAGGTTTTGGCCAATTTTCTCTAGATAATCCAGTTATAAATTTTGAATGTAACTCAGGGCTAACCTAGTATGCCTAGTTGTGTTACTAGTATGCCTAGTTGTGTTACTAGTATGCCTAGTTGTGGTACTAGTATGCCTAGTTGTGGTACTAGTATGCCTAGTTGTGTTACTAGTAAGCCTAGGCATGGTACGAGTAAGCCTAGGCCTGGTAACGAGTAAGCCTAGTTGTGGTACTAGTATGCCTAGTTGTGGTGCTAGTATGCCTGGTTTTACCTAGGCAAATCATGTTGAACATTGGGCAAACTATATTTGTATGTACTTGCATATTTTGTGCCTACAATATGCCACCAAAGAATTTGTCCGAACAAGATATAGAAGATATCCGTAATCTTCGGGGTATAGAGTCTGCTGACAATAAGAAGAAGAAATTTGGAATCGGTACCACTCGCCTTCGAAGAATATGGGACGCCGTCGATGCGGAACGTAGTACAAAACCCGAAGAAACCAAATTTGGAACAAATTTAGAAGAACAAGAAACCCCTACCCCCGTAGTACACAGGGTGACCGCGCCTGGCCCCCCTACCGAGTCCCCCACGGCTCTACTAGAAGATGCCAGCTCGTTCGAAGAATCGACGCGCCTGTTCGATATGGAGAGACGTCTGGAGAACCGGTTGGACGCGCTGGAACGCAGGCTGTTGGACGCGATTTCCGGCGATGCCGATTCCGAGTGTCCGAAGAAAGACGAGCTGGAGGTGCACGACATCTGGAGAACCGTAGAGAATGCCAAGTGGTGGCTGGGGTTCTCTGTGGCGGCGTACGCGGTATGCAGACCACTGTTCCCATTCGTGGCTCTAGAGACCTGTAGACTCCGGAAGAGCAAACCAGACTCCGACACCCAGTTCGTGCACTCCGCAAAACAGTCCGGTACGCCGAATGGGAAAAACGAAACTAGCGACTCCGTACACCAGCACTCTGGTAGTCGCGACCCGTTCTACATGCAGTAGCCATTTTGGAAAAAAGTATCCGAACCCTCCCCTATTGGGAACTTCGATTGGTAGCTAGAACTGCCACCGGACAAACCATCTGGATTTCTTCTTGTTGGGTGTAGTGCGAGGCTCCCCCCATTCTACACCGAAGCGGATTCTGTAGTTCGCACAGTGGCCTCCCGATGTTTTCCACTTCTCGATTTCCAAAAGTACCCAAAGCCCTCTCCCTCCCCCTATTCTCGCTCCGTTTTCGATATGGACTAGACAAATTCTACAAAGAGGCCATTCCTATATGGGAGACCTCCCGCGTATATCGACTTACTATTTCGTTGGGTAGCCGAAACCCTTGCAAATCGACTTACTATTTCGTTGGGTAGCCGAAACCGCTGCAAATCGGGGACACATTTTACAAACTTTGGTGGTACCATTTTTTTTTACTGTGGTTTGTACTTATTTCGCTTTAAATTAACACGAAATTTTACTATTTTTGGTACCTATGGGGCTACCCACTGCTTTCAATTCTTCCCCCACACTTCGCGGTAACGAACTGACTCCCTATATACTACTACTGAACATCAATACACATTGTTTTATACTGTCTTCTGTAATAATCTAGTCATAACTTTATTTTATTTATTTTATTATTATAATTATTAAATTGTGTTGCGACTATTTCTTCCGTGAACTATGTACATTTGCATGAGCATGTACACGGCATTCACAATTGTATAACATGATTACATGAACAAAACACGCCACTACGCACAATATTTCAATACGTGAGAAAATTACGTTACAAATATTTTCAAACCGCTCACGAGAAAAACAATAGCGGACAATTCAAGCAATGGAACAGCCCCAAAGTGTGTTGTGTCAACTGACTTGAGCCGTCACATGAAATTCATCACATACGTACCTTACAGTAAATTATATGTATCTCATCTCGCACGGACACAGCTATGATGAAATACAAACCTGAATACATGCTTATCTACACATGTCCTTTATATAACCTGTATTACGTTGTATCACAACAGGACATGCTTGCATATGTATATGCACCATACAGCTGGAAAATGAACGCATATTACACAAATGTAATAAATTGCCAACTGTCGGCGTCATTTTCTGACTTAAAATTGCATTATCAAGCGCCCATACTGTGATGTACATACTGCATTTTATTTGTATCGTACATGTATTACATTTTACGTGTATACCCCTTATTATTAAATCTGATATCCAGATTCCCTTTCTATTTTAGAACATTCGACGGAATTTACGGCAACTATTTACATGTATCACGCCAATTATACTTATGTACCTTCTACGAATGCGTATTTCGCATCTGCAATATTCCCCACTGTAAGATTGTCCTCCACAACGTGTTGATTATATTTTTCCTCATTACTTTTTATTTTACATCTCGGCGTTTCTACCGCCGTAACATGGGATACAACAGAAGCAGCACTTATATTTGAGACCATTCCCTCGATGCTCTTCAGCAGCTCCGTCTTGTAGACATTCCCGTACTTTCCCGTCCACTAAGTTATGATATCTATATCATGCATATCTGACCCTGTTCTTCTTAGAGTATATTACACAGAACACAGAGTTGTCATCTCCGCAATTTTAGTGTGTACATGCTATCAGATAGTTTGACACGTACAGCCAATAATATGGCAGCAAATATTGTAACATTTGGTGAAATACATCCCAGATATATAGAACGACAACGTCCTGTAACTATTATTTCAACAGACTACACAAACGCTAGATACCTGAGCTTTTCTAATATCACTCGGAAAATATACAAGGGACAATTTTACCATGTGTAAAATGTCAAACCGATGCACTGTCTATTATAAGAAGTACATATGACACAGGTAAAAACCGTATTTACTCACATAGCAGGCCAGTAGACTGTAGTAACAATGCACTCGGATAACTGCGTATAAGTCACTGGAATCGATGTAGTATGTATGGTAATACATGTATATATATACAGCACTGTGTATTGTTCTTACTGTTACACAGTCTTTACTGAATTCTCAAACATTTTAACGAAGAGTAAAACAACCTTCATATATAAGAGTGTGTACATACATTTCATGAAAACAAGGCATAGCACACTGTTGTCTTATGTATCCACATCAAGCTGCACCAAATTGTATTCATGTGTTTGTCATATTATTAATACTATGTGTCAAACGCAGTAAGAGGTAAAACTGGCCGATGTCTTGTACGCGCTAAGATGGCCGACATGGCAACTCCATGCACAGTGTGGGATATAGTAAGAAGTAAATGTTCACATGTATGTTATGCATATATCCCTTCACATTTACGAAGAGATTATGCATGAATCATTGTATTATCAGGGGCCCCACGGGTCCTTAAACTGGTCCACGTCCATTACCGGTGGATTTCGTCGAGTGGTCGTGAAAAGTTATAAGCGCCTCAAAATACGTGTTGCGTTGTCAAAGCCGAGAATAGAACTGACCACTTCAGCTGGGCACGGGCGAAGCGCCCGTGTCATACAATCAGTCATGTGACCATCTCACTGGCCGCTACGCCTCATTAACAGGCACGATGTGCTTTGTCATGTTAAGCCATACGTTCTAAGCTATACTACGTAACGCGAAGAAATTCCAAATCTTGTCTAGATCTACCGTCTATTGTTTGTGTTATTGGTGCATTTGATCTTCATACATGTAGCTTAATATCATACAGGTGTGGCCGACTAAACAGCCCGTGAATGGCTCGGACCTGTGCCATAAACATGCGCATTGAAAAGTACGTTGCGTTTCTATGTATGTGGCTGTGACTGGAGAAATGGGGCTTATGTGATTGCGACCAGTGTAGCCCCAGATCAGCCTGCGCATCCGCGCTGTCTCTCCGGATCAGCACTGTTTGCCAAGTTATCAATGGAACACCCGCTATGCTTCTAACATGCACTATAGCTCGTTATCAGGTTACAGGACTGTGCTACATGATCAGGAACTACACTGGTCACACATCCAATAAGGCTGATTTCTACAGTCACATACATATAAACGTAATTTGTATGCCACAGCTGTTATGGATGTATTTGTATAACACCCCAGTAGATATACCAGTATGTACACGACTTGTATATGACATGACATAGGAAGTCCAAGCTTGTTTGAGATGGTAGATGAAAGAACAACATGACATTAAGTACAGTGTGATAATGTCATTTATTTTAAATGACATTAATGGCAAGTATTTGAAAACTGGCCGAAACTAACTAACGAGAACTAAATCTTTACAATTCCTCACATCGAAAAGGTGGGCATACACATAATTTATGCCATAGACATTGACGTACATGCTGTATGATACCCATGTACTTCAATGGCCCGCCCAACCCGAAGGACTTCCTATCTCAGTCATGATCATATTAAATGAAAAAATGCAAATATAAAGATATCATACAATAATTGAATAGACACTGGACACAACTATACATGAGGGCAAAGGAAAAGGAGTGTAGTTCAACTCTGATGGTTTTTCGACAATATGCAAGAGAATAACACAACCGGACTTGCCCGGGAGACCTACGCAACTGTTACATGACAACCTGAGATTATCAATACTAATTCCAGTATTTTGACTATTTTTTACAGATCAAGGAGTTTTAACACAATGTGTTTTTATGCTGCCATACATGTGCACCCAGATAGCTGAGGAAGGTATACAGACATGTACCTGGTACAAAGATATATCATTTTGTGCTAGTTATATGATCTGGACCATCATGTTACGGAAACGAAGGGAATAGCTCAAACTATCACTGAGTTAATTTGGAAATTAGACCCATGACATGGGCAGATGGACCCATAAGTGCCAACTACATGTAAATGTACACAACGAATATAACTGAACTTTTAATTACAAGATTAACAATGATACATACATGTATATTCACTATCCAACACTATTCACACATTGTTCACGAGTTAACAATTAACAATCTCACAATACCGAGTTATAGGCGGCAGTCTACACTGACCCGCCCCAAATGATGTAAGATTAGGCGCCAGTCTACACTGACACGCCACATATAATGTAGACATCAGAATGAAAAACAATTTAATGAATATATACATTTTCACACTGCGCCAGTCTACACTGCCACGCCAGCGAATATGTTCAGGGAGGAGAGAAGCAATTAGGGGGACCCCATGATAACACCTTATGTGTGTGTATGCACCGGACGCCAGTCTACACTGACACGTAAATGCATACACATATAGATATATGCAGCCTACTGATATATGCGGACGCCAGTCTACACTGACACGCTAGCATATATCCATAAGCACCCATTGCAAGAATACACGTACATGTTCCCGTTACTTTTGAGTGAAATTACAAGGCAATTTGCATTGCCTATAATGATTGATACATTATGGGAAGGAAGATATTGTAAAAACTGCAAATGTATAAGTACATGCGCCAGTCTACACTGACACGCACACACCTATACACTGTTCAACCAACGTGCACATGCACATGTACTCATAGCAATGGTACCAATTCAAGTTCCCATGTGATTATGTACATGGAATCGTTACCTAATGTGGGAGAGTGCATAGCATGGGGACCAACCCTTACAATTTCAACACAGGAATGCGAATGTAATTGTGCACAGCATCCGACGACCACCTGCCCATCTTACGAATGGCTTCCTCCGAATGACCCTGCAAGAGGGCTTCACTAGCTGCCCCTATACGAAAACTATGGGGCTTATACCGTGACGCATCAACGCCCCAAAAACGTCACAAGCAATTTCATCTTGTCCAAAATAAAAGAATACGTCACAGGTAACCCATTGTGGAACTGGAATAACGGACCTTGGGTGTGTTGGAAAATTTGTCTATATGCATACAGTGCGCGTACAGGGCAATATATAGAGGGTTCATCTGCACAAGAAAAATGCATGTGAATAGGAGCTGAACCCTTTTTGTGCTTGAAATGACACAGTGTAACATTTAAGCCATTTAACTTGCCAGCTGTCATGAGAAACTGTGTATCAGATACCTGAATCACGCCCAACGGGTCAGTTGGAGATTGTTGGCATAATTCCCCCATTCTGAAAAACCCATGGAACGCCATAAGAAACACAGATTTTATCAGCAATTGATAAGATTGAGTGTGTATAGCTTGGGGAATAGCATCAACCAACTGAACCAGTATTTGTTTTGTGACTGGTAGACGGGAATCTACAATACCTTTTATGTTTTGAGCCCCCTTAAGGAATTTTCGGACCAGAAATGAATCAACTGGGTCCGCAAAACCATACAATTTATGTGTAAAACCAATAGCTGACGCATGAGATGCAATCGTGCTGGATGCATATCCAGACTGTAATAAAAAGGACAAGTAGTTAACTAAATCTGTGGACACAACCGGCAGCACAGGGTCACGATGTTGAGTAGACCAATAATCCCTAAACTGGAGCCAGCATTTCACATACGAAGTTCTGGTCGATTTCGCCATACTGGACGCCAAGACGTGCATAGATGTGGAGCTCAGACCTTTAAGCCGTCCACCGGAATCGGACATGGCAGTGGATCCAGTCCCGGGGCACACTGACGCGCTTTCTGAAAATCAAAGCATGACAGACAATCAGCTACCGTATTGTCCTTTCCAGGGACATGCCTTGCACGAAACTCGATATTGTGATGCATAGCAGCAAGGACTAAGCGGCGGACAAGTCGCATGATCTCAGGGTCTTTGGATGACATTTTGTTAATAACGAACTTCGTGCATTCATTGTCTGTGGAGAACATAATTCTGTGATTAGCCATCAAATGTCCCCACATCTCTACGGCGAGTACAATCGGAAACAGCTCCATCACATTGATACTCAGATGAGCCATGCTCTCTGACCAGGAACCGCAACACCATTTACAAACAAACACAGCCGAAAACCCCGTGTAGTGGCCGCATCCGTAGACAGGTGCAAAGTGTCTGATGGTACCCAATCATCAAAGAGAAACACTGATTTGCCATTGAAACTGGACATGAAAATGGCCCACGCAGCCAGGTCAGCCCGAGCATCCCGATTAAGACGTATCTTATACTGCGGCCTGGTCACACCTCGGGTCAGGTCATGCAGACGCCGAAGAAACGTGCGTCCTGGGACTATTACCATTGTGGCAAAATTTAGTAGTCCCAGCAGGCACTGGAGCTCCCGCAATGTCACTTTTTTCCGGTGCTGAAGTGCCTGCAGAGAGCAGCGAATCTTGGCCACCTTGTCATCAGGCAATTTCAAAATCATAGCCTCTGAATCAACCTCAATGCCATAGATGGTGATGTGAGTAGTTGGATTGACCGTTTTGTCTGACTTTAATGGTATACCAGGTCTGCACACAACGACATAAACTGGTCCAAGGAATGCTGACACTCGTACGAGTGTGGTGCCCCGGCAAAGAAAAAATCATCGATCAGGTGACTGACATGGGCATGAAACTTAGTTTCCATTATCCAATGTAGGGCCTTGCTGAAACATTCAAATGTTTTGACAGCTCGAACTCAACCCAGCTGGCAGGCAGCGGTCCATGAAGTATGAATTCTGGCCATTAGTCCCATGACACGAGAATCCAAGCAATTCATAGTCGGCTGGGAAGATGGAAATAAGACGATATGCTGTTTCAATATCGGTTTTGCTCATTAACGCGGCACAGCCAAGCAAGTTTAACTATTTGGACAACATGATCTATTGACTCTTATGAGACTCGAGTAAATTCCTTGCCTATGCCGTCATTAATTGAAGAACCATCGGGATATGACAGATCATGAATGAGTCGAAATGAATGTTCGCCCTTCTTTGGAATAAGGCCTAATGGTGAACAGACCAAGTTGGGGGGTGGGGTATCAAACGGACCCAACAACCTGCCTGCGGCAAGTTCCGTCCCAATTTTTTGCCGGAGAACATCAATATTGTCTAGAGCTGAACGGTGATTTTTGCATTCCCTGAACTCGCGAGGACCCACATATGGAACTGGAAACCCAAGGGTAAACCCAGAAATTAGGAACTCTCTCTGCTCGACGTCATACCCATACAACAACTCATTGAGCTTACCAACGTGGACGGGTGTTGGGAGCGTTCCGACGGAAGGTGTATGGGTTGGGCCCCCGAAAGGGCTGGCTAAGTGGTGCTGTGTATCGCACTGGCGGAGGGGCAGTTGGTCTCGTAAACCGAGGTGCAGGAGGCATATATGGTCCGGGTGGGGTAAAACGAGCTACAGGACGCGGGACAGCTGATGTTCCCCATGCAGAAGGCCGTGGGATATACGAACCCGATGCCCGCAGCTGACCACAGCTAAATCTGGGATGGTTTGCACCACAGTTGGTGCATACATGAGTGTATGCACATTGGTATTTGGTACATCCAACCCGGCGATTGTATTGCCAGCATGTATAGTTTGATGTGGGAGCAGATGCGGGTGCGATCGCTTTTAGTGTAACGGCACGGAGCCATAACTCCTGGTGGAGCACACCCCATGGAAGTGGGCGTGACTGACGTTGTTCACGAAAACATCTGTCATAATACAAAAATGCTCTTTGCCCATAGGCCCGTGCCAGATCCTGTATCACAGACATGTATGAAAGGAGACCAGACACCGCCCCAGAGTGACGTTTCGTGTATACATCCATATAAATGGAAAAAGCTCGAAGCCATGAGTCTAGTGACAATTCTTTTGTTTTTGGTTTTGACGTCACTCTGAACACCGTGTCCGAGTCCCCCTCCAACACATTCACACTGACCTTCTCTGATACAGGACTGGGCAGCAGGAGGGATAGGTCAACAAATTTATCCTCCCAGATTTCTAATCTTAGCTTGTCCGATATATGATCAGACAAACCAAGATTATAGGCAGTGGAATTTTGACACAAGTCACATGACAATACATGATTAGGTGTGTCCGTCTGCGCACCTGCAAATGACTGTAGCGCAGAGCCGGCTGTGGAGACGGTCATTGTTGCCATGTTCTCCCGCGAATGTGTGCTGGTCGTGGTGGCGGCCGATGATGTCGTGGCATTTGTGGTGGCCGTAGCATTGTCGGCCCATTGTGTTGCCGTCGTAGCCGGACTGGCTTCCGTGCCATCAAGGCGAAATGGCGCTTCCGGCAGCAGCCCGCTTTCCACTATTTTAGAGAAAAGCTTGTTGACAATACGATCCTCCATCGGGTCTGTGTCAGGAAGAGGGGGGGCTTGTTGCACCCGGGGGGGGGGGGCTTGTTGCACCCCCTCGTCAGCGGCAGGGTCGCGAACCCGCAATCGTTTGGACCTGGTCTTCGGCATCCTGCAACAAATGAAACAACAACTGGCCAATAATTTTCTCCCAATACTCCCAGGGATAGACAATATTTATTGAAGCAACTATGTTATGTTCGCTGTCAAAAAACAGGCAACATTGGATAATTGCAATTTCAACAATTTTCTATATATGTTTAATAGTTAAATTAATTTTATACTCAAGGAGATTGTTATAATTTTAATTGCAAAATTCAGCAATAATATTCCTTCAACAGCTGATTTTATGCTCATAACCGTGATACAAACAATTGCAATTTCAGCAATTTACAATGTTAATAAAAGTTATGATAATTGTTTAATAGTTAAATTAATTTTATACTCAACATGCTCAAGGAGATCGTTATATAAATTACAAAATTCAGCAATAATATTCCTTCAACAGCTGATTTTATGCTCATAACCGTGCATCACAGCACATAATACACAAACAATTGCAATTTCAGCAATTTTCAATGTTAATAAGAGTTATGATAATTGTTTAATAGTTAAATTAATTTTATACTCAACATGCTCAAGGAGATCGTTATATAAATTACAAAATTCAGCAATAATATTCCTTCAACAGCTGATTTTTTGCTCATAACCGTGCATCACAGCACATAATACACAAACAATTTCAATTACAGCAATTTTCAATGTTAATGAGTTATGATAATCAAGGAGATTTTTATAAATTGCAAATTCAGCAATTCAATTATATATAACATATGTATATAATCAAGCAGGTTGTTATAAATTGCACATTCAGCAATGTTCCATCAACAGCGGATTTTATTTTCATATCCGTGCAACACAGCACATAATACACAAACAAATTGCAAGTTCAGCAATTTTCAATGTTAACATGGTTAATAAGATGATAAAATTGTTATAACTAAATTTATACAATTATTTTGCAAATAATGAATTCAGCAATTTTCCAGCAACAACTGCAGTGGATTTAACACAGTGTACGGAGAAAACAACAATTTTTATTTCTGAAAAAACATGCAGGGTAACTACATGTACTTGAATTATACAAATATGCATGAAAACACATCTTACTTAAAAGCCCTCATTCAAAACACCAAGTACATGCACATGTATACAGCACACACCGACAACAACACCGAAAACACAGCAACACATAACCATATGCAATATCTGTACGGTCAGACAGACACTCCGGGACGCTACGTACAACAATGCGGCAACATGATTAGGATGACAGCTACTTATATGTTAATGAGGAAAAACAAGCACCTGTGGGGGAGAATTGCAGACTACCAGTGTGACAAACGTAGTATGCAATCCCGTAGGCTCCGAAGATACTTTGGGTAACCGACATCAGGAGAGAGGTGAACACCGTCTGCCGTAAAGACACTGGGACCAGAAGTCCATAATCCGCCCACCCGGTGCCTCCAAAAATAGATGTGTCCCACATCTGATTCCTTCAGAAGCTTTTGTAATTGGATGTTGGCCTCCATCACATGGGAATTATACAAGTCGTAAGGTACATGATCCCGACGGAACAGCTGACAAATTCCGACTTTCTTTACACCAAGTCTGGTACGAAGGTACTGGGCATGCGACAACAGATGCTTGGCGAATAGTTCTGGGGAATAATCCGGGTCACACATATCATTAGACCCAATATCCAAGATAACAATGTCGCATCCACTGAGAATATAGTCCTTTTTATGGAGCCGGGAGAATGGGTCATTGCGTAGCAGCAGCCCCCCATAGCCAATGACGTCCACATTAAATTCGGCCTCAGCTGTGCCCGAATACACACACATGCAGGGGATTTTCCATTCTAATGTGACGAATTTGGTGCTAAAAGTCGTAAGTCGTTTTTTCGCTATTTTTTAGGGGGACGAGTTACCATTGGGACGAGTTGTCATTTAAATAGAAATTTCGAAGCATCGGCTTGTTCACGCTAATGATCGTGTGTTACAGCCATAACAAAAACACGCAAACAGTATTTACACAAGATCGATAATTACTTCAACTTATGTCAATGACAAAAACCCGAACTTCAACGTCCTACAGCCCCTTTTTGGTGAATAATGTTGACCGACAAATCTTTTTCTTTGTTATTATTTTTCAGGTGCGTGCCCTACGTCATCACATGACTCAGTTTTCAGGGGACGCAACTCAAGTAAACTAGCTACGGCATACAAACCGGATTATCTCCAATAATCGGCCTTTACAGTACGACAAGCTGTGTCAAATTTGCATAGATCCGTATGGACTTATTTATGTGCGTGTCCTAGTTTCTCGACCAGTGAAAGCAAACTATAACATGGCATTAGCATCGCTTGATCAATAGCAATGGTCAGAGGGAGAAGGGGATTACGTCCCTCATACGTCCCTCATACGTCCCTCTCTTCTTCCGCTTACCCTTCAATTATAATGTATTATGTTTATATTCTAACGGGAATAAGACACTTAATTAAAAGTATGAATAGTCCACAAACAATATAACGATAGTATGCATGCATATCACTATATTTGATTAGCCAACAAAACAGTAATGTGACAAAGGAGCAGGAAGTTCAAATCGTTCAATAGCGTCAATCGACAGACAAGGGAATACATTAGCTGATCTATTTGAATAAGGTGCGTGGCTGTATCGTGAGGAATATCTCCTCTATCCCATGTCTATGTGTAGAGCAGGGAAGCGTAGATACAGAAACACATGTGCGTATATGGGACATGGCTATGTGCTATATTAGGACGTAATAAGTCATACAAAGGGAGATACTAACTCCTAATTAGGAGATACTAACTCTTAATTATGATATAACTTAGCTATATCCTAATTAAGAGTTAGTATGTCGTCATTATGACTTAATATCTCCTAATTATGAGTTACTATCTCCTAATTAGGACTTATTATCGCCCAATTAGGAGATAGTATCTCCTCATTACGACTTTACATTTCCTATTTATGACTTAGCATCTCATACTTAGGCGCTAATATCTCCTAATTAGGACTTATCATACATTAATTAGGACCTAGTATCTCCTAATTATGACTTAGTATCTCCTGAACTTAGTATCTCCTAATTAGGAGATAAAACTATTTCAGCATCGGCACCAGGATTATATGTCTGACCGTCTAACTTTAAAATAGCTGTTTTACAGTCCTGTCATAGTTCGCCACAGTGGTAAGATAAATACCTCATTTGTCTCTTATTGAACGCCTTATTTTGCAGCAGTCATATTGACCACCAAAGATGCAAATGATTTGAAAATCAGTTATATTTTCTACCAAAGATGATTTGAAAATTAGTTATATTTATACTAAAGATGCAATTGATTTTGAAAATTAGTCATATTTCCACCAATGAAGTTGAATAATATTCATTCATATTCATAATATCATTGGTAGAAATAGGATTGATTTTTAAAATAAATATCTGCGGAATATCACGTTAACTCGACAAGGGAGATATTTTCAGAGCTTGGCCATGTTATAACATACGTGTATTATGTAATATGGTCTACGATCTGAGAAACAAACGGCTGGTTCCATTTCGGATCAGCCAACTCATTGATACAGCCTGATAAATCGACTTTGTTCGCTGGATTCATATGGGATCGTTTGATCCTGAGTACATGGCGGAGAGTGAACACCCTGATCCCTGACCCGCAGGTGCAGACAGGCCCTAGTCTCCACTGGTCGCACAGTCCGTTTTGCTTTACATAATCGTCACGTTTCTATCCATAAACTATCTAAATTTGGAAATGTTTCAAAGTGTCGTTCTGTCAAGTTTGTACCCTTGAACTTCCGTGGCGTTATAAAGGTGGTTACATATATTTATTTAGCGTGTTACTATAACTGTGGAGTGTTGGAGAAGAACTACCACGTAAGTTCAAGCTCTTCTCTTTTCAGCATGTTCAGTTATAACTGCAGATTTGTATTCGAATGTGAATTCTAATGTGCTGCCAAACCATGCTTTTATTGAGGAAATGACATAACAGTCAGTAGACGATACTTTTGTTTCCCTCATTCCGTGATGAAATGTAAACCGTCTGAAGTTATTCTACAGAGCCCCGCAGGGGACATGGATTTATTTATTAATTTGTTCCCACGAAATTCATTCCCTCAATTTAACAATTCGTTCCCTCGTATTAACAATTCGTTCACACGATATAACAATGGGTTACCTCTAATTAACAATTCGTTCCCACGAAATAACAATTCGTTCCCTCAATGTAACAATTCGTTCCCTCGAATTAACAATTCGTTCCCACGGTATAACCATACGTTCCCACGAAATAAAAACGAATTGTTACATTGAGGGAACGAATTGTTAATTCGTGGGAACGAATTGTTAAATTGAGGGAAATAATTGTTATTTCGTGGGAACGAATTAATAAAAAACAGAATTCTACGTCCCCTGCGGGGCTCCGTATTATTCAAATACGACACCACAACAATAATTCACCAAGACAATACTGCAGCGGAGAGGGGACGTTGGACTGTAATGGATTTGCGACCAGTATAGCAACAGTTCAGTCTGATTAAAGGTGCATGCCCACTCTGTAGGCACAAAATGTTCTTTATAGGAATTAACTAAGTGTATAATTGTGTCATTATTCCACCAGTTCCTAAAATTACAAGTGCCCGCTATACCGATATAATTATTTAGTAATATGTATTTTACTGATAGTTACTCGCGGTGGTATCAGGCTCTTTTCATATGCAAATGAGGCGTGATGTTTGTTAATTATTTATAATAACTAAATGCGTCACCTGAAAAAGAAATATTTTCGACATATTATAAATTATGATCATTGCATATCAAAAAATAAATGCAGATAATAAATAGTAATGTCCGTTAATATTTTAAGGAAACACGGTTATCGCCCCTGATATCAGTGTGAAAATTTGCTTCTGATATAAAATGTATAATAATGCCAATCAATACGTGGGGTAATGGTGAATGAATGTTTATTTTGCCAGAAAATGTCTCAGATGATGTCTGATAAATAACATGTACCTACTGAGTTGGTATGTACCATTAATATCGTAATATATTATTACCCATTGGGTTTGGGACAAATAGTTAAGCGATCCGTATCAGACAGTGTGTCTTTGATCTGTAGCCGAGTTCACAAATATTGATAATATATTTAACGTTCTTGTGATCACCAGCTGAGTTGCACTTGTCTGAAACCTCTGTAATACGAACAACGTTGTAGTTTTGCAATCATACTTTATTGGCACTCAATCGATCGTATTGTGGAATTAACTTACATCTCAGCACGGAAATGAATTCAGATGTGTGCATGTGCGCGTTTTGAGTATGTGTACAGAAAAGGCGTGTGTTTGTTGGCATCGATTCAGGTATTGTATTCGTCATAACTTTCTCTTTAATTCGCCGATTGTTATGAAATAAAATGTGTGTAGTATCCTTGACTGCTGGCCGTTTCCTAATCTTTCCAGCCAGTTTCCAAAACACTTCGACACCGTTTGAAAACAACACAGAACTTGGCGTGGTAAAATTGGCATCACTCGACTCGACTCGACTCGGCTCATATTTAAGGATGGGAATTGGCTCGAACACCTTCCATACCTGGTTGGCATCACTCATGAAAATCATACCATTTCAACTGATGTAGGCTTCTTACTTACTTGTCGACGCACATGTTATAATGGAATAGGTGTGTATATAATAGACATGCATAATCACAGTAAAAATTTGTGGAACAAGTATAATAGCGAGGAAGGTGAAATTGCCATATGATAACGTGCGCACCAGGGACACTGTGTCGATATAGTGCACACAGCGAAGACCCCGTCCCCTTTTTATTGCAATAAACACCGTATTTCTAGAGAATAAAATCGTATATTTTACTTGTTACATGCTTCACTGTCGGTATTGTGATACGGTGGAGACTTTCCGTTATGCGGTGCAGACAGGGTATATACATGTCGCAAAGATGGCGTAGCGGAATGATAGCTGGTAAGTGTTAGTTTAAGTATTTTTTTACAGCTTACATGACATTATCAGCAAAGTATCCGGTATGTACAGACGCAGAAATGAATATGATGTCCAACGATCATGCTCACGATACTAATGACAACGTATTTTCTGAATAATTCGCTTGCAAAGATGACAAATTTTTGTACGTGCATTTTGAATCTAGGGAGCGTGATGAAAGTGTGGATTTCTCGATAACTAAAACGTGTTATTGCCCCTTATCGGTGGCGTATAGAGTAAATAAAGTATAAATGATCCATGGAAAGTGTCAGCTCTCTACATGCAGGATATGAGATGTTTTTATGCCATTTTCAGATTTATCTCGTTATGGTTTGTACCACCTGTTACGGTGTAGAGTTTCCGTAAGCAACTGCATAAAATGATACGGTGTTGTGCGAAAACAAGGTACGGTGTGTACCAGTGAGACAAATAGATACGGTGTGTCGCACATTTCTTTTCAGAGCCAGCTAACATAAGGTGCGTTGACTACAGCATCATTGACCGTCAGTTGCTCGTTTTCTCGTATTATAATTATAAAATAAGGTCAAATGTCCAATCATGATGACAGTCCTTAACCCGCTCCCGCAACTAGTTGTTCGGTGGGATGTGGGCAAATTGGGTTCAGGTTGCCCTCCCCTTCCGTCTTACCGTCTGCCATTTACAGGACATGGATATTATCTCCTCACCGATAGGCAGGAGTGGATATAGCGATATTCCATTCATATACGGCGTATGCATGGTATATATGGTAGTAATATATATTATATTTAATAACTTATGAATGCCTTCATCAATTTTAATAGTAGGTCACACTGTGTGTCTACAGGATGGTTCTTGGTTTCGCATAAAACCCATGAATGCCGCAACAAATGGAAGGCACGGTGACACAGATGTATGGGGCTATGATCTGTCTTTATCTGAAAGACAGAAACGTTTAGAATTTGACAAAAATATATCGAGGAAGAATCTACTCTTGTAATCGAGAATATCGATAGTAAGACAACAAACACGAATTACATTACAAACGAAGACCAAGGTATTCGTTGACTAGACTTACTTAATACTTTTCCAAATAATGACAAATTGCTATAATTATAGTTCAACCCAAATTGCTGAATACACGCGCATTGCTGAATGCATGATAGTCTATTTGTAAAGACAAGTTTATTGTGTGAAATCATCCAAACACAATATAAAATTGATATAATTATCTCAATTGGCGAAAATGACTATTCTCAAATGTGAATGTTTCTTAATTTAGTACACAAAAGTACAATTAATTTTCAATTCAAACCTTCACTAAAAGGGGTAGTATTCTTAAACACAACACAAAAAGGTTATAATTAGCATTCCTATGAACAATTTAGTTAGTATGATGTACAAACAAAATAAAACATGCAAACATTGCATAAAATTAAAATAAACAGTATATACTGAAACGATCAACATGTTATTTATTCACTCATTACATCGTTTCAGAATATTTCTGGCCATAGAAATGTAAACAAATTCAACTTTTTAAAACATTGTATTAACATGATGTGTCCATGGAAATTGAGACAGGTAAGCATACATGAAAAACACAACCCCCAAAAAAACACAAGATCATTGGCAAATTAACTACATGTATTGCTTGAATTCCTAAATTTCTATTTTCAATCTTTGCCATCCACTGGAAAATAAATATTTTCACACTGATGACATGTCATAACCATTTCTTACATTTCAGCCAGTAGTTTACAGAAATCTAACGGTGAATTACACCACTCGGCAACAGTAGTTTACACCACTCTCGTGTTTAAAACAATGGCGTGTTTCCTTCGAATACTCAAATCGTGTTCTCGGACACACCCTCTCAATAACGAGACAGTCACCATCACTACGGCCCGCCTCCAGAAATTATTTCTATCTATCTATCTATTGATACTGTACTCGCTCCGTTCGGAGCATTATGACAGGTGAATGGTGGCAAATTGCTTTGATCAAGTACAAATATAAAATAATTACAACAGATATATGATCCAAAGAAAAAGACCAAAGATAGACTTTGCCACTTAAAACTATTTACAAGAAGTAGGTGTCTGCTAAATGAGCACAATAAGCAGACTGGATTAATTTAAATTTTGGACAGCAAGTGAGAGATTCCGTCTGAGAAAACCGAGTGTCCTATTGGCCTTGCTAGTAACGTTTTGTATGTGAGTGCCCCAGGACAGGTTATCAGTAAAAGTTAGGCCTAAATATTTCGCAGAGGTTACGCCTTCCAGTACACTTTCATGGAGACTGTAGTTATGGGTGATACGGGAGTTAGTGTGGTGACTACTGACTCTGAGTGTATGGCATTTGGAAGCATTAAATTGCATAAGCCAGGTCTTCTCCCATTCAGCAAGTGTGTCAATGTCGTCTTGGAGAGCTTGACAGTCTGCATTGTCATGTATATTACGGTACAATACACAGTCATCAGCAAAAAGGCGAACAGAAGATTTAATGTTATCCGGTAAATCATTGATATAAAGAAGGAATAAGACTGGGCCCAGGACAGAACCCTGGGGAACCCCAGAGACCACATCGGCAGAATCTGAAGCGACACCATCCAGAACAACATTTTGGGTACGGCCTGAAAGAAAAGAATGTATCCATTTGTTTGTCAATCCTTGTATACAATAGTAGCTAAGCTTGTGTACAAGTCTACGATGGGGAACATTGTCAAATGCTTTGGCGAAGTCCATGATAATGACATCTGTTTGTCTATGACCTTTATTGTGTGCCCTGTCTAGGTTGGAGGATAAATCATGTACAAACTGAACAAGTTGGGATTCACATGACCTGCGACGTCTAAACCCGTGCTGTGAGTCAACTATGATATTATTTGCCTCAGCATGTTTCATAATATTGCTAACAATGATATGCTCCATTGATTTGCAGCAAATGCACGTTAGAGAAACTGGGCGGTAATTCGCAGGGTCATATTTTGAAGATTGGTGCTACATTGGCGAGTCGGCAGTAATCAGGCACGGTACCAGTACAAAAGGATTTGTTGAAGATACAAGCCAGTAGAGGGCTGATCTCTTTACGGCACTCACTTAATACTCTAGCACTAATGTTATCAGGTCCGGTTGCTTTATGTGTTTTCAGCTTACCAAGTAGCTTTTCAACGCCGTTTGCATCGATATGTATGTCGGCCATTGTGGGGAATGGGCTTGGTCCTTTGTCAGGTAGGGCACCAGCTGGTTCTGCAGTGAACACAGACTTGAACTGATTATTAAGGATATTAGCCTTAGTTTTGGTGTCAGACCTCAGAATGCCATTATCTCTAAGGGATGCTATGTTTGAGGATCATTCTTCTGGCTTTTGATAAATGACCAAAACTTTTTATTTGTTGATCTGGATTGATCCGAGTCTTTATCGTCTGTCTGATCAGTAAAAATACCGGATATATACCGCCAATATGAGTCTCTAATTGACTTTTGAACATATGCTCGAAATTTTGTATATTTAGCCCTTAGTTCAGAGGATGAAGAGTGTCGTACTTTGTGATACATTTTCTGCCGTTTGTGAATCAGTCGTTTAATGGTTGTGTCTATCCAAGGACAACTATATTTTGGCTTGGTCATTTTGGATGGAATGAATCTGTCAATGGCGCATGCTAGTTCATCCTTGAACTCCGTCCACAACTCGTTAACGGTCTTGTCATTGGCAGAGGTGAGGAAGTTGACATTAAATGTCGTCAGATGTTCCCGGAGACCTTCCATGTCTGCACGTCTGTATAGTAGAATTTTACGGGGTGGTCGGCGAGGTCTCTTTGACTTAATGTCGTATTCCATGAATACGATGTCATGGTCTGATTTGCCTATAGGTGGCATACCCTTCACTCGTGTGACCGGTGCTGGATTGTTCGTAAGCAGGATGTCTAAGGTTTTGTCTTGTCTGGTGGGAATATCAATGACCTGTGCAAGGCTATGTTCTTGAGCAATGTACACCAGCTGTCGTTGTGTATTGACTTTGGGGACGCCGGGTGGCACATTCATAGTGGCCAAATCAACATCACCACAATTGAAGTCTCCCCCAATCAGAACATTGGCATTTTTATTGGACATTATCCTGTGCAGTGAGGTATTGAACTGTTCAAGGTAATCTGGGCTGATTATATCAGGTGGCCTGTAAAAGGAGCATAACTCTTGGGCATCTTTTACTTTTGAGTCGCTTTGTTTTTATGAAGAAGCATGCGTGGGATGTAAGAAAAGAATGCAAACTTAATATTGAAGATAAAATTCGTATTTACTCAATTGAAAACGTATATATTGATGCTGATTAAAAATAAAATGTGAAATGTGAAAGCAATGAAAATGGCCAAAATGACTTTTCCAAATATGTTTTAGAATTTTCATCAAATACCAAAACAAAAAAATATTTTCCAAGGGGAGATTTTCAGCTCCAAGGTCAATAATACATCATCACAGCTATTGTTTTGATTAGAAAATATTTTATTTTATTAATAAAACTGTTTAATTAAATTATTTCGAAATATCCTCTTCAACGTCCACTTAGATTAGTGTACTTAGCAATGTTGGTGCGATCGGCTGCACCGTTATTGCTTGTACATTTACACCACCGCCCGCGTTAATCGTGCCCAGGGGGCCGTTTCACTAAACTTCGTACGACTAAAATGTTCGTAAGTGCAAAATTATGATGTAAATTTCACATAAATAATGTTTTCTTCTAAACAATTATTGGATTTAAATTCATTGAGCATAGGCTGCATATATCAAGTCGCAATCCAGTAGCTTGATTGGCTGTGCCTGAGCTGTATCAAAGCTCAGTCAATCAAGCTGCTGGCTTTCAAGCACATTCTTCAAGCATTTTGAGATAAAGACATTTACACATATTGACAAAGTTAGCACAGGAGGTGATGTAATAAACCCCAATTGTGTCTCTATTGCATCACACATGTGTTTGAACAGATTGTCAGCACGTTGGTGTCATATTGGTATTTTGGTGGATTTTGGTAGATTTGGCTGGATTTCGTTGGTTTTCGGTAATTTACATATTTTTGCGCAACTAATAAAGCTCAAACATCACACAAGACATAAATAACAAATTATCTACACATCCACCGATCCGAACTTCCAGGCCCCTTGTATATTGTCAAAAGACTCAAGGAATGAAATATTTCCAATAGTTGTCCAATAAAATGTCCAACATGCATTATTTACTGACCGATTATATCATCAATGTTCAATGTTCAACCACAAACTCCATACATTAAGTGCATATAAAAGATTAACTACGATAAAGGTTTTTTAGCGAATACGTCCAGGTCAAAAACAATTGCACTTTTAGACAGGTTTGGTACCTTCGGATGATTCGGTGTTTTTGGTTATCAATTGGGCATTTGGTATTAGTGTTCAAAATATTATTCTTATATAGAACCTTTTATAACATAATATAGTTAAATAATTGAGATCGGTTAATAGTGTCTATTTGTAACTAATTGTTTATTCATTAATTCTTCATTTTTTCTCGGATGTAACTTGTTTTGGTTACACCTTGGATACCTAGCTTCTGATTGATCAATTTGATTCAGGATATAGGCAGGAAAACTTAAGACACGTCACAGAGTTTTGTCTAGTCAGGATGTTTTTTAGTTCCCAAATGTCAATTTTACATTATGTTATGATTGTAGAGTACTGCATTTTTGTTTCATGTATGTGTGCACATGCTGTATTTTTTCTTGTTTAGGATGCAGAATGTAAAGTGATAGGGAAGCTGTATGAAGATCAATTGTAGGTTATATAAACAATGCAAACACAATATTATTTTCGATAATATTAAATTAAAGGAAAATTTAAGAAGGAACCTTCTTTTCAGTTCTTTAAATTTGTTTAAATATTGCTTTTATTGCGAAAAAACAATTTGCCCATGCTAAATCCCCGTAGACATCTTCACAAGATGTCTATGGGGATATAACATGGGGAAATCTTTTGAATTTCAGAATACTGGACAGATTTTCAAAATTTAACATTTGTTTTCTTAGTTAGATCATTTCCAAGCTATCTGGCCAGGTTTCGGAATCAATTTCAAAAATGTTTCGTTTTCTGACTCCTCCCAGAGCTCCTCCATCTCCGTTTCCCCCATGTTAAATTCCCATAGACATATCATTTTTTTGTAATAAAATCAATATTTGACCAAATTTCAAGAAATAAAGAGAAGGTTCATTCTTAAATTTTGATAAAATTTAATATTATCGAAAAAAATACTGATTTTTCATTGTTTATATGGCCTTAAAATAGGGGCAGGTTTCGTGAAACAGACAGTAGTGAACTATTTATCGCCGGTGGTCTCATTGTTGTCAATTCATAGTATTCCCCGTCACATGTATAATCTGAAACAGACTATACATTTAGCTTCATGTGACAAGTTCGCCTTTGGTATTACCATATTTGGTAATGTCCGTCTGCCCGTCATGACTCGGTTACTTTTAGTCTCTAATGCTGCCATATTTGGTAATGTCGGACATTTCACTCCAGGCTTGGAGAGTACGTCCACCCGCTTGGCTTGTTGGCTAATTCTGATTGGCTAGTCCACTTCCCGCCGTTTTCAATGCGCGCGCTTCGTGCGCGTATGTATGAGCATTCCATCGTAGGTTCTTTCACTCTGTATCGAACGTTCCATGAGAATACTTGCGACGAGAGAGATAAACTTTGGTCCTGAGATTCGGAGATTCGTATCATCATAATATAAGGCTAACCCTACCCACCATGTGAGTGGACTGTGACGAATGCGTTTGGAAAGCCTCATAGACCACATCTAAGAAGCTATATTATTCCATTCACAACCATGGCAATAAACTGGTTACCGGCGATTTGGATTTCGTGGTCCATTACCATCAACCAACGGATATAATCGAACTTACGCCCGTTTGTTAATACCACAAATTGACCCCGGCCACATTGGAGCCCCCAGTGATTCGTGGATTGGATGGACTACGCAGATCGTCTGTACGATGGATCCATTTACACACAGGCCTCGTTTTCCCAGGAGCGTGCGTGCGTGAATAACTTTTACCTGTGCGAATAGTGACCGCTATCCGGCTGTGGACACCGGACAGTGAATTCCTTCGTGCCGAGTGTGATCTAGTGACTATTGGGACATGTGTGTATAGCTGACAGTTATTGATCTGTGCTATAATGTTCTCAGACGCCGTCGCCGGTTGGTAAGCAGATATATGTTGTACATGTTGTAAATTGAATTTCTGATACAATATAGTGATCACAATGACGTCCATTTTTCGTCCGTGCATAATATTGGCTACACTGTCCACTGGAACTCCCAGTTATTCTATGCTGGTCACTCCCCGCTGAACAGAGTACAGTTTGTTTGTCTCATTCGCATTTTGTCTGAAATCATTTACAGTGCGAGACATATATTGACGCACAGTCCAGTACGTCTAAAATATGGTTGAGACGTAGCCATGCTCAGTGTTGTTCAGGCCGACATACTGTGGTGCGATTGATTATTGTCAGAGCGAAAGCGACCCTATGCATGTATATTAATTCAGTAATTCACATACTAACTGGCCCTGCGCAAAATCAGCGATTTTGAAGTAATGCCATCATGCTAAATTTCAGGTAATCTCTCGTCCGTTTTTGTCCGGTTTGGTCCGTTTGGGTTGATCACATATTCGTGTGTATTGGCATTACAGTGGTTTTGTAGGATATCAGACGGCCCAGTTTATTTGATGATTACCATAGGCTTGTCACATGATCTGGCCCCATGTATGTCACATGATTAGCGATCTGATCACGTGATATTGTTAGTATCTGTTACCATTGTCCGGTATGGCCACATGACTGGTCACATGACTACCCAGGTATCACATGATTAATATTTAGTCACGTGATATTGACGAATGACACGTTCACGCATCGTCTACTTTCGGTTTAGTAGAATAGCGTTGTATACTTCCGTGTTATGCAAATGAACTGCGTGTAAACACAGGCTGTCCATTTGTTGTGTGTATTGGAAAGTGAAAGTAAACAGTGATCACATAGTTCTGTATATATCTGCATATGTAAACATGTTGCGTATACAGGGTTTCTGACTTGAATGATTGCGCAGACCAGGCTCTACTCATTGATTCAAATGATGCATGTATAATTGGATACATTTGTACATGTAATAGTATTCGTTCATAGATTGTGTTTTGTATTTGGGAATACAAAATAAATTGAATTTTGTATTTGGGAATACAAAATAAATTTGAACTTAGAAACATGGTACCAGTAACGAAACGTCGATCTCGCGTATTTTGAAATAAAACGTTTTTTTTCCCGGATATTTATTTGCACGTTCGTCCGTGTGTGTGTGGTGCGGTAACAAGGGACGACACGCATAGTATTTTTTTTCGGTTTTCGGCTTATGGGGACATGAAATGTGATTGAAATTTTGGTGGTGAATAAGTGACATTGACAACTAGGTGAACAGTGGAAATGTGATTGAAATTTTGGTGGTGAATAAGTGGCATTGTGAACTAGGTGAACAATGGAAATGTGATTGAAATTTTGGTGGTGAATAAGTGACATTGTCAACAATGTGAACAGTGGAAATGAGATTGAATATTACAACAGCATACACGCTTAGTGCAGCAACATCTTTCATGCTTAGTGAATCAGCATATTGGATTGGCAACGCAATACATTGTATAATAATTAACTATATGTAACTATAGTTACTAGTACACTGACTTATATACCATAGCAACGCACACTGTTATATAGTGACGACTATAGTTACATGCTACACTGACTTAGACGGGTATACGATAGCAACACATACTGTTATATAGTGACGACATAGTGACGGTGACCGTGATACAATTACTGTCACATAGCAACGTGACTTGTTATTGTACAACTACTGTCACATATTAACGTGACTTGTCAACAAGGACATATTATAGCACAACACGTACAGTTGACACAGACTGATATCTTATAGTACACAAACAGTGTTATGGTTTGTCCGACAGGGATCACGTCACGGACTTTGACATTTGTCCGCAATTGGGAAGCAGGATTGGTGTTAGACATACCTCACGTCATTGACTTATACATTGGTCAACAATAAGAAAGCACAGTCGGTGTTTGCCATACTAGTTTACGGATAGGGATACACAAGTGTACATGATGGAACCATATATAACGGAGGAGGACAGAAAGCTTTTAGCAGAATTTAAGTCTCTTAAAGTGAAGCCAAAAGCAGATACAGCTGAGGACGTAGAGAAATGGTTAGAGGGATACAGCAAATCAGCAACAAGTGCAACACCTACACCAGTTACTGTATATACAGGTCAGCCAAGGATTTCTATATGTTATGGGGACACAGGCCAATTAACAAAGGGAGATGTGGCATATGATCAATGGAAATACGAGGTCAAAAGCTTACTTTTAGAAGGAAGTTACAAACCAGATGTGGTATTACAGTCGATGAGGAGGTCAGCTAAGGGAGAGGCAGGCATGATCATTATGAGACTAGCACCTGGAATCAACAATGCGACCATAATGGATAAGTTCGACAGTATATACTGAGTAGTTGATAGCAAGGAGAGTTTGTTATCAATTTTTACAATGCGAAGCAAGGGGACTCGGAAGACATCACATCATGGTCATGTAGGCTTGAGGATATATTGAGTCAGGCAGTTTAGAAAGGTTTAGTTAGGGTGTCAGACACAGTAGTAGTAAGGGAGTCAAAATGATACCACCTACCGTGATATCATTTATAACCCTCTATAATACCCCCACCACCCCCGAAAATCAAAAAATTGGTTAACGAGGAAAATTGTCTCCCGACAGCAAATTTATGAATTTTTGGAGAAAATAATTTTGAAAAGAGGGAGTCCCAATTATATTGGTAATTGACTTTTGAAAAAATATATTGGTGTCATAAATACATCTTGTTTTTTCACGTCCAAATTGAACAGATACATTTCATAGGTTATAATAAAATATTATAACAAAATGGATAATAAAATAGAATGGGAATTGGAATTTTGTAATGTCTTTGGTGAAAAATATTACTATAAATTGAAAACACTATTCAAAATCGAATACATGAAATATCAGCGTAATTTATTACGCTCCGATAAAAGCGTTGCATTTACAATATTATACCGGCAATTATGTCGCCGGTACAAGGATCAAATTCGTGAAACGAAGCGACTAAATAGGATCGGAGAACAACTACCGGAACATCATAAAACTAATTTTATAAAACCGTTTAAAATCAACGATTCGTTTACGGATATGCGTTTCTTTTTACAATCATATTGTAATGGATTTGAAAATTCTAATTGGAAATTGAACAGAAAAAACGAGTACCAATATTATTAGAGAAAATGGATAATACAATACAATTAGAATTGAAAGTTTTTAATGGCTGTGTTGAAGAAGTTTACGAAGAATACGGGGGTTATAATCCTATATATAAATTCTATAAAATGAGAACACTAGGCGATATCGAATACATGAAATACCAGCGTAATTTATTACACTCCGATAAAAACGTTGCATTTACAATATTATACCGGCAATTATGTCAACTATACAAGAGGCAAATACAAACATTAAGACGGATAATGCGTATCGGATATGAAACTAAGGCGTATTATATAAAACTATTAAAACCCAACGATTCGTTTACGAATGTACATTTCTACGATATCGCTTATAAATTTATGTTGTAATCACAACACCAACCAGATGACAATGTTCCAATTACACGCGTTATGAAAATGTAAATTAGGTGTCCCACCTTACACGTATATTAAGTGTCCATTTATAGAGAGGTTTACACGATTGCGTCTTCCGGGATGGAAAATAAACACACTGTAATATATATTACACACACGGCTATTTATAGCCTTATCGATGGTAATGTAAACGGGCTATCGATTTACACAGGTGGTGTACACAGTTTATAAACACTTAGTGAGGGTTATATAGTTCACAAATTTCCGGGATGGTTCGTTATTTAATTAATTTTAATAAAATTATAAAAATATTTATAATTTAAAACTGAACACCCCCTATTATATAGAAAACATATTAATTAATATAATAAAATAATTAATGAATAATAAATAACAATTTTTTTTATTTCACCAGCAAAGTTAAGTTTATATACGAGAAATAAACACAGATCAGTGTCGGGACGCCGGCATTAATATCTCAACAGTGAGATAAGTTTCGCCACATGTACTTCACTCTGGCCGCTCTGCACATTATAGCGGATGGAGGTAACGATGAGGTGGGGTCCGCGGCATCGGTCCAATGATGGGGTGTAGGAGATGTGAGTGTAACACACCTCGCTAAGCCGAAAAAATAAAAAAAAATAGAAGAAATTTAAGCGAAGGCTTAGCGGGGTGGACCCAGAAGGGGCTTGCTGGCGCGGGTTCGAGCCTCGGTGGAACCTAAAAAAAAAATTATTTTTAAATTGTTAATAATTTCCCTAAATTAATTAATAAATTGTTTACTGCACCAATATAATTAATTTTATAATTTTCTTTAAATTAATTATAAAATTAATTATTTTATAAAATATCACAATGGTGCTGTAACATTTCTTCCGACTTTATCTCCAAGTTTTTCCCTAAATTTATCCCAATCAGTACACTCAATTTTGGGCATGGTGGCGCGCGCCTTGATTCTTATATCATTTTTTAATTTTTCATATCTCCCCATTTCTTCCACCACGGATTCAAACTCTAAATTTGATATTTTCTTATCGGCCAACGCTTTGGACACCATAACGTCGATGGTATTTTTCTTCGACCTGGCGAGAACAGATATTCTATCATGTTTTCTACATTTTTTCTCGAGTTTTCCACCCGACGCCCTAATTACCATACACAACAACCCAGAAACGGCCGACACCGCACATAAAATCCCCGCTACATGAACCGTTATAATGGTGGATATAGTTGCAGCTGTCCCCGCCCCACACAACACAGAAACACTCGCTAGAGCCGTGCTAGATGCTTCAGCTGTGTTCACCGCGCGTCCATATTTTTTAGCGTTTCTTTTTCTATTTGTATATTCTCTAACTAAAATATCCTGCATAGCGACGATATTATTCAACCTTAAATCTGAACTTCTTTCGTTAATTGTACACAGTGTTGATGGAGTGGTATTGACAATTGAAAGCGTTGATTCGTTCATGATTTTCAATATATTAGTATTTACAAAATAAGTTCAATTAACATTGAGACAATAGTGGAAGAACTCTCTGGGTCACCGATTTTCGTAACAAAGTTAATAACACTACCTTTAGAAAGTCTAATTCGATCATAACCGGAGAACGAAACCACCGTCGAACTATCTCCAGAGATTTTAGTGACTCCAACCCCCAGTTCTTCCCCATCTATTACAATATTTATCACGACCGCGCCCACAGGTTTACCACTAGCATTAACCGAGCAGACCGCCATTTGGATAACTTAACCTGCAGCTGTCATAGTGTATCCCCCACATTTATTACTCGCTTTGGCACCGAACGAATATTCATAGTGCCTCTCAACCAATGGGCCCGGCTTCTCAGCCCAAACTGTTATGACACGTTTTGGCGTTTTCATTGTTCGCACTATTCCGGCAAGCGCACTGTTTGCGTTATATGCCTCAGTACGAATCTTATAAGAGGCCTCCTCAAGAGCTTTGGTCGCGGCTATACGATCATGTTTCAGTTTATCGGAAACTTCAGTTATCTTTTCGTCTAGTTCGGTAAGTGCCGCTTCTCTGCTGAGAGAGTCCTCTAAGCGCAACGCATCATAAGCCTCCGTAATGGTCGCCTGGTGGCCTTCTAGGGCTTTCTCAACACCCGACCGGGCCTCTTTTTGAAATTCGGTTATTTTCCCGTCTAGTTCAGCAACCGCCGCTTCTCTGATGAGAGAGTCCTCTGAGCGCAACACCTCATAAGCCTTCGCAAGGGCTGCCTGGTGGTCTTCTCGGGCTTTCTCAACACCCGACCGAGCCTCTTTTTGAAATTCGGTTATTTTTCCGTCTAGTTCAGCAACCGCCGCTTCTCTGATGAGAGAGTCCTCTAAGCGCAACACCCTATAAGCCTCCGTAAGGTCCGCCTGGTGGTCTTCTCGGGCTTTCTCAATACCCGTTCGGACCCCCTCAACCCCCAACCGAGCCTCTTTTCGAAATTTGGTTATTTTTTCGTCTAGTTCAGTAAGTGCCGCTTCTCTGTTGAGAGAGTCCTCTGAACGCAACGCCCCATAAGCCTCCGCAATGGCCTCCTTGTGGTCTTCTCGGACCCCCTCAACCCCCGACCTGGTCTCTTTCAGAAATTCGGCTATTTTCCCGTCTAGTTCAGTAAGTGTCGCTTCTTTGCTGAGAGAGTCATCAAAGCGCAACGCATCATAAGCCTCCGCAATAGCCTCCGCAAGGTTCACCTGGTGGTCTTCTCGGACTTTATCAATACCCGACCGGGTCTCTTTTCGAAATTCGGTTATTTTCCCGTCTAGTTCGGCAACCGTCGCTTCTCTGATGAGAGAGTCCTCTAAGCGCAACGCACCATAAGCCTCCGTAAGGTCCGCCTGGTGGTCTTCTCGGGCTTTCTCAAAACCCGACCTGGCCTCTTTTCGAAATTTGGTTATTTTTTTATCTAGTTCGGTAAGTGCCGCTTCTCTGATGAGAGAGTCCTCTAAGCGCAACGTATCATAACCCTCCGTAAGCGCCGCCTGGTGGTCTTCTAGGACTTTATCAATATCCGACCTGCTCTCTTTTCGAAATTTGGTTATTTTCCCGTCTAGTTCGGTAAGTGTCGCTTCTTTGCTGAGAGAGTCCTTTAAGAGCAACGCATCATAAGCCTCCGTAAGGTCCGCCTGGTGGTCAATGTCGCAATCCCCGTGGCTTTTGAGACTGTGAGAGTGCCATTATCAGGCACATTCGTCGCGAGTAAAGCTTGGACATCTCCGAAACCCCAAAGGCCAGGAAGTAATGCGGCACTTGATTCCCGAAGGCGTCTCTCTACTTCTGCAGGACTATCGGCGGTCTCTAGATCTATACCATCTGCGGAATAGATAGCCTCTGGCCATTCTATTCCGGAGATCTCCTTGTGCATTTCAATGTTTTTCCACCCAACCGTGAAGGTGATTGATCTGAGGCCTACCCGGCGTTGTCCGCAGCAGTTGTCTATTCATTTTTGAAGTTCACAACTCTCTTTTTGAACATTAGTGATAGTAGCAAACATAATAATATCTTTCAATGGATACCAAAGCATTTAGCTTTAATTATAATGCAAAGTACGCGGTCGGTGGTAAATACACCCAAAAAAACGTTGTTAACCACCTTGTACACCCAACCGTAACGGTTAGACCGGACAGTGGCTTTGCCACCAATTTTCCTAAAACGTTTGAGAAATATGTAGTTCCAAAGACTACTAGTCAAGATGTAATACTAAGATGGGATTTTTCCCATATGAACTTCTGGCAGAACCAACTAAATTTCGCTGTATGGTGCGCAACGGCCGGATGTGGAGTTTCGCATCAAGACCATCTGACAGCCAAGAATGTCATGCTCCGAAGTGTCTACAACTTTCACGTGTATTACACCATTAGGAGGATTCTCAAAGAACTAGGTATTCCACTACCTCAAGACGACGGGTGGGATCCCATTTCAAGCGTATACGACCTTAAGGCGTTCGAAAGATTGTGTAACGAATTTGGGGTACCAAAAGACGCGGACTGGAGACAGAAAGTATACACCCCAACCAACAGTTTAGGGTTAGTTCACCTCAAAGGCTTAGTTAGTGGTGGGCATCTTGATAAAGTTCCCGCATATTTCTCAGGGTTGTGGAGCGCTCGCGGAGCTACCCCACCACCAGTTAGAAAAATGGCAACATGGACTAAATATAATTATAAATTGAATAAGATGACGTTCGGTGATGAAGTGCTTGGAGGGCTTGCGTGCAAAGACAGTTATTGTCATTGGCTACCTACTAAAGTAGCCCACGTGGAATACCTAGACCTGGGTGATACTCCACAGATGCGAAATGCGTGGACCACATTTATGTTAGATAAAAGCACTGGATTTACGCAGGGTGGGGTTATTCGCCTAAACGAATCCATTCGCGTATACGTATGGGCAATCCTCGCCTCACAGAAGCAAACGCGCAGCGCTATACTGGGTACGGGAACGGCCTTTGACGCACAAAAACAGTTCTTGGCACTTGTCGAGGACGCCATCTCAGCTAATGTGGACCTCCAGAAGGCGATCCAGAATTATCAAGACGTTTTGCAGACTGCCCGCACACCGGTAGACTACGCATTTGGAATAGGTCTTTATATGGCGCCGAGCAATATGATACTACGAGACGACCCGGTTGACGGTTACAATAATCAGATCGTAGTCGCAACCACTAATCAAAAAATCGGCCGCAACGAGAACGTGAACACGGGTATCATCAAGCTCCCACCCAAGATGATTGGGAGCGGAGTTGTAAGTGGAACCGATTTCATAAAACGCCCAAAACACAAAATGGATACACATCCCTCAACACAATCGAACCCAGTACCCCCAATTCGTAAATTGGATGCACCATCGAGTTCCCCAAATCCAATCATCAACAATGTTGAAACACCAATCGAGATTGGAAGCACAACACACGAGGAGGAGAAATTAGGGCTCGTCGTCGCCCTCGTGGCGATCGGATTATTTACGCTTTGGTTTTAGGAACTCTCTGGCGAAGAATAGTAGGAGACCGGCGATTGCCACGATTAAAGCCCAGGTATTTTTGGCTAGCCATCCGGCCGTTTTTGATAACATAGATAGCAAGTAAGAAACGATACTTTCGATCAGTCCAGGTAGTGCGGCAGCCGCCTTTTCGGCTAATTTAGCCAGGAGACTGGAGAGGGCTTTTAGTTGTTTTTTTACCCACTCCTTGGCTCCGCCGGATGGCGCGGGTGGTGGTGTTGGTGCTGGCGCGGGTGGTGGCGCCGCACCACCAGTGAAAGCTAGAACTATGGTTGATATAGTCATGCTGATAGCAACGACGATGCTTGCTATCGTGATGCCCTGTTCTCTGAACAGAGTGCGAAGACGCTCACCGAGTGTCGTCTCCTCGTGCAGAACCCTCGAGATTGTTTCGCGGATCCGACTTATTGGGGTGCGGAGAGCCTCACGGTTAGTCGAGGCGGCCTCCAAACGAGCTTCTCTTTGATCCCGCAACGACCGCAGGCGTTCGGTGATCCGCTCGGTAGATTCTCTATCGTCACCAGCTTCCTCCAGTTTTCTTTCTTTTAGCGCGATATGTTCATCCAGCGACGAGAGTTTGGCGAGGTTACGAACCAGTTCGCCCCGGACCGTTTGCATAACCTTATCGAGTCCCCGGAGTTCGCGAAGAGGTAACGGTGGGTCATCGTTAGACCCTTGTTCGAGGTTGAGTATTTCGTTTTCGCTGAACGTGGTCTCCACCGCGTTAATAACGTCGGTAGCCACTTGAGGGACCTCGCTGAGCTCGCTGAGCTCGATAGAAACTGCCGAGTCGGCCATCTTATCTTTTAGGTTGTTTACGGCCCTTATAGCTGCGGCCCTCAAAACAATCTTCTTATTCTTCTTCCAATCCGTGAATCCTAGTTCGTTCTTTGCGATTTGGACACCGCCCCGGTTTCCTGCAATAGTGCTCAGCGCTAGGGGTTTACCGGTCCTCATGTTGACTATTGGGATATCTGATGATTTTAGTCGCAACCTACCTTTCAGATCCAATTCGAATTTGGAGTAGTCGCGACCGACAGATGGGACCAGATCTTTTTTTGCCAAACTGTTGTAGTAGTCGTCTACGGCTCCCTAGAGTAATTCCCGACTTTGACCAACGCTGCTGGTAGCGCCACATAATCCCCCCAATTGCGATTGGATTGGAACTGGAGGCTGTATCAAGGGCGTTTCGTCATTATAATCATCTATGTCATCATCATCCGCATCGAGGTAATCGTCTCTGCCGATTTCATACATGTCATTATCGTAATCAGCCATATTTATAATTTCTTAAAATTAATTATGTATTAAAGACAAAACCATACGGGTTTAATATAGTTTCACTAAATTATGTCTTCGAGTCAATACGGTCGCAAACTCAATCCATACCGCAGACTGCGTGAGCCCCTCGGGGCAAAAGGCGTGAGACAGAGTGTCGTTATTACGAACAACCCATCGACGATCGACCAGAACCAGCAGCTCTTGGTCCGCTTCCCCAACCTCGGAGCTAACAACGTCATTGTGTCGGGGACTGTTCGCCTCGCTTTCACTATTTCGCTGACGTCGACGGACGAGAACCGAACCGTCGTTCAGAACCTGGGTCGCGCCATAGTCAAGAAGACCATGGTAAAGATTTCTGGTAATGAGGTGATGTCGATCGATGACAGCGACGTCTACCATTGTTATCAGGACCTATGGATGACGGCGCAAGAGCGCGAAAACGTTGTCTATCAGGGTATTGACACCAGCAAAAATAAGAACGTAACCAAACTTAGAATCGGGTCTGCTAACAAGGCAGATAACAACTCGAGCGACAATGCGGTCGCGGGCGCTTACGGCAACCGCTTCTACATCCCGCTCGACTTTGAGTTGCTGGAGAGTCACATGCCCTACTATCAGAGCGCTTTGGCTGACCGCCTCGAATATAAAACGACTACGGCCGAGTTCTCATAGCCAGCGACATGTTATCGACGTATACGATCGATAATGTTTCGCTGGAGTACGACATGGTCACGATGCCCGAACTAGCGCGATTGATCAGAACCCAGTACGCCGGGCGCGTTGCCATACTTTACGACCGAGTTCTTCGCCATCGCAAGATGACGAAAGACAAAGGCGACACATTGTGGAATATTAATGTCAACGTACCCGCCCGCTCGATGAAAGGTATACTGATGTTGTTCGAGAATGCTCGGTTCGCGTTCGGTGCTAGAAAAACCGACAAATTCTATAACCCCAAAATCACGAAGGTAGAGGTGACGATCGAGGGAGTACCCAATCAACTCTACAGCGCGGGTCTTCGCGCGCACCAACAGTGGGACGAAGTAAGAAAGCAGTTTGCTGCCGGCTCTAAGCGCTCTCCGGAGGTTGCAGCAGTTGCCAAAGACCTGCATCTCTCGGCCGTCTCCCTCGCTGAGTTCCTGAATACCAAATACGCGTTATGGCTAGACATGCGAGCCAGCGACGACGACCAAATACACGGCAGCGGACGCCAAGTTGAGAACGCTAGCGAGGGTGTGACGATCCAGATAACCAAAGAGGCGGACGGAGCCGGGCCATTGAACGCGTACTTATATATAATTACAGACGCACAACTCAACATCGAAGATGGCCGATACGTCTCAGCACTCTACTGATTTAATTAATTTTAAGAAAATTAGCAATCATTCTAACGATTTATTAATTAATAAATTTGAAAAAATTAAGAAAATTAACAATCAATACCAATTCACGATTGGAGATGCGCACTCTGCCATAATATGTGGGCAGACAGGATGTGGAAAAACGGTTTTCATCCTAGACTTGCTCGAGGGCTCCTACCGCGATGCCTTTCGTCATATTGTGATCCTGTGTCCCACTGTGCGGCACAACGATACTTATCAGCGGCGCCCGTGGATATGGACCGACCCTGAGGTATACGTTATTGACCCCGGTGATAGGCTTCACGATTGGTTGCGTGGTTTATACCAAAAATTCCAGGGTGAGCCCACCCTATACGTGATTGATGATTGCTCAGCCAAGGCGGCGATGACCAAAAAGAAGGACATGCTCTCCGAGCTCGCATTTTCTGGCCGCCATGCTAGGCAAAGCGTATGGATATCCACTCAAAAGTACAACGCCGTCCTCAAGGATCTGCGCGAGCAAACGAAATGGGTCGCCCTCTTTCACTGCAAGGACCGAGACTCATTCGATGACTGTCTTCGAGAGAATGACGTTATCCCAACGCGCGAGGAACGCCTGGAGGTTCGACAGATGCTTTCGGAAACTAAGCACGCCAAGCTTTTGCTAAATACTGATCAACCAACTGCTTACGAAGTTATCAATTAATTAATAATTAATTAGCAATTACTTAACGCTCGTTAGTAATTGCCGAGTAAATGCTTAACAATTAATTTAAGAAAATTAGTAATTACTGAACAATGCTGAACAATGCTGAACAATGCTGAACAAATGCTTAACAAATGTTGAACAAATGCTGAACAATGGTTAACAATGTTAACAATTTGGTGCTCCGCTGCGAGCTTTGTTGCGAGCATAATGGTGATCATAAGTATCGGGTGGTGCGCTTGGCAATATGTTAAAGTGATGAGAGTTGTTAGAATAGTTAAATTAATTTTAAGAAAAATGAACTGCGACGAACTTCTCGATCAGCTAATAGAAGAAACCTCAACTCCGACTGCCAACATCCTGAAAGATAATGATCCGACAGAGCAATCGGAATCAACTCCAACGGGGGTTGGTATTGGGTTGAGTGCAACGACTACGAATGAAAATGAAAATGCGGCGCGACGAGAGCGTCTAGCTGCGCTGGTTGCTGGGGGACAATCGGAGCATTATCTCGGTAGGCGTCTCTCAGTTTTTCAGGTGGATAAGATGTCAGATGCGGAGGTCGATAAAATGTATGCGCGATACGAATCTAGGTTAGGTGCGGAGATGACGAAAACTCTCGGATCGGCGGCTACTCATTTGTACGCAACCGCCGTTAGTATACGTCTCCCTATACCAAACACCGCGAGATTGATTGACGATCTAGAGACTGACCCTTTTATAGGTCACAATCTTAGAGCAGCCTGCTGCTCAATTTATCACAAGTTTGGAATGTACTTAGCTCCGCTGACAACCGCGTTGACCACGGGTAAACACTGTCAATTTGGACATATATGCCCACGAACTATAATCCCTAATATTAATATCATAAATGATGACACAAGACACACCCGCGAGAGTGACGGAGTTGAACCCGATTGCTCCAACACAATCGAACCCGAGTGTTACTCCGCCACTGGATGACATACCGCATATAAAAAATCCCAAAAGACAGGCAGCTGGGAGGGCGGCGGCTGCCACCCGAAAAGTTAAACAAGATAAAATACTCGCCGACCTTCGAGAGGCTAAACAGTCGTTGCAATCGGGGACGGAGACAGCAAAACATCTGAAGACAGAGTTGAGTACAACAACACCCCCAATTCACGAATTGGAAGCACACTCAACACCCAATCGAGGTTGGGCGAATCCGATTGAACCCAAATTCGTGAATTGGAGTTGGGTTGTTGGTGGTGGTCTGGCAGTTGTTGGTGCCCTGTGCGTGTGGAAATACCCCCTATTATCGAAAAAACAACCAGCCAGTGTTCAGAAGAAAGTTACGAAACACCAATCGCGATTGGATGCGCCCCATTTAAACATTGATGGCGACCCCTTTTATATGCAATAATTATATGGCTGAACAAGATGGTAAAATGTTAGTGAATGCGCTTTATCACGCCGTGGTGATATCGGGTTTCAGTATCGGGTATGCTCGACTATCAAAGATGGCCCTAGGAGGATCCGCTCCCAAATTGGACTTTACCGTGAGAGACGTAGGGCTCGTGACCTTAGATGTAGCGGCCGCAGTTTGGACCCGAGATTATCTAGTTAAAGCTGGAATTCTACCAGTTAATATATGGAAATAAATGGCTTCAATCGCAGTAATAGTAGGTGGTGCGCTTGTAAACGCATTGGCGTTCAGCGGTAGCAACTTTATATTCTCTAAAATGAAAAGCTCGAACGTGGATGAGGAGCGTAAGCGTCACGATTTAGCTGTAGAACAGCTCAATAGCGCAAAGGAAGCGTGGTCGAAAAAACAAACAGCCCATCTGGACTGGGTCAATGAAGAGCTTCGCCGCGAAAATCACGCGGCACAAACTTTTCAGAACGTTGAAGAAGCCAACCGCGAGTACGCGCTGGCATATCCGCACAAAAGTCTCGCGCCGCTGGATCGCGAGCCCCAACTTTCAGATTTCTATGTACGGTCAGAGCCCCAAAAAGACCGCGAGATCGCGTTCATCGTCGTGGGAATGGGTGTGGTGGGGCTCGTCGGCTACTATATTCAAACGAGATTTTAAATTAATTATTTTAAATAAAAAAATAAAAATAATTATAAATATATATATATATATAGGACGATGTCAGTTGACGAACTTTATTTTGCTATGATTGATGTAGGCTACTCTGCCCTTAAACACCGCATAGCTGGTGCAAAGGGTATGATTCGTCTGGCCCGAGATTCTCTCGAGACGTGGCGGGAGGACGAAAAAGCGGCCACCCTTTTCGCAAAGCGGATGTTAGATTCCTCCACCAATCCTGGGGGATTAGATTTTCGCAAGTTCCTTCAGAACTTAACCCCCAATCGCGATTGTACTTCCAACAAAGGTTTATTATTATCGACGCAGTTACCGGACGATCTGGCGAGGGCATGTTGGAGATTGTCCGATATATTAGAATACATCGCATACGATGAACACGCGCAAACTTAATACCAAACTATCGGTTCGCCTAACGCGCAAGCTAGCGAACGCGTACTACAGCCCCCGCGGCTACTGGAAGGGCCATCAAGAACCTCGCGGCGGCGACCAAGGTTTCAGAAAACGCTGTCAAGGAATGGCTCAAGAAGCAGGCCATCTGGCAGGTCTATTTACCCGCGCCTAACAATATTCCGCGCCCAAAATTCGACGTGCCGGTACCGAACCAAGTTCACCAAGCGGATCTCCTGTTTCTCCCTCACGATCGCGTCGGTCGTAAGACGTACAAGTACGCACTGACAATCGTTGACGTAGCGAGTCGTTATAAGGGGGCTGAGCCGTTGGCCACTAAAGAGTCTAAGGAGGTGGCCGAGGCTCTCTCCCGAATATATAAGAGGAGTCCTCTCAAATGGCCGAATCTTCTCCAGGTCGATCCCGGCCGCGAGTTCATGGGCGCGGTCTCTCATCTATTGTCTAAGCACGACGTTTCTGTCAGACGCGGCCGCGTCAACATCCACCGGGACCAGGGGATCGTGGAGCGCTTCAATCGAACCCTGGCTGAGACTGTTCGGACACCAATATGCCAAAGAACTTGTAGACCCTCATTCGCGATCGACCGAGTGGGTGGCCAGACTGCCCGCCGTGGTCTCCGCACTGAACGGAGAGGTGACCAGATTGATAGGTAAGAAGCCCGTAGATGCTATCAAGTTTAAAAGGGTGACGAGCGAGCCCTCTGCCGTCTCGCGTGGGCGACCCGTTGGTTTAGAGGAGCAACGGCTTCCATCGGATATTGATGTCCGGTACCTCTATCAACCGGGAGAGCTCGAAGGTGGCAGCCCTCGCGCGATTGATCCCGTGTGGTCTCTCAATGAATATCATCTAGATCGATCTATTACCAAGCCCGATGAGCCCGTGCTCTACTATTTGGATGATGGACCATCTCGAGGGTTTGTTCGCGAATAACTTCTTATGGTGCCTTCTGACACCCAGCTACCCCCGGATCGTCAGAGTCTTTAGATTGCTAATTTTCTTAATTTTTTCAAAATTATTAAATAAATCATTAGAGAGGTTCTGTATGTATTCCGTCTGGTAACACAGGTCTTTTATCGTAGTATGCCGAGAGTCCTAATTTTTGTTGACAGTACGTTTCCATAACGCCGTCTTTCATTTTAAATCCTCTATTTTGCGCTACATCTATAATGTGTTTTCCATTTTCTGTAGTTTCACTTAGTACTCGTTTATATCTATCCCAATTTAAATTGTTGGTTCTCTTGGACATTCCTTTCGCAGAGATTTTATTAATAGAATTAATTTTTTCTACAAAATAACACTTACTAGATAACGCTATCGCCCTATCTCCGCTAAATTCCATTTTGAAAAGTCCGGGCTCTCTTTCGCTCCATTTATCCCAAGCCAACCATTTCTTTTTTTCTTTTTCAAACCCGTCTAGTAAGTTAGGTCTAATCAATTCCTCTATCGTTTTTCCACTAACTCCTATATACATACTATCTGTATCCATCTGTATTAATTCAAAGTCTTCTCTTTTTACGTATTTGTCTAGAAATTCGTAGTAAAATTCCAACATTCTCAATTTATCTAGTTGATAAACCGCTATTCCACAATGGAATGGTCTCTTTACCGCACACCTGGGTTTTCTTGAAGATATTTCGTACGCATCTCCTATCTCTTCCAAATCGTCAAAGAATGCAGATCTTAATGCTTTGTCAACACAGGTTTCGTTTTGCGTATATGTCGTATTTAAATGTCTCTCCGTTGCCTCTATCATTTTTCCACAATACGAGTTTCCTAATAATTTCATTATGTCGGCTACTGGTTTCTTATTTGGTTCTACATCACCTGTTCGTCTTGCGGCTGTAACATCTTTTGCGAACCATTCGAATGGTTTTCCGCTAATATAATCTATAACACGATGAACTCCCGTTATTTCTAGGCCGTGCTTTTAAATACCATTTCAACAGTGACGCGTACAGCAATACTTTAGTGGCGGTCATAGATCCCACCAATTTTTTTCCATCTCCTCTTGTTCGGCCAGTATCTTTTAAATATTTTAACATGTGTGTGGGAACTTCATCAACCTCTACTTCTCTGTTTATAAAATATTGGGGACATTTCAGAAAACTTATCTTTTAAGTTGTGTGGAACTTCTATATCCACCTCCGCAAACCCAAACCAGTCTCCAGATAAAACTCTTTTACAAAACTTTTTAATAAATTTAGGGTTATGTGGGGTATCTATATGGTGTATAGTGTCTCTCCCACACGGCATCTCTTTATTTAACGTAGATAAATATAACGCGTTTGCATCGTACCCCAAAACAGCCTTGCAAGGTTTGGAACCCACTCTAATATTTGAAACACCAGCTTCTGCATATCGTGTAAATACTATTGATGGACCGCCAACTAGAGCGTCCTTCATCATTTCGTATGTTTCTTCTTTTGGTGCATATAGAGCATCCTCCGGTATAATCGTCTTTGAAGATTTTTGTTCTTTAATGGTTCCTCTCAATAAATATTGTATAGCTACTCCAGGTAGTGTTACCGCATCTTTGAAAATATCCACACCTCTGTGTTTATAAAATTCACACATTTTTTCCACCGCTTCTAGGAACGGTGCTACATCTAAATCGTTATAATATTTCAACCAATCTCTGAAAGTTTTCATATTATTTTCTTCGAAAATTCTACGACATTTACTTAATTCTGTTTCATCTATTAACATTTTCCCAGATAGTTTGGAATACCAATTCTCTATATCCGGTTGTCCTGGGTAATCCAGTTTGTCTGGAGAATCGAACCACTCATAAGGAAAGAAAGATTTCTGTCCTTTGCATTCGTAGGCTTTTATCCAACTATCGTAACTTACACCAGGTCCTAGATAAAGTATTACATCAAGAAATCTAAACTCTGGAGTAAATAGAAATATTGTTGCGTTTGACGTTTTCCGACCATTACTTTCTTTGTTGTTGATGCCAGTTCGCCTACTAGGTATTTCTTTATTAAGTTAATATCGTACTTACTGCTGTTAAAACCTATAACCGGTACTTGCTCTATCCACTGTTCGATCTTGGCGATATGGTTTTTACGTAAATGTTCTGTATTAAACCCATATCTTGACCACACTTCTTCTCTTATAGCTTTTCCCCTGACTTTCAAATCTTCTACGAATTTTTCTATTATAAGTTTTGCGGGATCTTTATCACAAATATGAGTTACTGTTCCTGAGAAATTATCTCCTATACTAACGCTTACCGGAACGTGCTCGGCTTCGTACTCTAGATTATTACCGAGAGTTTCAAATTCTGGGTTGAGATATGCCTCAAAATCGTATACTATCTGATATGGATAAAGAGTAGTGTCGCAACCGATCTTTATGTCTTTACCCGTTCTTTGAAATTCGCATTCCCACATAACTACTAGGTTGAATTATTTGCTTCTTCTAATAAATGTATCTCTTCTCATAGTGGATGCGCGTTCTTCTTTTCTATGCTTTGCATGAATCTCACACCCGTGCCAGTAACAGCCGTGATATTGATATACGGTATTGGTTTCCGTACAGTATCCATCTACTGGAGCTCCTGAAACCCATCTTTCACCCCCGTGTCCACACTGTTCGTGGTGAATGTGAATTCCCTCGCGCTTTTCCACAGAGTACATCCAATCGATCGCCCCATAACTGTTAGAACTTTTTGGGTAGAATGAACGCTTTCTCGAACGACGAACGCGGGGGCGCTCTAAATAATTACCATCACATATTACTTTTGTCTAACCTTTCATACATGTTGGTCCGTGTCTCTTCATATTACTCGCTTTCGTGAATTTCTGCTTGCAATTATCGCAGGCGTAAATTTTAGATAGGTTTTTAAGGTTTTTTATCAGAAATGCGTGATTATTAAACAGTCCTATTGTCATTGGTTTATTACCTATTGCCTTATAGTGCGCTGGTACCTTTTTCAACCACCATACGTTACATTCGGTGGGTTGATATACTTCTATACCGATTTTAAAAAACTCTTCAACCTTTTTCAGATACGAAAAAGGTATTGATGAAACCACATTACTACCGAAATATTGCTTACTAAGTTCTTTCGCCTTTTCTGTACATCTGTCGGGTCTTTTATCTGTCATATGCATAGCTAGACACCTGAACAGACAAATGTCGTCATTATACTTATCTAAAGAATACATACCTTTTTTATTCTTCAGCCATTCTGGAAGTTCTCCTCCTGCTGCTTCTTTGGATTGTAGTCCCAAATCTATTCCCCTACTACCCTGTATTAGCTTTACGAAAACCTCTACCCATCTTACAAACTTCCACTTTGTATTCGGTCTGTCTATTTTATCGGACATTATTCGTGTTTGCTCCTTATCTGACAGCCATTTTTTAACGGTTTTCATTGATGATAGTGGTTCGCTACCACCGAGATTTTTGTGCATTATTATAGTTACAGGTTTTCCATTTTTAATTTCCTCCATATGTTCTAGCTTGTAAGAATATGAATATCTCAAATAAAAATTGGTTGTTAGATACGGAGCGAGTTTATCGGACATGCGTTCAGACTCGTTAATGTTAATGTTTTTACGAAAGGATAATGTAACTACCCATCTTCCATTTTCTACCTTTTCCAATGTTTCATCGTGAGCCCCCAATATTTCTTCACCTTTTTCCACTATCGCGCGAACTATAGATCTTTTATTTGGTATTTGGTCACCTGTGTGTCTAATTTGAGACAAATTATTTGTGCTTGAAGGTTTTATTACACTAGCCCTTAGCTCCGCAATACTTTCTTTTTGAATTCTGTTACCAACTTCCTCCGCTAGTGAGAGGTCTTTAAATGCCCCTCTTTTATAGGCGCGGGTAAACCTCTTCATAAATGCCTCATTCTTTGTGGCATTTATCAGCTTTGTCAACCCCCTAACTCTCAACCGTGTACTATAAGTAATCCCTAGAGATTCGGCTTCTCTTCTCAAACTTTCTATTTCTGCTCTAGTTTCTGGCGTTATCATATTTTCTGTATATACTTTTGTATATATACTTTTGTATAACCTATAAAATTTATCTGTTCAATTGGACGTCAAAAATTTACATAATGTTTTTTTTCACGTCCAATTGAACATATACATATACATATATATATATACATATATAATGGAGTGTGAGACTTGTTGTAAGACGTTTACGTGTAAAGACTATCTACGAAGGCATCTAGCGAGACGTAGAAAGTTTCCTTGTGTCCCCCCACAATTTCAATGCCCCTGATGCCCTTGTAAATTCGTTAGTGCCCAAACTCTTTGTAGACATAAGCAACTACGCTGTCAGGTGGCTAAAGGTGAACGTGGTAGACTAGAGCTGGTAGAATTAGTTGCTGATCTGCGAAATAAATTAGCTATATCGGAGGAGAAAAATGAGGAATATAAACTATTGTACTTGCATGAATGATTTCGACTTTTTTCAAAAGTCAATTACCAATATAATTTGGACTCCCTCTTTTCAAAATTATTTTCTCCAAAATTCATAAATTTGCTGTCGGGAGACAATTTTCCTCGTTAACCAATTTTTTGATTTTCGGGGGTGGTGGGGGTATTATAGAGGGTTATAAATGATATCACGGTAGGTGGTATCATTTTGACTCCCTTACTACTACTGACACACATGAGATGTTGCGATCGATGTTCTGGACGGGATTACGACAAGACCTTAAGGATGTTTCCGGTTACAAGTTTGAAGCAGTGAAGGACTTTGACAAACTACGAGTAGAACTACGAAAGATTGAGCAGCAGCATACTAAGACAGATACAGAGAAGCCACAGAGGACTACAGCTAAGAGTACCACGGAGAGAGAGACATGCAGTGACATGACAGAACTTAAGGAGATGGTGAAATCAATGGCATCAACAGTTACTCAGATGGGGCAGCAACTTAGCGAAGTAAGTGGTGTTGTTTATAGACAACAACTTAGTGGGGCTGATGGAAACAGAGATGTTAGACAAGAGAAGAACAACTTAGTGGGGCTGATGGAAACAGAGATGTTAGACCAAGAAAGAACACAGACGAGACTACGTAGATCGGTACAAACCAAATGCAGATTACAAGAATAGAAGACAGTCGGATAGAGGGGGACAGGTATACACTAGAGTGGGAGTGTATGAAGATCGGTATAAGACAAATTAACACAATCCAGTTAAGAAAGATAGACCGGGTGATGATAACCGCAAGGATAGTTACAACCGGGAGCCACCTACAAGAGATACGCCGAGATATGATAGGGCCTACATCACAAGACGAGACAATTACAGAACGGATAGAGAGTTCGATAGAAACACCACTCAAGGACCACTTTGTTATATGTGTCGACAGAGAGGGCATTATAAGTGGGAATGTGTGACGCAGATGGATCATTCAAAGCGTGATTTAAACTAGATCAGGTCTATTATGCGGGACGTATGACGGGCGACAAAAAAATCGTCTCAATGGAGAACTAGTAGGGACTAGCAGCGAGGCTGATGTAACGGTTGCTGGAATACACACCAAGGCTCTGTTGGATACGGGCAGTTGTGTTAGCACTATTAGTGACAGTTTTTACCAGGAGCATTTGTCACACATAGAGTTACAGCCACTTGATGGAATTTTAAATAAATAATGTGCAAATGGAAACAATTTGCCATACTCGGGGTATATAAACATTGACTTGACTGTTAGCGGCATACCCATTGAACACACACAACACTGTTTGTTTTTAACAGTCCCGAAGGGCAATTACAGTTATAGCGTTACGGTGTTGTTGGGAATAAATATATTATCACAGTACATGGATAGGTGCCAAAGTGATCTTGGAGAAAAGTACCTACACAATTCGGCTTTGTTGTCGCCTTGGTACTTAGCGTTTAGGTGTATGACTATACGAGATAGAACACTTAAGAAGAACAAGAATAGACTCGCAACGATAAAAAGTGTAGAGACGGGTATGGTGTACATACGACCCAATAGTACCATGACCATAGAAGGTTACTTGTGACATAAAACGGAATATCAACCTACATGTGCTATAGTGGAACCAACTGAGAACTCAGTTATTTCCCCAGACGTAGATATCACTCCTATACTGGTGAATTATGACTGCAGAAATAGTGAAGGAATACAAGTACACGTATCAAATGTTACGACACGTACGATAGCAGTAGCACCCAACGCGCTGTTATGTGAACTACAGCCAATTGTTATGGAGCAGGCACAGTTGAATAGTACATCAGAAGAAGGGGATTTTGTCGAGACACTCAACATAGGTGACAGTTTGAGTGAGATTCAGAGTGAACAACTCAAGACATTACTTCTGAAACACAAGGATGTATTCTCGCAAGGAGATACCGACATTGGACACTACAAAGGGGTACAGCACCAAATTAACTTGAATGACGAGACGCCATTCAAGCAACGTTTTCGGCGTATACCACCAGCAATGATATATGAAGTTAGGTCTCATGTAGAGCAACTATTAGCCGGAGGGATTATAAGGAAATCTCATTCGCCATTCGCATCAAATGTGGTGTTAGTCAAAAAGAAAGATGGTAAGCTCAGAATGTGTATTGACTACATATTGATGAACAAGAGAACAACTAGAGACTCATACGCGTTATCGAGAATAGGGGAGGTACTAGACACATTATCGGGGGCAAAGTACTTTTCGGTAATGGACATGCGCGGTGGGTACCATCAGGTCGAGATACAAGAGAGCCATAAGGAGAGAACAGCATTACAGTGGGACCATTGGGATTTTTCTAATTCAATCGACTTCCATTTGGATTGTCCAATAGTCCAGCCACATACCATGCTCGGAGATTTGAACATGAATATATGTGTAATCTATCTGGACGACCCCATTGTATTTTCAAACACATTTGAGGAGCACATGGAGAGACTGGAAATTATCTTCAATCGTCTTAGAGAGAGCTGTCGAAAGTTGGCATCGAAGAAGTATGCATTTGTCCAAAGGAAAGTAAAGTATGTTGGCTACATAGTGTCAGAAGATGGTGTTTCAACAGACCCTGTAAAGTTGAAAAGGTCAAGAATTGGCCAGGCCATCATGTGTGCCGAAGAGGTGAGACAATTCGTTTCATTTGCGGGATTTTACAGAAGATTTATCAAAGATTTTAGCAAAGTTGTGAAACCATTATCAGAGGTCATGACCCCACAAGCACAGAAGAAAGGACGGAAAAAAGAACCACTCACAGATTGGAAATGGACCGAGGAACAAGAAACGGCATTCAACAAACTGAAAACGATGATGACATCAGCACCAATTTTAGCATATGCCGATTATAGTCTTCCATTCGAGCTGCATATTGACGCAAGCCTACATGGATTATGTGCCGTATTGTCTCAGAAACAAGACGGGAACACAAGGGTAATCGACTATGCCAGCAGACGTTTGAACAACGCAGAATGGAATTATCCAACAATGAAATTGGATTTCTTGGCATTGAAATGGGCGATTACAGAAAAATGTCACGACTATTTTCACGGACATTCATTTTCGGTTGTAACAGACAACAACCCATTGACATATGTGTTATCTACAGCAAAACTTGATGCTATTGGGCACCGTTGGTTAGCCGCATTAGCCGCGTATGACTTCGACATTGGATACACGCCCGGTAGGAAGAATGTAGACGCAGATGCGATGTCACGATATCCGAAAAGAGACCAGGAAGGACAGGGTGATAGTGAAAAGATCAGTGTGGAATCAGTCAGGGTAGTTTGTAGCACAATGCAACCTCAACCATACATAGAAACAATATCGTTGTCACTTGATGTGATGGAGGTAACAGAATGTCCAGACATGCCTATGTCACAAGTAGACATGAGAGAAATTAGAAGACAACATCACAGATGCAGTGGTAGGATACTGGATAAATTCGGTGAAAGATCAGAAACCACCAACTCGAGATCACTTCAAAATGTTTAAGTCATTTCGAGCTTTCAAGATGGAGAGGGGCATATTGTACCGGGAGGTGGAAGATAGTGGTCAGAAACGAAAACAGTTAGTTTTACCGGCAGTATTTATCAAGCAAGCACTTCAAGGGGTACATGATGACATGGGACACCCAGGTAGAGATAGGACAATGTCAATACTACGTGATATATTTTGGTGGCCTGGAATGACATCTGATTCAGAATCATGGGTGAGAAACTGTGACAGATGTGTCAAACCAAAATCTGCAACAAATATAAGGGCACCATTAGTAGGCATTACTTCTGGCTATCCGACCGAGCTAGTATGCATGGATTATCTCACACTGGAACCATCGAAAGGAGCTTTGTAGTACATTATGGACTACCCGCATTCACAGTGATCAAGGAGCAAATTTTGAAAGTGAGTTGATCAAAGAACTATGTGGTTTGACGGGAATGAAGAAAAGCAGGACGACAGTGTATCATCCCATGTCCAACGGTATGACGGAAAGATTCAATAGAACATTAATGGGGATGCTAGGAACATTGGAACCTCATCAGAAACAGGACTGGAAGAAATATATAGCGCCACTAGTACATGCATATAACTTTACCAGACATGAAAGCACCGGCGTTTCACCCATTGAGCTGATGTTCGGTCGGGCACCAAGGTTACCAATATACTTAGTGTTTGGAACCCATCCGGAGTTGGAGAAACAACCACAGTCGGAATACATACAAGACTTGAAACAGATACTCAAGAACTCGTATGATCTCGTTCAGAAAACAGCAGAAGGAGCAAGAGAGACACAGAAGAAATATTATGACCAGAAATTTAGGAATTGGAGATAAGGTACTGGTGAAGATTTTGGCACATGATGGTAAACATAAGATAGCGGACAAGTTTGAGGACGAGGTGTACTTGGTGATGAATAAACCAAACAAGGACATTCCTGTGTGTCACATAATTGTGTAACCGAAATCACACAATTGTGAGACAGGTTATTTTAATATAGATCTGGTGTGGCTGTACATAGGCATAGACAAATAGTGAAAGTCGATTTACACATTTTTAATCAGTCAATGATAACTATGGCACTATTTATCCAGCAAAACACAAGTTACAGTATCTTCTAAACGTTCCACATAGCTAAGTTTCCCTGTGAATGCATGAGTCCTAGGTTGTCACTGAATACACAAATGTTCATAGATGCACAACAAATATTCACCCACATGGTATGTGCACGAGACTAAATAATATGAACTGAGAATCCTAACATTCAAAATGGTACACTAAGGTGTCACACTGGTGTCATGGAGGACAGTAAACCACATGTACTATGATGTCACAAAGATGTCCACTAAGAAAAATATACCACGAAGATGTCCAATATGGATAATATGTCACTAAGATGCCACGAAGAATTCCACTCAGGATTGCATACCCACAAAGATGTCCACTAAGGACAATATGTCACTGAGATTCACACGTGTTCACTCCACCGACAATCTGTCATAATAGTGATAATACCCCAGTAATGTTAGTCTATCTCATCAATGTTCACATCAGTTCACTCCAAAAGGATACAATATCTCTCATTCACACAAATGACATCGCCTCATGTCATTCTCGGTTATTTCCATCTATGGAAATGTCAGTCTCGACCCGCCATATGCTGCTCAGGAATGGCAATGCCCGTGCCGTGGAATGGAAAGGAATCCCCCAGAGGATGGACACCCAGGAATCGCCCCATCAACATAAGCCACCTGCAATTAAGTGGTCATTACCACTAACTACCAGTGTGGTTTGAAGAGAATTCACCAAATTCCACGCGATTGAATGGCTAAAATTGCATTACAATTCACAAACTCCACCTTGGTTAAAGGCACAGAACGGCTCAGTATTCCAATTTTCAGATTTTTTCAAACACAAAAACATGTTTGGCAACTGATTTAGTACACCAAAACTACATATACTGCCTAATATATATATCCCAAGTCTTGAGATTCATATCATAATCGCAATGTGAAGACAACAAAAGATAAACAAAAACTTGTTTTGTGTACCACTCAGCGCATAATGTCAATATTGACACTTTTCATTTTCGGAATCCCGAGCGTTTCCGCGCTAGCGTACTCGCTACTACTCGGAGACATGTCGGAAAACTGCTTACACACAAAACCATGACGTCACAAGCACGTGCGCTAAATTGAAGGGGAACAACAACAACAAGAAAGTAAACATTTGTTTCTTCAGACTCGCGAAGACGATATTATTTAACTACAATTTGCATCAATGACATTGACATTATACACAATCGAACAAGAATAGCCGAGGGACTCTCACGATCTCATGACACCAGTTACAGTACTGTACCCGAGTACGTATTCGTGAATCAGTCAACATTGAATATTACCCCACCCACTTGTACAGATATTACAATGAGTATTGGCTTGCATTACAGTGGACTTATTTTAGTAGCCCTGTGTCATGACCGAGTCAGTGGAACTTGGAAGAAAGGGGCAAAAGTGTGGCCGGATGCTATTCTTGGGCTTCTTATCCTTTTAATGCAGTATTTAAGGTAGCTTAGAAAATCTCAGCTCTACGGATGTGTTTTACTATTTCATCTGTCTTTTGTATTTCCTGTATCCGTGAGAGCTGAGACACTTATAGTGTACAATTTTGTCACAATAACAAGCCAATTTGTCCTGGCGTTTTGCTACACAGTCTGACGAGTGAGAAGTTTTAATTTTAACACTTCACATGCAGTCATCATGGTCATGTTAAAAACATTCATAGACTAATAATACACATGTAGGTATACATAGTTTGACATTCAGAGCTCCAGATAAGCTGCGTATTTGCGTAAATACCCAATTAAAATGGCCAAAAAACCCAATTGAAATCATAGTAGCAAGTATCAAAAAGAAATTACAATTTTGTGGTTCATTTATCATGCTGCAGAAAACAATAAACAGACCACAACTATAGCATAGTTTTCTTATTTTCCATGAAAACACATCTTGGTATTTCATTAGAATTGTCTCCAAGGAGACAATTTTCATTAGAATTGTCTCCTTGGATGCCAAGACGTGTTTTCATTTCGAAGCAAACTATTCAATAATTGCTGTCTGTTGATGTGTAAACATTAGTGTGATTTTATTTTACCCAATTAAAATTTCGAAATACCCAATTGCTTCAGAAATGATGGAGTGACAATGCTCAATTACTAATTCCTTATCTGGAGCCCTGACATTGATTATTTTTGTAGCAAAACACCAGGACAAATTGGGCTGTTATTGTGACTAAATTTTACACTAAGTATTTATAAGGGTCTCGGCTCTCACGGATACAGAAAATATAAAAGACAGATGAAATAGTAAAACACATCCGTAGAGCTGAGATTTTCTAAGCTATATTTAAGGACGTGCAGATGAGATGGTCATAATAGCATTTCAACTTGCTGCACACTTTTAACTCGGACTTGACAGCACGATCTATAGACCGAACGGGTCATGGATTAACTCCCCCTTTTCCACTTAGAATTTTGCCTTGTAATTTTTTTTAAACCGTAATAGCTAAATACCGGGGTCCTGGATTATCTCCCCTTTTTCGACTTTTCCAATCTTGGCTTGCGAGTCGTAAAACCTTTAAACCGTACTAACTACACACCTGAAACTTGGTATGTAGCTTGCTTAATATGATGATGTGATGCGCAAACTTTCCAATTTTGACTTGTAAGTCGTAAATTTTTTAAATTGTACTAGCGACACACCTGAAACTTGGTATTGAGCTTCCTTATTATGAGTCGATGCGCAAAGTTTATTTTGATTTTTGATTCGACCCTCGGGTCATGAATTATCTCTCCCTTTTTTACTTAGAATGTTTTAATTTTGGCTTGTAAGTCTTAAAACTTTTAAACCGTACTAGCTACACACATGAAACTTGGTATGTAGCTTCCATATGATGAGTATTTGCACAAAGTTTATTTCCATTTTTTATTTGATCCTCGGGTCATGGATTATCTGCCTCTTTCGACTTAGAATTTTCCAATGTTGGTTTGTAAGTCGTAAAACTTTTAATTTGTACTAGCTACACACCTGGAACTTGGTATGTAGCTTCCTTATGATGTGTAGATGTGCAAAGTTTATTTAGATTTTTGATTCGACCCAGGGGTCATGGATTATCGCCCCCTTTTCCACTTAGAATTTTCCAAATTTGGCTTGCAAGTCGTAAAACTTTTAAACCGTACTACATGTATATACATACCTGAAACTTGGTATGTAGCTTCCTTATGACGAGTCGATGCGCAACATTTATTTAGATATTTTATTTGACCCCGGGGTCATGGATTATCTTCCACTTTTCAAATTAGAATTTTCCAATTTTGGCTTGTAAGTCATAATTTTTTTAAATTGTACTAGCTACACACCTGAAACTTGGTATGTAGCTTGCTTCTGATGAGTCGATGCGCAACATTTATTTCGATTTTTTATTTGACCTCGGGGTCATGGATTATCTCCCCCTTTTGGTATGTATCTTCCTTCTGATGAGTAGATGCACAAAGTTTATTTTGATTTTTTATTTGACCCCGGGGTCATGGATTATCTCCCCCTTTTCGACTTAGAATTTTCCAATTTTGGTTTGCAAGTCGTAAAACGTTTAAACCGTACTAACTACACACCTGACCTGAAACTTGGTATGTCGCTTCCTTATGATTAATCGATGCGGAACAGTTATTTAGATTTTCGACAAAGTTCATGATAATATTTTTTTCTCATTTTGTACATTTGTCTCTCAATAACTATATAGCTACGAATGTCAATGCCCTGCAGATTATTGCTATATTTTAGTGAAACGTTATTCCGCATAATTTATACCGTTGACTGGTGTTGCGATATAGTGCAACCTATTGCCTATAAAGCGAAAAATGTGCAGCTATAGCAAAGGGTATATAACCAGGTATTGTGAACTCTTTCAGTCTTTGTGAAGTTGTGTGCAGTGACAGTCCCACTCCATGATACAATCGACGGTCGGTGCCATCAACAATCAGTTTGTTCCTAACTCGGTCCGGGATGTAGCAGTCATTGAAGTTCTTGGAAGGGTAAGTTGATTATACTAACAAATGCCCCCACCCCCATCCTGTTTGTTTCAATTTACCAATGTAGACAGCAGAATAATATCGTTGATTTCAATGCAATTTCTTACCATAAAACCACTTTTTGTCTCGCCCACGAAATTGAAAATAAGACCTAGCAGTCGCAATTCCGTCGTCCAGAAAATCAACATTTTGGACGTACATGTAAGTAAAAAAAATGTGCATATCTCTCGATCCGTTAGTCGGATCATTAATTTGCAAACTTCATCACTAACTTTCTCATAGGTGACCTTCACCTTTGTGTCAATAATTTTAGACGTACGTCCAAATATTGAATACCCCCTCATCAGTAGATTCTTAACGTTGATGGATCATTACCAAATTTTATCAATAGCTTCCTCACATTGATGGCTATTCACCCAGTGTCATTGTGTGACCTTGACCTTCATATCAATAATTTTGGAATTCCTCATCTTGACCGACCTTGACCTTTGTGGTGATTGCCTTGTTTAGTGGGCGAGACACTTCCTGGCGTTCGCCTTGTTTTTTAAACGTCATCAGGTGATTTGTTTCTCGCCAGCGATCACCTTGTATTATCAAAGCTGCCTGCCATGGGATTAGCTTAGTGATAGCAATGCACTTATGGCATATGTGGGCAGTCTGACGCTTGTAGCTGATTTCATCAAAATCTCTAACTACATTTATCTTGCTAAGTGTACTTTGAGGGAGCAATTTTCAAATTATGCATAAATTAATTTTTTTATTTAATGATAATGGAATAAATACAGTATAATATGTACTTCTGCATAATTTTAATAATCAAGTACAAAGTTAGTTGTTATATATGAAATAATGCATTTCAGTACAAATAATAATTACTCCCACAAAGTGCTAAGTTAGATAAGTTTACTTAGCAATGTTGGTGAAATCGGCTACCAATCTTGATATGTGGGTGGAGGATTGAAGCTTAGGGTATGTCATTTGTGTGACTGGAAGATTGACAGTCTGACTCCTGATCTTTATAGTGGCTGGAAGATTGAATCTGATCTCTACATGTGGTTGGAGGATTGGGGTTTCCGGCAATTGTGGCCAGTCTGACTCCTGATCTCTATATATGGCTGGAAAATTACGGCTTATGTCAATTGTGGCCAGTCGGACTCAGGATCTCTATGTCACTGCAGAATTGGTGCTTATCATGATTATGGCAAGTGTGGCCAGTCTGCTAATCTTTATATTGTGTGGCCAGTCTGCTGATCTCTATATGTCACTGTGGCTGGAGAATTGGCGCTTATGGAAATTGTGGCCAGTCTGACTCCTGTAGCCTATTTCACCAACATTGCAAAGTACATGTATACTTATCTAGCAAAGTATACTTTGAGGGAGAAATTTTCAATTTTAGGATAAATTTATTAATGTTTATTATACTGAATGTATTACATTATCACAGCCTGTGATAATGTAATAAATTCAGTATAATAATTCTGCATACTTGTAATCATCAAATATATGCAGTCGTTAGTTCTATATGAAATAATGCATTTCGGGGAAAATAAATGATTACTCCCTCAAAGTATACTTTGCAATTTTGATGAAATCGGCTACAGATTTCTTTGTGAATGTGGCTTATATGAATTGTGGCCTATCTGGCTCCTGGTCTCTATATGTAGCTGGAGGATTGGGGCTTATGGCATTTGTGACCAGTCTGACTCTTGATATATATGTGTGGCTGGAGGATTGGGGCTTATGGCATTTGTAGCCAGTTTTGCCACCCCCCCCCTTTGCCCCCCCCCCCCACCCACCCCCCGAGGTTCTCAGTGACCGTAACTTTGTGTCTTAATTCATACGTGTGGTGCTTGCAAAACCAATTACTATACCTAGACACACGTTATGGCCAAATATTATTAGGCGTATAATAAAATATTGAATGTTTCCCCTCCCACGACCGACCCACCAAAATTCCCCCGACTCGAAATATTTTTCTCGCAAAACAGAAACAATATTTTTTTTATTTATAATCTACAAAAGGCCGAAATATACTTGGACGAAAGATTGCTGAAAGTCCGATTGCCGAACGTCCGAGTCAGTCGAACGCAATAATATGAGCGAGTAGGCGCTTGCGAATCGATTCAATAGTTCGGACTTGATTGTATAGGTACAAGTCTGGCCGTGTTTTCAACTGTGTTCCGATACACACAAACCGAAAAGTCACCGGCGGAATTTACGGAGTGCAATACAAACAAGTACGGCCATATGTGTTTGAAATAACAACAACAACAAAACATGTCGTTAGCGACACTCTGTGTTTCGATGATTATTCATATAATTTTTTCTGTCGATTTCTCCTCACACTGTGATACTGAGAATGCATAATACTTATGACGTTTGAATGTTGAAACAATGGGCGCCATTGTTTTATTTGTTTGTGACATTTCTAGTCATTAATAAAACTTCTAGTCTGGTTAGTAGTATTATGCACTTCAATTTCTTGATTTTAAATGTTTATAACATGCAAGAAATGGTGTTTCACTCCACATGGATATAAAAAATTTCCGGGAGAGGAGGGGCTTGCCTGGACCCCCATAGCACATGAATCTTTTAGGATGAAACATCTCCAACCAATCAATCAATTCTTGTATATTTTGGATAGTTTTGTCAAGATTGGGAAATATAGAAACCGTGTTGGAATATGCATACAGAAACAGAAAAAATGAGAGTAATATAATGTGCTCAAACTTTGCTGAGAATGCAGGAAATGGCGTTTCACACCACTTGAATTTCAAAAATTTCCGGGGGGGGGGGGGGGGGGGGGGGGGGGGGGGGGGGGGCATGCCCCCGGACTCCCCTAGCACAATCGGTCCCTACGGGCCCTCAACTTGCCAATTCAGAATAAAAAAAAAAAATATAACCTACCTACCTACCCACCCCTCATTGGTCTGGGTCGCGGGAGGGGAAACAAACATATGTTTAAGGGTGGCCTTAAAATCGATAAAGTGGATCAGAAGTTATTTAAGAAAATGAAAGGTGTTGCTAACATGTATTACCGCTACATGCCTTTCGACAATGTCAAGGTCACTGAGGGCACATGTTATTATTGTCAAGGCTGTCAGTCAGGGGATCTTGAAAATGTGCATGTTGTAATCATAATGGTTACTCCTAGCAAAGAAATATAAAATGTTGTTCTTGTGTATTTGCAGGAGTATTTGGTGCCACTGAGGTGTCAACATAGTGTCATCGACCTAATGATGTCTAAAGTCAAGTTTTAACTGGTGTTGAGTTTCTTCGCAAGCCATAACCGTCAACTCCGCAGAAGACTTTGATGTCCTTGGGACGTGTGAAATAGGACGGGTCTAATTGCCTGTTTAATTAATGGAGTTTTAGTGGGAAATGGGACAGGAATACTTGCCAGTTTAATTAATGGAGTTTAACGGCCTGTTAACAGCTATGGCATTTTAGCCAGGTTAACAGTCAAATCCCATATTTCAATTTCATCGATGGGGAGAAAGTCACTGAAATATATATATTCAGGTGTGAAATAAGAAAAGAACCTGATCGGGTGCCAGGTTCTCGCCACACCAGTCACTAAGCCCCAGCTCCTAAAAGTAATGGGATTAGTATAATCCTACTACTATTATAATGGGTTATAACCTGATTCAACTCTCAAGTAACAAGAAAGGCAATCATGCACCTGAGGGTCAAACCAGGGATATTGGGATTCCAGTAAGGATGATTTGATCGAATGGTGTTTAATGGCCTGTCAACAGCTAAGGTCATTTTAGGCCAGGTTAAAGACTTGTGATGGGGGTAAATCCCAAAATCCCCACCAGAAGAGATTTTGAAACCGATCTACCATTCCTACATGACCTTGGCTGTTGCTGGGACATAAAACCCATTCTCTTTCACCACCCATGTGGCTTAAATGGCCAATGTCAACGCCAAGTTTTGGCAAAATTTGCATTAAAGGTTTTCTATCGCCCGCCCATTATTCACCTGTGTTCAAGGTCAAATGAGGGATGGGTTGTGGTATAGGGGTTAGAACACCTGACTCCAATCCGGAGGTTGTGGGTTCAAACCTTGCCTAGGGCATCCAAAAATACTTTCATAGTATTTCCTTGCCACTGGTCTGTCTGATGAGACTTTAAACTGTTGTCCTGTCTCACAATGACCTTAGCTATTGCTGGGACGTTAACCCTTTCTTTCACTTTCATCATGTTGTTTTTTGAAGGTCAAAAGACTAAGGAAAGTTGACATTCTTGACTTTCGAGTCAGAATTCTTCAGTTTCCAGTTGAAAGCTTCAAGTTAATATTTTCGAGTTTCAAGTTGAGAACATGGAGTTTCGAGTTGCAAGACACTAATGTCATGATGAGGACATAATTATATGGGTACCCCTGATCATCATATGATTCAAACAATTGCTTCGTAAAAGTGATGGAATATATGTTTAACATATATATGAACACTGCCTCGTTACTGTATCATATACGGCACATGGAGTGGCCAAGTCAGCCATCTTTGTGTGTGTGCCAGCCTCAGCTAGTTTTCACGTCTTCCGGCATTTGACAAAGAACTGACAATGAGAAGTAGAACATATGATATAATGTGGCCAATCATACATAGAAAAGCCAGGACAACGGACTCCTATAAGTTATACTACACCAAGATGTACTTCAAGTGAGATATTGGTGTACTTTTGCGAACATTCTCAATATGTACATAAACTAACGTGTACACTTTTCCTAGACACTGTACTGTGATATATGTAAATACACATGGGCCAGATATACTCTCACATTTATGAAGCTCCACTGCACTATTGTCATAGTCTCTAATAACAAAGAGTAAATGTAAATGTATTTACGAAGCAATTATCTTTGAATCAAACATGATCAGTATAGAACGGTTCCTCAACTTACTTATAGAAGTAAGTTTTTTTATGTACATCATATACAATTGCATGTCCCTCACCCCAGCGGTGAAAATTCACCTAACAACATTAGTGACCAGCATCCCCCCGGCTATTGTCGCTATTCTGACAGTTGAGCATATGCTTATTACTGCTGTGCATAATGATTAGGATCTACACTTGCCACAAATGTCACAAGGCCGTTTGATCAGGGCAGTTCTCATAGTTGTGTTCTCGAATTGAATATGTACAAATATATATCCTCAGCTCACCAGAATAATTTAACTCCACTTCCTAAAAGTAAAAGGATTAGTACTAATCTTCTTACTTTTATAATGGGTATCACCAGACTCCACAATCAAGTATCAAGAAATGTCAAAATAAAATGTACTCTATTTTTCGTGAAAATTATTGGTTTATTACATTGTAAAGAAAATCTACTGTAAAAACGACATCACACATTATCTAGGGTCGTTCTGAAATCACGTGACCCCATACCCTGAAAGGGCAAATGGTTCTGTCATGGCTTTTGTAAGCTTATACAGAACAAACGAGTAAAAGCTATCGTTACGAAGAAATAATGTAACATGCACACAGATCACATATGTGTCTGTGACTGGAGAAATAGGGCTTATGGGTTTTGCGACCACTATAGCTGCAGATCAGACTGCAGTCTGATCAGGATCTGCACTGTTCGTCATTCCGTGAATGATACACATGTCATGCTTCTACCAAGCTATATAGACCACCAGGCTATCAGAGTGTGCTATTGGATCAGGAGCTACACTGGTCACAAATCCCATAAGCCCCATTTCTCCAGTCATAGCCACATATAGCCCCCAGCCGAGAAAATGGACCTGACAACATGTCCAACAATTGTAGATAGAGGTCCACTTCCCAGTATAAAATATAATTGTTTTTGCTGATGACAATAATTCAAACAATGTAGGTCATGATCAGATCTATGCACTCGCCATGCTGATTGCACATGTTCTAGGGTTCCTTTTCTCAGCCGGTAGCTCATAATATTCCCAATAACCCACACTTTTCAATATCTGTATCATCGACGGCATTTATTGATCAAATTGTGAAGTTGTGAACAATGAGTAGCCTGGTCAGATACAAGTAGTGTTATCTAATATCGTAATGGTTATCTGCATAATTATAAAAAAAACAGCACATGTAGATTTCAGATGAATCATGAAATCAGTCCGATTTTCGTGTTTTTTACGGATAATTTCTGAACTGTTCACAAAATATCTGTAACGGGTGCATTAAAGGCACTGGGTCTCTGATATGCCTAGAATGCGATGAAACAGATTAGGACAAAATAGGTTAATTTAGATCGTATTTCTGGAACCAAATTATATGTTCAAGTCGTCTGTAAAACGAGGCAAAATTCTAAGTCGAAAATGGGGGAGATAATCCATGACCCGGGGGTTGAAAGAATCAAAATAAACTTTGTGCATCTACTCATAAGAAAGCTACATACCAGGTTTCAGGTCTGTAGCTATTACTGTTTAAAAGTATTACAAGTTACAAGGTTGGGGACGGTCGGACAAGGGCAACACTAAATGTGCCCTCCACTGAATCTATCCGAGATACAGTACCTTTAATGTAAGAGTGCTACAGTGCTACAGTGTGTAGGCTCAACATTACATGTACAATCATTTAAATGAGGAAAATAAAAGCAGCAGCAACTGTTATAGTTTGTGTCTCATTATATTCATGTACATGTATCTACATGTATTTAAGTATACTGGTTGTCATCAGTATAATACTGAAAAATGTATAGTTTTTGAGATGACATGTACTGACAAAATGGATCTTCTGACTGTGTGATAGATGTAGTAGACTCGGATCACCAGTCACAGTCGAGCAGGCTGATCCGGGTCTACACTGTTTGTTATAACTCTAGGTTAGCGCAAGGATTATGAAATTTAAATAGTCAAAATTAAAAGTTACCTTGAACAAAATTTTACAATACCAGTAGCTCCAATATTTGCAAAATTACTTTTTCCAATCGTAACCTTTCAGTAGCCAAATTTTGAAATATTAGTAGCCAAATCACTGTTACAGTAACAAAATGGTTTCTGCAGCTACCAGTAGCACCAACCTATGTTATTTAACAATGGAATAGGAATGTCTAGCATACTTTTACACGGTGGGTATAGTACGTCACATGCACCTGCTATTTGGATGGGATGCACTGAATCAGGTAAGAACATTTTAACGCAATTATGCGCAGATAACCCGGAAAATTGATCAGCAACGCCTGTCGATGTTCTAGTCCCCGTAGATTCAGCCATTTACGAGTTATTTAGAGAAAATCTACATATACATTTGGCTGGAATTAAGGAAAGATGGGGTGCACTAGGGTGCACTAGGGTATAAAATTCAAGTTTTCCTGACTGGTGAATGTGCAATATTATTACATGCGTGTTCGTGCATCTCTTTTCGTGGCTATAAACTGCATTTTCGAACGATTTTGGGGCATATCGGAGTGAACCCCATCAGTCATTATTTCCAGCAAAAAAGGGGCAATGGCAGGTTTGCTTATCAATTTTCCGCGATAGCTGTGCTTAATCGCGTCAAAATCGCGAATGTAAAAAAAAAGAAAAAATATGGTCTGAATTGGAGGGTTTTCCCTTCCTGATTCAGTCCACCCCATCCCAATAGCAGGTGCCTGTAACAAACTATACCCACTGTGTTTGAACAAACATATTCACATCTATACTGGTAGCCAAATTAACTGCATAAAGTCTGTAAACACTGGTCATAAAATAAGTGTCCGTCGGCTGTTCTCTATCTGGCCAAGGGTCTTGTGTACATGGTGTCTTCTCTTCTTCACCCTCCCTGCTGATTGTTGATATCGATCGATCCAGATGCACAGTGGACAATCCGGTGTTCATATGGCCCAGTTCGAGTCCAAGCTTCATGCATTGCTGTTTTCCTGAAGAAGAAAAAACAACATATTTTTTATGTCGAAAGTTGTTGATACAGTGACCATGGTCACGGTCAGTCGAAATACACTGCTATTGATGAAATTATGGTCATGATTAAGGTTCTGACACCGGATGGATAGCTATCAATGTGAGAAGCTATTGATGAAGTTTGGTAATTATCCGCCTAACAGATCGAGAGATATGCGAAATTTGGACTTAGTCCAAAATTATTGATGAAGACGACACCAGAATTTTGACCGCTGTCTCACTTTCCAGTATCATGAGCTAGGATGGTCGCAATTTGGCTACTCAAATGGCCATTTGGCTACCAATATTTCAGAAATCATTCAGATGGCCATTTTTGCTACTGATATGTCAGAAATTATACTCTATATGTAATATAAAATTGTACATTGTATTGTTTATTTTAGTATTTTACTGTGACAGTTAATTTCGGCTACTAATTTTAAATTTACCGCCAATCTAGCATAGTGAGACAAAAGATATTGATGAAGTTTGGCATATATCCAACAAACGTATCCGGATATATGCGAAATAGGGACATACGTCCAAGTTTTGACGGATGTGACCTATATTTTGAGAAAAGTAGGTCAGTGTCACCCAAAGGACCCAGAATGGTTTCTATCAATGTAAGGAAGCTACTGATGAAGTTTGGCGAACATCCAACTATTTGGACCTACAATGGACCTATGTCCAAAAATTTGGACGACGACAACTGATATGCGATTTCTATGTTCACTTGAATGACCCAGGGTGGTTAGGTATCAATGTAAGGAAGCAACTGATAAAGGTTGGCGAACATCCAACACATCACGAGATGTACAATGTATACAACTTGACGGATGTGACTTGTATTTCATGAAAGTAGGTCAATGTCACCTAAATTACACGGAGCGGTTATATATCAATCAGGGCTCCAGATAAGCTGCATATTTGCTTAAATACCCAATTAAAATTGCCCAAAACCCAATTGAAATCAGAAGTAGCGAGTATCAAAAAGCAATTACAATTCGGTGGTACATGTAGCATGCTGCAGAAAACAATAAACAGACCACGAATATAACATATTTTTCTTATTCTTGCTGCCTGTTGATGTGTAAACAGTAGTGTGATTTTATTTTACCCAATTAATTAAAATTTTGAAACACCCAATTGCTTCAGAAATGATGGAATGAAAATACTCAATTACTAATCCTTATCTGGAGCCCTGATCAATGTAAGGAAGCTATTGATGACGGTTGGCGATTTGGTGGCCCATACATGTACATTGTATATAAATCCTATGAAAGTGGTGGGTCCTGTTCCATCACCCGGGAATCGCTATTTCGTACCTCCGGTTAATTGCCAATTAATTAACAACACAAAATATAATAAAATGACATCAACAGATATGCATCGAAATATCTGATTACAAAATACAAGTAATTAACCCCAAAGACTTTTTAGTGTCAAACATATATATGTGACTGGAGAAATGGGGCTTATGGGTTTTGCGACCAGTGTATATCCAGATAAGCATGTGCATCCGTAGTCTGATCAGGAACTGGACTGTTTGTCATTCCATTAATGAAACGCCCGTCGTGCGTCCAACAAGCAATATGTAGAGTTTATTCAACTACCATTTTGAAATACATGTACCGAATTTATATCACGAGACATCTGGAAGTCTTATAAAGAAACGAGCGAGCACAAGTTTCTTTGTCTGATTTACAGATATCACGGGAAATAAAGCTGGTATTTCAAAATGGTAGTGTATATTACATGCTTTTCGAAAAATGTGAGATTTGCTCTTAGACCAGCTTATACATGTAATATCAAAATTGACAATTTTGACGTTCGCGTATGAATTGTTTCTTCGCCGGAAATGACGTTTCGCTATATATAATGTCCAGAAGGAAATATTTCCTTCAAGGAAATAAATGCTACCAGAAATATGGTAAATCATTGGGTAGCATGTAATATAGATCGCTATTAGGCTACACGAGTGTTCTATTTGATCAGGGGCTACACTGGCCACAAATTGACTAAGCCCCATTTCTCCAGTCACAGCTACATATGTACATCACGATATGAGTAGATTGCTAATGCACTGTTACATGTAGCTGGCCAACTAACATCTATTTAACCGTTTCAACACTACCTGTATAGTGGTATTGCCAAATGGGTGTAGATCCAAATGAGCCGGCCTCGTGATGAGCCGTCCTCATCAGGATCTGCACTTTTTGCAAATAATTTTCTTATTTTTTACAACAAAAATATCCCCTTTTCATAAATGGACTAGTCTGAAAACCATTTTGAGGCGATTGGATTGGTGCGGAAATCAACATATAAAAATCCATCAAGAGCCGGCTCATCAGGATCTGCACTTTTTGCAAAAAAAATCTTTTTTTGACAACAAAAATATCCCCTTTTCATAAATGGACTAGTCTGAAAACCTTTTTGTGGCGATTGGATTGATCCGGAAATCAACATATAAAAATCCATCACGAGCCGGCTCATCAGGATCTGCACTTTTTGCAAATAATTTTCTTATTTTTTACAACAAAAATATCCCCTTTTCATAAATGGACTAGTCTGAAAACCATTTTGAGGCGATTGGATTGGTCCGAAAATCAACATATAAAAATCCATCACGAGCCGGCTCATCAGGATCTGCACTTTTTGCAAAAAAAATCTTTTTTGACAACAAAAATATCCCCTTTTCATAAATGGACTAGTCTGAAAACCATTTTGTGGCGATTGGATTGGTCCGGAAATCAACATATAAAAATCCATATCACGAGCCGGCTCATCAGGATCTGCACTTTTTGCCAAAAACATCTTATTTTACACAACAAATATCCCCTTTTCAAAAATGGACTAGTCTGAAAACCATTTTGTGGCGATTGAATTGGTCCGGAAATCAACATATAAAAATACATCACAAGCCGGCTCATCAGGATCTGCACTTTTTGCAAATAATTTTCTTATTTTTTGCAACAAAAATATCCCATTTTCATACATGGACTAGTCTGAAAACCATTTTGTGCATGGCGATATGAAAATCCATCACGAGCCGGCTCATCAGGATCTGCACTTTTGGCAAATAATTTTCTTATTTTTTACACAAAACAACAAAAATATCCCCTTTTCATAAATGGACTAGTCTGAAAACCATTTTGTGGCGATTGGATTGGTCAGCAAATCAACATATAAAAATCAATCACGAGCCGGCTCATCAGGATCTGCACTTTTTGCAAATAATTTCTTATTTTTGACAACAAAAATATCCCCTTTTCATAAATGGACTAAGGTAGTCTGAACATAATTTGATGGCAATTGGATTGGTCCAAAAATATATTCCAATTTCCAGTTACTTATGGGTGAAAGGATTAAATTATACCCAACATTCATTTTATTTTATCTCAGGTTATGACCCAGCTTTTTCATCAAAACAAATTTAAAATATGCAAATATATGCCCAAATATATATGTGAATATATAAAAAATTAAACAAGAATGCGTACGAAATGACCAAACATTATGGTCGATTCGTACCTACATGTATATTTTACGAAATTACCGGAAAACATGCGCCTATGGGTACGAATTGACCAAACACGGAACGAAATGGTATGGGTACGAAATGACCCTGACACCATAAAACAGTAGTTTTATGTGAAATAAACGAATAAACTTTCGTATGTGTGAGGATGTAAAGTGGAACATAAAATTACCTGATTACACAGTAATGCCGGTCGTCGTTAGGTGATCCGAGGAGATATTTTCCAATAATATTTATTTTATTTACAAAAATGTCAAAATGCTTCCGGAATGCGCTATGTGTAATACGTCATCAAGTTTGTGCATATATACGGGGGTTACAAACAGTACTACAGAGAAATTACCGGAGCGAATCGGGATTGGTCACGGAGTTATCCAGCAGCTTTCGGAAAATAGCTCGGGGTACTGAAACACGCACCTGCTGTTTGTGATCAACAAACATTGAAATTTTTATCGGCTACAAAGTCTTTTTTGTACCAAAATGACTGCACACAGTTTGGAAGAGTGTCTAAATGGAAAACTGTTTGATTTATTCATGGGAAAACCCAATAGGAGGTCAAATTCGGTAACTTGAGCCGTACTGTGCCTTTAAATATGAGGTAAAATAACAGATCTAGCTCACATATACAGGAATAAAATAGTACAACGTTCTCCACACAAAGTACTAATAGGTCTTCCCACAATCAGATCTCTCTAAGCAATGACCACACATGCATGCCCAGTGAACTATTCACATAAAAATGCTCAATACTTGTCCAGCATGACTGACCACTGTATGTGATATCCACTACCAGTAATTGTTAACAATGCAACTCACCTGTAAAATGCACCTAGGTACAACTTACCTGTGCAATCAATAGTACAGGTATGTATACTGCACAAAATTAGACACAATCTATACTGAGCAACTGCACAATTTTGTGACACTGTGTTTGTAGTGAAATCAGCTGCAGGAAATGAAAGAACACTGCATAGAAATCACTTGTTATCGGTGGGTACATTCAACACCGAAAGGCCTGTGCCTGTACCTCGACGGACACAGAAGCCGACAGCCAGTGAGCCACTTGAGTCTACACAAACGCAAGATGAAGAGGACACTGGGGCAACTATGATGGATAATGAGCAATTATTACTCGATAACAATGGCGCTCAGGAAATGGATTCAGAGGAAGAGCGTGTTGACGTGACATACTTCACCCCAGAAGCCGTAGGGGACGCCCACGGTTCTGAAGATCCGGGGGAAAGTTCTGATACAGTGTCTGAAGCGGAAGCTGAAGCAGAAGCTGTGAATGTGCCACAACCAATACCGCCAGTAACAGTACCACGAAGATCTCTGAGAGCAAAGAAGAAACCCAAGTGGCATGACACTTACCACATACAACAGACAGCTACCTGAGATACAATAAACAAGAACAATGCATTGCAGTTATTAACAAGAGTTGTTAACACAATGGACGCACTCATGGAGTAGTCAATATATATATATATTATATTCGATGTGTGGAATGGCGAGACGTCATTCTGAAGACTGGAGAGTACGTCCACCCGCTTGGCTTGTTGGCTAATTCTAATTCCCGCCGTTTTCACTGCGCGCGCTTCGTGCGCGTATGTATGAGCATTCCATCGTAAATTCTTTCACTCTGTATGGAACGTTCCACGAGAATACTTGCGACGAGAGAGACTTTGGTCCTGAGATTCGGAGGTTCATATCATCATAATATAAGGCTAACCCTACCCACCATGTGAGTGAGCTGTGACGAATGCGTTTGGAAAGCCTCATATACCACATCTAAGAGGCTATATCATTCCATTCACAACCATGGCAATAAACTGGTTACCGGCGATTTGGATTTCGTGGTCCATTACCATCCACCAACGGATATAATCGAACTTACGCCCCTCAGTTTGTTAATACCACAAATTGACCCCGGCCACATAAGGTAACTATTTCTATCATTTGAACGGGTTTGATAAAGGTGCGTGTTTCACAGCAATGCTTACCTTTTTATTAGCTCGACTATTCGAAGAATCAGTAGAGCTTATGTTGTCACCCCGGCGTCGGCGTCGGCGTCGGCGTCGGCGTCGGCGTCGGCGTCGGCGTCGGCGTCGGCGTCGGCGTCGGCGTCGGCGTCGGCATCGGCGTCACGCCTAGGTAAAGGTTTTTAGTCAAGCTTGTATATGGAATACTACTGGCCCTACACCCACCATACTTGCACAAATTCATCTCCTAGTGATGTACATCAATAACCCCTGATCTATATTTGACCTTCACCTACATTTCCTCTTGAATTACTTAGTTAATTCCCCTTGGTTAAGGTTTTTAGTCAACCTTGGTTAAGGTTTTTAGTCAAGCTTGTACATGGAATACTATTGTGCATACAGACACCATACTTGGACAACCTTTTCTCATAGCGATATACATCAATAACCCCTGATCTATATTTGACCTTCACCTACATTTCCTCTTGAATTACTTACTTAATTCCCTTGGTTAAGGTTTTTATTTTTTAGTCAACCATTGGTTAAGGTTTTTAGTCAAGCTTGTACATGGAATACTATTGTGCATACAGACACCATACTTGGACAACCTTTTCTCATATGGATGTACATCAATAACCCCTGATCTATATTTGACCTTGACCTACATTTCCTCTTGAATTACTTAGTTAATTCCCCTTGGTTAAGGTTTTTAGTCAAGCTAGTATATGGAATATTCCTGGCCCTACACCCACCATGCTTGGACAACTTCATCTCCTAGTGATGTACATCAACAACCGCTGACCTATATTTGACCTACACCTACATTTAACCTTGAATTACTTAGTTAATTCCCCTTGGTTAAGGTTTTTAGTCAACCTTGGTTAAGGTTTTTAGTCAAGCTTGTACATGGAATACTATTGAGCATACAGACACCATACTTGGACAACCTTTTCTCATATGGATGTACATCAATAACCCCTGATGTATGTTTGACCTTGACCTACATTTCCTCTTGAATTACTTAGTTAATTCCCCTTGGTTAAGGTTTTTAGTCAAGCTTGTATATGGAATACTCCTGGCCCTACACACACCATACTTGAACAACTTCATCTCCTAGTGATATACATCAACAACCTCTGACCTATATTTGACCTTGACCTACATTTAACCTTGAATTACATAGTTAGTTCCCCTTGGTTAAGGTTTTTAGTCAACCTTGGTTAAGGTTTTTAGTCAAGCTTGTACATCCAATACTAGTGTGCATACAGACACCATACTTGGACAACCTTTTCTCATAGGGATGTACATCAATAATCCCTGATCTATATTTGACCTTGACCTACATTTCCTCTTGAATTACTTAGTTAATTCCCCTTGGTTAATGTTTTTAGTCAAGCTTGTATATGGAATATTCCTGGCCCTACACCCACCATGCTAGGACAACTTCATCTCCTAGTGATGTACATCAACAACCACTGACCTATATTTGACCTTCACCTACATTTAACCTTGAATTACTTACTTAATTCCCCTTGGTTAAGGTTTTTAGTCAACTTTGGTTAAGGTTTTTAGTCAAGCTTGTACATGGAATACTATTGTGCATACAGACACCATACTTTGACAACCTTTTCTCATAGGGATGTACATCAATAACCCCTGATCTATATTTGACATTGACCTACATTTCCTCTTCAATTACTTACTTAATTCCCCTTGTTTAAGGTTTTTAGTCTAGCTTGTATATGGAATATTCCTGGCCCTACACCCACCATATTTGGACAACTTCATCTCCTAGTGATGTACATCAACAGCCACTGACCTATATTTGACATTGACCTACATTTAACTTTGAATTACTTAGTTAATTCCCCTTGGTTAAGGTTTTAGTCAAGCTTGTACATGGAATACTATTGTGCATACTAACACCATACTTGGACAACCGTTTCTCATAGCGATGTACATCAATAACCCCTGATCTATATTTGACCTTGACCTACATTTCCTCTTGAATTACTTACTTAATTCTCCTTGGTTAAGGTTTTTAGTCAACCTTGTAGATGCAATACTCATGGCCCTACACCAACCATACTTGGACAACTTCATCTCCTAGTGATGTACATCAATAATCCCTGACCTATATTTGACCTTGACCTACTTTTATCCTTGGATTACTTTCCTATTTACCCTTGGTTAAGGTTTTTAGTCAAGCTTGTATATGGAATATTCCTGGGCCTACAGCAACCATACTTGGAAAACTTCATCTCCTAGTGATGTACATCAATAACCCCTGACCTATATCTGACATTGACCTACATTTAACCTTGAATTACTTACTTAATTTCCCTTCGTTAAGGTTTTTAGTCAACCATGGTTAAGGTTCTTATGCAGGCCGCGGCCACATTGATCGACATTTAACCTTGAATTACTTACTTAATTTCCCTTGGTTAAGGTTTTTAGTCAACCTTGGTAAAGGTTTTTATGCAGGCCGCGGCCACCTTGTTTGTCAAGCTATGTGTACATCGACAACCCTCGTAGTCGAGCTATGCTGTTCTCCTACAGCTCTTGTTTATATTATAAACTAGATATTATCGTTGATTCTTTTTCTGGCACCTGTGATCTAAACCATGTAATGACAATAAACAGGTATAGCCCCCTCAATGTTTTGCTCAACATCAGGAATATGGAATCCAAGACGGCCGCCATTCTATATTTTATAAAAGTCGCATTACCTTTCACATGCTATTTAAGGTTTAAACAAAGTGTTAGTGTCAACAACATCGTGTCCTACAAGTGAATATAATGTACTAAGTAGACATATAGTAGAACTTCTGAAAATTCAAGATGGCCGCCATAACAAATATGTAAAAATTATATGACAAAATTATGATTTTATTCGTATTTGTCACGTGAAACCTACGTGATTGACAATTTTAGATACATACTGCCAATGTGGATGTCTGCATTAAAGCAATCAAAATAAGAGGTATAACAATCGACTGTCTGTTCCACACATTTTCTGCCGACGAACGTTTGGCTATTAAACAAATTAAATCTAAAACTGTTTAAATGTAAGTACCTTTTCATCAATAACAAAAATTCACAGTAGCTTCGTAGTACATAATTGTCAAAATATTACCCTAGATGGTCAACATTCCATGTTTTATGAAAATCTCATTAACTTTCCAATGTTTACTTAGATCACGTAAAAAACATAGCAGAGCATAACGGGTCGTGTTATCTTTGTATCTTTCATACTGTATGTATCACAGGTATAATGCATATTTATAACATTTAGCAATTCGAGATGGCCGCCATTTAAATGATAACATACGAGTAGCACTATGTGCATATGCACTAAACTTCGTACAACTAAAATTTGTTCGTAAATGCAAACTTATAATAGTCTGTAAATTTCACGTTAACAATGTTTTCTTGTAAATATTTATTGGATTTACAGGTATTGAACATAAGTAGTATATGAGAGTCAAAAAGATACCACCTCCTGATGGAAGCCCCCCGCTACGCGCGGTACCTCCCATCAGGAGGTCGTATCATTGCTGACGCTCATATACTACTTGGTTTTTTCCCCACTGTTCGGCGGGTATGTATCAGATTTTTCATCAACCACGAGACCATATATTTCTGGCATGAGAAGATATGCCCTATTAAAGATAAGAAATCCATTGATTATACTCAGTATATATAATCACACAATGGTTCTAGTTAATTGTGCGTGGTTGAAGACAGGTAGTCACGAGAGGTGTTTTCGTACCGGTATTTACGAGTATTGCAAGCATCACCGGGCATGGATGAGAAGAGGGTCCGTTTCGCCTCGCCCATGTTGGCATTGCGGGGTAGGAACCAAATCCGAGTCACTGCTATGTCCACCATGCGGTGGCACTCAGGCTACGCATCGACTGGTTAACAAGGAATTACGTGCTCTCAAGTGTTATCGTTTAGTAATAATTCAAATCGGAAAGTCAGTTAGAAAGATAGAATCGATCTGATGTGTAGTTTTTGATATGTCCCGGTGGCGTAACGGGGCCCGAAAAAGTTTTATGTTCCGTATGGAGGGGACGTCGGAACAGCTGGACTGTATGGTGGAGCAATCTCCTGCTGCCTCAAACACGCGAATAAGCATATCACGTCCCGAGACGGGCGAGGAGATTTTTTCTCTCGTCGGCCCTCCCCTCCATGACGAGTATTTTTACATCTTCGTCCGCGAGAATTTGTGGTCGGGCCTTGCATCGGATCGTGCCCTTTAACTCCTAGTACCTGGCCATCTCTTCGACGACCAGTTTGAACTCGCTATCTGATATATCGTTGTCGGCTATCGCTTTCGACACGATAGCGTTGATACCGTTTTTCTTAGACCTCGCGAGAACCGCTATTCGATCGTGCTTTCGACTCTTGGCCTCTAGTTTTCGACCCACGAGTCTGACCGTCATGCAAAGCAGTCCCGCCTCTGCCGCTGTCGCACTGAAGGCCACCGCGACCGGCGCGGCGAAGATTGTTGATAATAAAGACACACTTCCCACGCCGCTTACAACGGAAGCTGAGACTAACGTGGTGCTCACCCCCTCAACTATATTGAAAGCCCGCCTATATTTGTTCGCATGACCCGTCCGCGTCTCTCCCTCGTTCTGTAGAATCTGTTGTATCTCGACGATCCTGGTCATCCTAAAGGATGCCGGGTCGGCCGTCCCATATTGAAATGCATTCACATGTAATAAGTTGTTCGTGTCGGCTATATTGCATTTATATGTAGGTTTACATACTTTGATCTTAAACTTTCGATCGTGTCTCCAAGAATTTTTGTATTCGATGCATACAGATAATATGCATAAATGCGGATCGTATATACTGTAATATTATTAACAGTAAGATAAGGTATACATAGGCCAGGGCATCATTAGTTTATTATTGTGTTGCAATCTGATGGAGAGTATTATATTCGACAGTGGCAACGAAAAATATCCTATTTGAGTGATGTAACAAAATTGGTGTGGGGTCTGCATGTGACGGGCGAAACTCCAGGGACGAAGTTATTTGGGTGCGAGTTATAGAGGTATTCGGAGGGTTGCGCCCCTTGTCGAGTTCCGCTCGCCTTTTGCATACCAATAACATTAAGTTGGAAAACAATAAAATGTCATATCCCCGTTAACTGAGTAACACTTTTGAATTATTGACTGCATGCCTTTGTATTACTAATAGTGAGGCTATTCAACTGACTACATTCCTTTATTGTATGTTACACAGCTTAAATAGTTACAGACTAGCTTTTTTGTGTTGTAACGTTATCGGTGTCGCGTTTGCAGCTGGCGTACAAGATCTTTGGGACGAAGCTAATTTAGGTACGAGTTAATATATAAATTACGATTGTCCCCTTGAGAATATCTGGACGAAGCTATTAGGTACTAGTTATATAGTAGTAATTACGATTGTCTCGCTTGATGATATTCTGGAACGAAGCTATTTGGGTGCGAGTTTTATGCCTATAGTAATCATGAGGGTTGTTCCCCTTGATTATTTTCGTTCGCCACTTGCAGTCTCACCGATCATCGACCATGTTTACTTGAGCGTAAACATTATAATATTCATGTGTTGCAACCTGATTGATATAGAGTATTATGTGGTAATCACTGTAACTACATCGTCATAATTATATCATTCATACTATTCGGCGAGAGTGTCATTTGAGGGACAACGTCGGCTACAAAATCAGTTCTCGCATCTTCAATGAAATTATATCGTGAATTAATGTCATCTGCCGAATGCAAAGCCCTGGGTAGCTCAAATGACAACAGCACCACTGTTTCCTTACTGAACTGTACACTTGTTAATCATGCCCTGTTACTTCAAAATATGTCCGGATAGTATAGTATCAAACATACGTCACATGCATGTCCCTTTTATGTTTCTTGTGCAACTCTGCTAGCCACAGTGGGGGAATTTGGGGAATCTTTCGCACACCACGCTGCGTCCGGGGCCCGCTATCTCATTTCTTGCAAGTCTTGTTTTAATCTGTCCGGTATGATCGTAGCGATGTTCATAATGACGATTTATTCAGTCACGTGACCTTAGTTAGACATCGTTCGACCATATTGAACAGATGCACTTATCGTGTGCGCAGCAGGTTTCCACTAGCAATCCATTTTCTATTTGTATCGTATCTGTTGTCCGAGTATGCATTGACATACAGCGTACTCTATTCATCCCAAAATCAATGCAAATCTTCCATATATGGCCAAGCCCCTTCAGTACCGTCGGTATACACCATCCACATTAACAATGGAATGTAACAGACAGTTCTCTAACATATTGTGCTTAACGATTTTCAGCATAATATGGACAACATGGTTACTTATTATTCTCTCGGGAGACGTCCATCCGAACCCCGTCCCATAGATAGCGACGATTTGCTAGATCTGTCATTTAGTTCCATTCCGTCTACGTCATTCACCCAGCAATCAGCGTCCGAAATAATGTTATCAGATGATCTATCTCACCACTTGTCATTCGTACATTGTAACGTTCAAAGCATGTACTCAAACTAGACATATTACGCACTGAGCTCAAAGACTTTGATCTAATAGCTTTTACAGAGACATGGCTTGGCGACGAAAATAAAACAGATGATATGCTGTTTATACAATTTTAAATAATCTCCAGAAAGGAAAGATAGACAAGGCGATAGGCACGAGGTGTAATTCTATATGTTAGAGACCCACTATTCCATAAGCGTAGGCGAGACCTCGAGCTCCCTAACATTGAATCAATTTGGATTGAAGTTGTGTCAGATAAGAAATCTTTCTTATTTAGCGTCTTGTACAGGCCCCCGAATGTTAATGCTGTATATGGTAATAGTATCGAAGTCTCAATTCATATGGCGATAGATACTGGCCATAGAGATATTGTAATTGTTGGCGATTTTAACTATAATACTTTGAACTCACAATCCAATAGAAAGGTGACTTCAATTTGTACTCAGTTTTCACTGTCGCAGTGTATTTCCTCTCCAACTCACTTCACCGAGCATTCTGAATCAATCATCGACTTATCAAATAGAGACAACATCGTTAGAAGCGGAGTAGGAGATCCATTTTTGCCACAAGAGACACGTTTTCATTGTCCTATATATGGCTTCCTAAATTTTTCGAAGCATAAATTTAAACCGTTTAAGCGCAAAATATGGCAATATGAGCTTGGAGACTACGACATGTTACGCAGAGAAACATCAGTTACAAACTGGGACAACCTAAAATCTGAAAATATAAATGAATACGCCCATAATGTAATTAATAAAGTCATGTCTCTTGCCCAAGAATATATACCTAACAAAGAAATACTTGTTCGACAATCTGATTTACCATGGATAACCACTACTATTAAGAGAATGATCAGGAAGCGGAAACGATTATATCATAAAGCAAAACAATCTAATAACCATTCACATTGGTTAAAATTCGAAGTTTCAGGAATGACGTTATTTCAGCAATTTGGGAATCAAAGAAAGATTACCACACTGGGATAAGTAACAAATTAAAATCAGGTCAACTCCGTTCAAAATATTGGTGGTCTACTTTGAAACATTTTATAATATGCGAGAATGAAAATAAAACAATCCCACCACTTCAACATAATGGATCAATAATCGACGATAACACGGGGAAAGCTAACATTTTAAATAACTTTTTCCGTGATCAAACTCTTTTACAAGAACCTCCTGTTCCTTCACCCATAGTAACGCCTTATGCAATAACCAGTAGACTTGAAACTATCACCCTTAACGAAACAGAAATGCAAACAATCCTTTCTAATTTGCCCATAGGTAAAGCCTCTGGACCAGATGGCTTGAATAATCGTATACTTAAAGAAACAAAGTACGAATTAGCAACTCCCCTAAAAGACCTCTTTAACAAATCAATTGAATGTGGACTATTTCCAGACGTATGGAAAGAGGCCAATGTGTGCCCGATATTTAAAGCTGGAGATCCTTCTCTCAGTTCGAATTATCGTCCCATCTCCCTTCTTAACACTGTTAGTAAAGTTCTTGAGAGGGCGGTTTTCAAGTATTTGTACAATCATTTTAATGACAATATATATTAACACCATTACAGTCCGGGTTTGTACCTGGCGACTCAACTGTAAACTAACTGACATTCCTTTACAATACATTCTGTCGTGCATTAGACGATGGAAAAGAGGTGAGGGTGGTATTCTGCGACATAAGCAAAACATTTGATAGAGTTTGGCATACAGGTCTTCTTTTGAAGCTGAGAGCCGCAGGTGTTACTAATAATATTCACGACTGGCTTAAAAGTTATCTTAATAATCGCAAGCAAAGGGTTGTATTACCAGGTGTTTATTCTAACTGGAACCAAATTAAGGCTGGCGTCCCGCAAGGATCTATTCTCGGCCCTTTGTTATTTCTATTATATATAAAACGATATTGTTGCGGACATAAACTCTAATCATTCGACTTTTCGCAGACGACACAGTTTATATCTTATTGTTGATACGCCAGCAACAGCATCCAGGTCTATAAACAACGATCTCGATATAATTACTAACTGGTCTAATACCTGGCTTGTATCATTTAATCCAAGGAAAACTGAATCACTACTTATAACACGTAAGCGTAATAGAGAAGTACATCCCCCAATCCTCATGAATAATGTTAATGTCTCAGAAGTTGATAGTCACAAGCATCTAGGTTTGTATTTTAATAACGAGGGAACATGGCACCAACACATAGACTACATAACCGGAAAGGCATGGCGTAGGATCAATGTTATGAGAAAATTAAAATACATTCTAGATAGAAAATGCCTTGAAATAATTTATCTTACTTTTATTAGACCGGTATAAATATGCGGATGTCGTCTGGGATAATTGTACCCAGTATGAGAAGGATGCCCTCGAAAAAATTCAGATTGAAGCAGCACGTATCGCTACAGGTGCCACTCGGCTCGTTTCAATCGAGTCCATATATAGAAACCTGCTGGGAAACATTAGGAAATAGACGTCACTCCCATAAATTGTCCCTATTTTACAAAATGAAAAATGGCATCTCACCCGGTTACTTGGTCGATGTGCTTCCACCGGAAATAGATACGTCCCCGTTACAATTTACGAAACCCTGAGAATATACAGATTTACGGTCCAGAACCACCCTTTATTATAACTCGTTTCTACCATCCACAATACGGGAGTGGAACTCTCTTCCAGATGACACACGGAACGCCCCATCACTTAATTGTTTTAAAACCAAAATAAAAACAAATACCGGAGAGGTCCCAACCTACTACTACAGTGGTACTAGGTATGTCCAGGTATTACACACACGTCTTAGAACGAAATGCAGTTCTCTCAATCATGATTTATATCGTAAGAACATTATTGACTCGCCCAACTGTGACTGTGGACAAGTTGAAGATGCCACCCATTTCTTTTTCCACTGCACTCAATATGGAGCACATAGAGCTCAACTAATAGACGACATAAACACTTTTTGCCAACCCACCCTACACACTATACTCTATGGCAACAGACAACTTGACAATAACTCCAATGAAGCCATTTTCGCATCAGTTAGACTATTCATACAAAACACCGGTCGTTTTTAATGCACCATATAATGATGCCTGCGTGTGCACAAGCGTATCACTAACTGACTTGGGGTGGCGATAACTGGGCATGGCTTGGTGTGGGAACAAGACTCCAACTCCTATTGTGGCTTGCTTATTTCCTTATATTTTTTTTCCATTTCATGTATCACGTAATTGATTATATAGAAACTATTGCCTGTATATTTGTGTCAATACTATATTTTTCGGAAATTTTAAATTTAATTGCTTTAATGTAATTGCCGTGTATCAGACGATGCTGAAACCAGAACAACTTATAATCCATAAAATATCAATTATCACATAATATAAACTGTTCAAAAACTGATGGCAGGAATTTCTTGGTTCGGCATCCTATGATATCTAGTCACATGTAAGGGAGAGGATTTAAATAAGCTTGCTTTCAATCCAATTCCATTTGCATAGTACTGTATATAGTAACATTGACATTGACAATGAACTTGTAAACAATATGCAAATAAAATATGTTTAAACTAAACAAGGTCGATGTAAAACCGAGGCGGCCCGCCAACGTATGGAGCTCTCTGAAACTCCAAAGGCCGGGCGCGATCTTTACATTTACTGGGTGGAGGTCAATCCCGACGTGTATGAGCCTACGCTCTGGGTTTAAAGCAAAACCCTTCTGATCCCTGTAGAGAAACTCTTCGTTATCCCCCACGTTTCGCCATCCGACCGTGAAGGTGATTGATCTGAGGCCTACCCGGCGTTTTCGCAGCAGTTGTCGATTGACTTCTGAAGTTCACAAGCTTCCCTTTGAACATTAGTGATAGTAGCAAACATAATAATATCTTTCAATGGATACCAAGGCTTTTGGGTTTAATTCTAATGCAAAGTACGCGGTCGGCGGGGTCTACGCCGCTAAGGTGGGCGCTCCCCGACTGGGTGCACCCCACTATCCAAGTTAGCGGTGGAAAAGGCTTTCAAACCAACTTCCCCGACATCATTGAACAAAATAGGCTGCCCAAGATTACTACCATGGAGGCCGTGAACGGGTGGAAAGCAACACCGATGCAGTTTTGGCAGAATCAGCTCAACTTCGCCCCGTATGGTGCGCAACAGCCGGATGTAGGGTTTCCTCTCAGGACCATCTGGCCTCGGAGGATCCCTTATTGAGGGCCGTTTACAACTTTCAACAGTTACAATAATCAGATCGTAATCGCCACCGCCAAACAAAAGATCAGCCATAACGGGAACGTGAACGCATATATTATCAAGCGCACCGCGCATGGAACTGATTTCATAAAACCGCAAGCACCCACCCAAGCACAAAGCATCCCATCAAGTTCCAACTCAGGAGCGGGAACTAGTGTGTCACAGCAAGTTCTGCCGTTGTTCCAACGTCTCCAATAGGACTTGATGAACCAGCAAGTTTCTTCGGAACAACAACCCACGAGGAGGAGAAATTAGGGCTCGTCGTCGCCCGCGTGGCGATCGGACTATTTGCGCTTTGGTTTTAGGAAATCTCGGGCGGAGAATAGTATGAGACCGGCGATCGCCACGATTAAAGCCCAAGCATTCTCGGTGAGCCATCCGGCCGTTTGTGATAATATAGATAGCAAGAAGGAGACGAGACCCCCGATCAACCCAGGCAGCGCGGCAGCCGCCTTTCCGGCTAATTTAGCCAGGAGACTGGCGAGGGCTTTTAGATGCTTTTTTACCCACTCCTTGGCTCCGCCGGATGGCGCGGATGCTGGTGCGGGTGCAGCCGCCGCACCGCCAGTGAAAACTAGAACTATGGTTGATACAGTCATGCCGATAGCCGTGAGGATGCTTAATATCGTGACACTCTGCTCTCTGAACAGAGTGCGAAGACGCTCACCGAGTGTCGTCTCCTCGTGCAGGACCCTCGATATTGTTTCACGGATCCGACTTATGTGGGTGCGGAGAGCCTCACGGCAAGCCGATGCAGCCTCAAAGCGAGCTGCTCTTTCATCCCGCAACGACCGCATGCGTTCGGTGATCCGCTCGGTAGATTCTCTATAACCACGGGCTTCACCCAGTTTTATTTCTTCTAGCGCGATATGTTCACCCAGAGAGTTTGGAGAGGTTAAGGACCAGTTCACCCGGACCGTTTGCAGAGCCTTATCGAGGCCCCGGAGTTCGCGAAGAGGTAACGGGGAGTCATCCATCGTGCTGTCTAACTCGCTTTCGCTGGTCTCCATCGTGCGAATAGCGTCAGAGGCTACACGAGGGACCTCGCTGAGCTCGACCGTTTCTATCGCAGAGGCCGTCTTCGCCATCGTTTCTTCGGTAGACTGTAGGGTCTCTACAGTGCGGGCCGGCATAATTGTTTTACCCCTCTTCCAATCCGTGAATCCTAGTTCGCTCCTTATGATTTGGCCACCGCCCCTGTTTCCGGCAATGGTGCTCAGCGCTAGGGGTTTTCCAGTCTTCATGTTGACGATCGGGACATATGATGATTTTAGTCGCAACCTACCGCGCATATCCAATTCGAACTTGGAGTAGTCGCGGCCGACAGACGGAACCATACCTTTTTCTCCCAAATTGATGCAGTAGTCGTTTACAGCTGATTCGAGTAATTCCCGACTTAGACCAACGGTGTTGGTAGCGCCACCTATTTCCTCGCCGGCTGGCGTCTCTATGAAGGGTTTTTCGTCAGTGTTCGCGAGTAAATCATCGATGTCATTTTCATCGATGGTCATCATTTCGGGCATCATCTCGGTCGCGGCCGAATTCGTCCATATCGTAATCAGCCATCGTTAACGATGTATTAAGCAAAAAACCATACGGGTTTAATAGAGTTACTAAATATGTCTTCGAGTCAATACGGCCGCAAACTCAATCCATACCGCAGACTGCGGGAGCCCCTCGGGGCGAAAGGCGTGAGACAGAGCGTCATTATTACGAACAACCCATCGACGATCGACCAGAACCAGCAGTTCTTGGCCCGCTTTCCCAACCTCGGAGCTAGCAACTGCCGGGGATTGTTCGCCTCGCTTTCACTATTTCGCTGACGTCGACGGACACGGACCGAACCGTCGTTCAGAACCAGGGTCGCGCCATCGTCAAGAAGACCATGATAAAGATTTCTGGTAATGAGGTGATGTCGATCGACGACAGCGACGTCTACCATTGCTACCAAGACCTGTGGAAGACGGCGCAAGAGCGCGAAAATGCGGCCTATCAGGGTATTGACACCAGTCGAAATACGTAACCAGACTTAGAATCGGGGCTGGTGACAAGGCAGATAACGTCGCGAGCGACAACGCGGTCGCGGCCGCTTACGGCAACCGCTTCTACATCCCGTTTGACTTTGAGTTGCTGGAGAGCCACATGCCATACTATTAGAGTGCTTTGGCGGACGTTCAATGACTACGGCCGAGGTATCATAGCCACTGACATGACATCGACGTATACGATCGACAAAGTGTCGCTGGAGTACGACATGGTCACGATGCCCGAACTCGCGCGATTGTTCAGCCGGGCGCGTTGCCATACTTTACGACCGAGTTCTTCGCCATCGTAAGATGAAGAAAGACAAAAGCGACACGTTGTGGAATATTAACGTCAACGTCCCCGCACGTTCGATGAAAGGCATACTGGTTTTGTTCGAGGAGGGTCGGTTCGAGCTCGGGGCTAGAAAAAGCGATAAATTCTATAACCCTAAAATCACGAATGTCGATGTGACGATCGAGGGAGTTCCCAATCAGCTCTACAGCCAGGGCCTTCGCGAACACCAGCAGTGGGATGAAGCCAGAAAGCAGTTTGCTGCTGGCACTAAGCGCTCCCCGGAGGTTGCCGCGGTTGCCAAAGACCTGCCGCTCTCGGACATCTCTCTCGCGGAGTTCCTGACTTCCAAGTACGAGCTATGGCTATACATGCGAGCCAGCGACGACGACCAAATGCATGGTAGCGGACGCCAAGTTGAGAACGCTAGCGAGGGAGTGACGATCCAGATAACCAAAGAGGCGGACGGAGCTGGCGCATTGAACGTGTACTTATATATAATAACAGACGCGCAACTCAACATCGAAGATGGCCGATACGTATCAGCGATCTACTGAAAATGTTCTACCGAAGGATGGCCACTCTGCCATAATATGTGGGCAGACAGGATGCTGCGAAAAAACGGTTTTCATCCTGGACTTGATCGAGGGTCCCTACTGCTATGCCTTTCGACACATTGTGATCCTGTGTCCCACTGTGCGTCACAACGAGACTTATCAGCGGCGCCCGTGGATATGGACCGACCCTGAGGTATATGTCGTTGACCCCGGCGACAGGCTTCACGATTGGCTGCGTGGTTTATACCAAAGATTCCAGGGTGAGCCCACCCTATACGTGATTGACGATTGCTCGGCCAAGGCGGCGATGACCAAAAAGAAGGACATGCTCTCCGAGCTCGCATTTTCTGGCCGCCATGCGGGACAAAGCGTATGGATCTGCACTCAAAAGTACAACGCCGTCCTCAAGGACCTGCGAGAGCAAACGAAATGGGTCGCCCTCTTTCACTGCAAGGATCGAGACTCATTCGATGACTGTCTTCGAGAGAACGACGTTATTCCAACGCGTGAGGAGCGACTGGAGGTTCGACATATGCTTTCGGAAACTAAGCACGCCAAGCTTTTGTTAAAGACTGATCATCCAACTGCTTACAAAGTAATAAGCAATTGTTAAGCATGTGCTCGTTAGTAACTGCTGAGCAAATGCTTAGCAAATGCTGAGCAATTGCTGAAAAATTGCTGAACAATGCTTAACAATGCTGAGCAATTGCTTAACAATGCTGAACAAATGCTGAACAATGGTTAACAAATGCTGAACAATGTGGGAATCAATTTGTTGCTCCGCTGCAAGCTTTGTTGCGAACATAACGGTGATCATAAGTATCGGATGGTCCGCTTGGCAATATGTTGGACTTATGAGACTAGTCAGAATAGCACTGCTTGCGATAAACACAATGAACTGCGACGAACTTCTCGATCAGCTAATGGAAGAAACAGTCGCTCCGAATGCCGACACGACTGAAACTGTAGGAACACATGTCAGCACGATTGCCGGCACGGCTGCCGATACGGTCCTGAAATAAAATTAAAACACGACGCGCCGCAAGCAGCTAGCTGCGCTGGTTGCTGGGGGACAATCGGAGCAGTATTTCGGTAGGCGTCTCTCAGTTTGTCAGGTGGACAAGATGTCAGATGCGGAGGTCGATAAAATGTATGCGCGATACGAATCTAGGTTAGGTGCGGAGATGACGAAAACTCTTGGATCGGCGGCTATTCATCTGTACGCTACCGCTGTTAGTATACTTCTCCCTATACCAAACACCGCGGGGTTGATTCGCGATCTAGAGACTGATCCTTTTGTAGGACACACTCTTAGAACAGCCTGCTGCTCAATTTATCACAGGTTTGGAATGTACTTAGCTCCGCTGACAACCGCGTTGACCACGGCTAAACACTGTCAATTTGGACATATATGCCCACGAGCTATAAGCTCAGAAAATGATGACACAAGATCACACCTGCGAGAGTGACGGAGCCGCAATCCCCGACTGCAGCACTTCCAACGGCGTTGGGGGGGGGGGGACAAGCTCCACATGAACAAGCTCCACAGGAGCAAGCTCCGGTTGCACGACACAAAAACCAAAAAAGACAGGCAGCTGGGCGGGCAGCGGCTGCCACTCGAAAAGCTAAACAAGATCAAATACTCGCCGAGCTTCGAGAGGCCAAACGGTCGTTATTTGTTCCTGCTGTTGAAAAAGCAAAACGCCCGGTGGTTCCACATCCTAAGGCAACTGTTTCTCCCCCAACATGCTCGAGGTTGGATGAGCAATCCCCGATTGGTGTAGCTCCTACCTGGATCATCCCGTGGGTTGTTGGTGGTGGTCTGGCAGTTGTGGGCACCCTGTGTGTGCGGAACTACCTTTCGAGACAACCAGCCGCGGGTCCGAAGGAAGTTACGAAACCGATTGCGCCCCATTTAGACATTGATCGCGATCCCTTTTATATGCAATAATGGCTGAAAACGATGGTAAAATGATAGTGAACGCGCTTTATCACGCCGTGGTGATATCGGGTCTCAGCATCGGGTTTGCTCGACTATCAAAGATGGCCCGCTCCCAAATTGGACATGACTGTGAGAGACGTAGGGCTCGTGACCTTAGATGTAGCGGCCGCAGTTTGGACCCGAAATTGTCTAGTTAAAGCTGGAATTCTACCTGCTGATATATGGAAATAATGGCTTCGATCGGAATAATGATAGCTGGTGCGGTGATGAACGCATTGGCTTTCAGCGGTAGCAACTTTTTCTTCTCGAAACTGAAAAGCTCGGACGCGGATGAGGAGCGCAAGCGTCACGATTTAGCTGTAGAACAGCTCAATAGCGCAAAGGAAGCACAGTCGCAAAAACGAACCGCCCGTCTGGCTCAACGAAGATCTTCGACGCGAGAATCACGCCGTGCAAATTTTCCGGAACGTTGACGAAACCATCCGCGAATACGCGCGGGTATATCCGCATAAAATTCTCGCGCCGCTGGATCCCGAGCCCCAACTTTCAGATTTCTATGTACCGTCAGAGGCCCAAAATGACCGCGAGATCGTGTTCATCGTTGTGGGGATGGCTGTGACGGTTTCGTCATCTACTATATTGCAAAAACAATAAGCAATTGAACCTTTTTAATATATATATAGAACGATGTTAATTGACGAGCTTTATTACGCTTTGATCGATGTAGGCCACACGGCCATTAAACACCGTTTAGCTGGTGCAAAGGGTCTGATCAGTCTGGCCCAAGACTCTCTAGAGACGTGGCGCAATGACGAACACTCGGCCACCCTTTTCACAAAACGGATGTTAGATTCCCCCGTGTTCCCGCTCCTGAGCTGGAACGGCAGCTGCAGCGAAACTTCCAACAAAGATTTAGTATCGACGACGCAGTTACCGTACGATCTGGCGAGGGCATGTTGCAGACTGTTCGACCTACTAGAATACCTCGCATACGATGGACACGCGCAAGTTTGATAGCAAACTATCGACTCGCTTAGCGCGCAAGCTAGCGAACACGTACTGCAGCCCCCGCGGCTACTGGAAGGGACTCGCTGCCATCAAGAATCTCATGGCGGCAACCAAGGTTTCCGAAAACGCAGCCAAGGAATGGTTCAAGAAGCAGGCCATCTGGCAGATCTATTTGCCCGCGCCGCACAATATTCCACGCCCGAAATTCGACGTGCCGGTGCCGAACGAAGTCCACCAAGCAGACCTCATGTTTCTCCCTCACGATCGCGTCGGTCGCAAGACGTACAAGTACGCACTGACAATCGTTGACGTAGCGAGTCGCTATAAGGGGGCTGAGCCGCTGACCACGAAGGAGTCTAAGGAGGTGGCCGATGCTATTTCCCGAATATATAAGAGGAGTCCTCTCAAATGGCCGAATCTTCTCCAGGTCGATCCCGGCTGTCTCTCAGCTGTTGGCTAAACACGACGTTTCTGTCAGACGCGGCCGAGTCAACATCCACTGGGACCAGGGGATCGTGGAGAGGTTCAATCGAACTCTGGCTGAGAGGCTGTTCGGGCACCAATATACCAAAGGGCTTGTATACCCTCATACGCGATCGACCGAGTGGGTGACCGCCGTGGTCTCCGCACTGAACGGGGAGGTAACCAGATTGATCGGTAAAAAGCCCGTAGATACCATCAAGTCTAAAAAGGTGGCGCACAAGCCCTCCGCCGTCTCGCGCGGACGACCCGTTGGTTTAGCGGAGAAACGACTTCCATCTGATGTTGGCGTCCGGTACCTCTATCAACCGGGAGAGTTCGAGGGTGGCCGCTGCCGCGCGACTGATCCCGTGTGGTCTCTCAATGTATATCATCTAGATCGATATATTACCAAACCCGATGAGCCCTTGCTCGACAGTGGTCCATCGCGCAGGTTTGTTCGCGAAGAACTTCTCGCGGTGCCTTCTGACACCCAGCTACCCCCAGACCCCCCGTCGCCATAGTCGGTCAGGCTCTCGTCAGAGTCTTTAGTATTCTCCCCCTTCTTTTCATACGTCTTCATCACACCGTTAACCATTCGGAATCCCCTGTTCTCCGCCATGTGCCTTTAGCAGCGGGGAGTATATGATCATCTTCTTGGCGGATAGGGCCCCCACGAGCTTGTTCTGTCCTTCAACCCTATTCCTCCCGGTCCTGGTCAGATAGTCCTTCATGTGCTGAGGAACCTCGGTCTCGTCGACTTCTCGAATAACGAACAGCGGCGACATTTCAGACAACTTGTCTCGCAACGTTTCCGGAACCTCTATATCCAACTCCGCAAATCCGAACCACTCGTCGCGTCTGGCCTTCCTCACTAAACGCTCTATATACGACTGTCTTTCCGGGTCGTCACACGTCCATATCGTCTCCTCCCCGCACGGCATGTCTTTCGACAGGGTCGACAGATACAGCGCATTGGCGTCGTAACCCAGCACAGCCTTGCACATCTTCTCCTCCCGACTCCCTACCTGACCCCTGATAGTCGACCTGCCAGCCTCTGCATATCTGGAGAACACTATGGACGGACCACCAACCAACCCCTCCTTCATCATCGCGTAAGTGTCACCCTTTAGCGACCACAGCTCGGGTGTGTCCACCTTACCAGCGATCGACCCGCGGAGCAGGTACTGAAGGGAAACACCGGGCAGAGAAACAGCGTCCTTGAGTATATCCACGCCTCTCCCCCTGTAGAACTTCGTCATTTTATTCAGTGCCTCCAGGAACGGTCCGACGTCCAAGTCGTTGTAGTGTCGCAACCATTCCTGGAACGTCTTCATCCCCTTTTCTAGGAAGACATTCTTGCACTCTTTCCACTCGGACAGCGTCAGTAGGAACTCACCCTTCAACTTCCAGTACCACTCGGGATAGTCGGGCAGCCCCGGATGGGCCCCGTGCAGGCACCGGGGCGGGATCAACTGATCCTGAGAATAGTGCTGCAGTAGCCATTGCTTGTCGTAAAAGGCGACTAAACTGGCTTAACGATTGGGTTCATACTTTCCGGAACCCACTATACCGGATTTGACCCTCATGTACATTTTTGGCTTTCTTGTATGTGAGAGTTGAGTCGGGCTATGTCCCATATATAAAAGTAAGATTAGCGCTAATCCTATTACTTTTAGGATGGGATAAATGATGCTGGTGTGGCGAGGGCCTGGCTCCAGATCAGGTTGTTCTAATTTCAGGACTGAATATATATTTTGATTGTAAATATTGAGTTCTGAAGTTGGGATTTACCCCGTTGACCCGTCTGCGTGTAGACTCCCTGAGGCTTGTACCTCTATGTCAGAAAAGCGGACGTTAAACCCTATTCACTCACTCAGCCCCGGATGGTGGAGTTTTTCTGGTGAATCGAACCACTCGTACGGGAAGTGAGACTTTACCGTTTTACAGTCGTACGCCTTAACCCACTTGTCGTACGTTGTACCGGGTCCCAGATATTGGATGATGTCGAGAAATCTAAACTCCGGGGTAAACAGAAACATCGTCGAGCTGGCCCTCTTTCCGACCATCACCTTATTCACTGTGGCCGCCAACTTCTCGACAAGGTACCGCTTGATGAGGTTCAGGTCGTACCTGCTGCAGTTGTACCCCACCACCGGGACTTGGTCGATCCACGAGACGATCTTCTCTCGCTGAGGTTTCGACAGCATCTCCATGTCGGTCGGCATATACTTATTCCTAACCCCCTCCCTGATGGCTTTACCTCTCCTATGCAGCTCGGTCACGAACTTCTCGACCAGAGTGTCGGGGTCTCGTTCGCAGATGTGGGTGATCCCCTCGTGCATCATATCCCCCAACGACACCGATATAGGTAAGTGCTCGACATCGAAGGTCAGGTCTTTGGTGGGTCGCGTAATTTTCGACTTGTCGAGATACGCCTCGAAGTTGTAGACTATCTGGTGCGGGTACAGGGTCGTCTTCGCCTCGAAGTTGTAGACTATCTGGTGCGGGTAGGGTGTCTCCTGCGCGGGGTACGCCTAGTTGTAGACTATCTGGTCTGGTGCGGGTACAGAGTCGTCTCCTCCTCGCGCGGTAGTGGTTGATAATGGGGATTCCCATCCTTCAACCACTCGCACTCCCACATCACCACCAGCTCGTAACCCTCCTCCCTTATTTTGGCGTCTTGGCTGTTCGTCCTCTCGTACAGCGCTCTCGCGTTACCTCTCCTGCAATGCGTCGGACACCCGTGCCAGTAGCATCCGTGAAACTGAAACACGGTCTTGTTCTCGTGACAGTAGCCATCGACCGGATCGCTGGCCACCCACCTCTCGCCGCCGTGACCGCATCTCGCGTGATGTATATGCTTTCCCGCCCTATCCTCTTCTCTGCTCAACCATCGAATCGACATCGCGCTCGCTGAGCCCTTGGGATAGAACGCCTTCTCGTAAGCCGACAACGGTCTCTCTACCCTCTTACCTGGACATATCACCACGGTCTTCCCACCCATGCAGGTGGTCGCGTGCCTGTGCATGTTACACGATTTTGTGAACCGTTGTTGACATCCGGTGCATCCGTACTCGTTCGTCATCTTGCGGAGGTTCGTTATGAGCAACGAGTGACCTCCAAACATTCCTATCGTCATGATCATATCCCCAACCGCGTCGTAGTTTGCCGGAGACTTCATTAGGTACCATACCCCGTCGGCGGTGGGCTCGTAAACGCGAATGCCCAGCTTGAAACGCTCTTAGACCTTCTTAATATCATCCAGGGGGATTCCCTTACTACCCGGTCCGTTATCGTGCCCGAGGTATTCGCGAGCCAGAGCTAGTGCCTTCTCACAACAGCGGTCGGGTCTCCCTCCACGGTGGATGGCTATGCACCTAAACAGACACAAGTAGTCGTACGTGTTGACGGAATACATTCCATTTTTCTGTCTTAACCAGTCGGGGAGTTTTCCCGCTCCCATGAGAAGTTGTTGCGCATCGATGATCATCTTCACCTCGACCGATATCCAACGAACGAATGTTCATTTTGTGTTCGGTCTATCGACTTTGTCGATGTCCATTCGACCTCTCTCTCTCTATCCGATATCCAACTCTCATCTTTGGCGATCTTGTTTATCCACGGACTGCCCTATGATTGTTTGTGATAGATCATAGTAGCGTCGGTTTCGATGTTCCTAATACGATACGAGCACGAATACCTCATATAACATGCCATGGTCATCGTTAGGCGAATTGTATTCATTATACGATTAGCAATCTCCCCGTCTACCCCCCTCTCGAAAGTCCATACTATCTTCCTCCTACCCCTATCAACAGTTTCTCTAGCTTCGGCATATTCGGCCAGAACCCTGGGACCCTCCTCTACCAAATCTCTGGCGAGCTCTCTCCTACTCTTAGGAGGTCTCCCCACCAACCCTTGATAAATCTTATTGTAGTACACCTTGTATAGTGATTTTCTGCGCGCGCTGGGACCTTCTTGTACACGCTGCGCGCAAGCGGTGGCACGCAGACTGGCCGTCGACACGTTCTCCAATTTCTCGGAGCGTTTTTCAGGGTCGGCAGGCAGTCGTCCGGTCGAAACCGCACGCCTCAGCCTCTCCTCGTAGACGACGGCTCGCGCGTCACTTATCCTATCTGCTATAGCTTTCTTGAGTCTCAATCCTCTTAGGGAAATTCCCCAACTCTTAGCTTGCTCTCTTATCTGCTTTATGGTAGGCATTATACTGAGTATAACCAATGGATTCTTATCTCTAATAGGGTGTCAGTTTTTATTTTATTTTTAATAAATGTATGACAAATTGTTGTATTATACTGAGTATAACTTATGGATTTCTTATCTCTAATAGGGTGTCAGTTGATATTTATGACAGATTGCTGTATTATACTGAGTATAACTTATGGATTTCTTATCTCTAATAGGGTGTAAATTGTTGGTAGGTATGACAGATTACTCTATATACTGAGTATAACATAGGGATTTCTTATCTCTAATAGGGTGTAGCTTCTCAAGCCAGAAATATATGAAAAATATTTCCCATTCTTCTCATACATACCGTGATAACTGTGGGGGGAAATCCAAGTAGTATATGAGAGTCAACAATAATACCACCTCATGATGGGAGGCACCGCGCGTAGCGGGGGGCTTCCATCAGGAGGTGGTATATTTTTGACTCACATATACTACTACATAGGTTGCATAGGTGTCTTAATGGCTTAATGTTTGCCATATATAGGTAACCTTCACTCATAAAATCAATGTTGAAGATGGATGTACTATTATTTTTAGTAATAAAAAATTAAATATAAAGAATAAAAATCAAACTGGCGGCCCAAATAATGACTCTACGTGCAAAAACCGACATTTTCGTACATACGCAACATAAACTACCTATGTGTATATTTTTGTTACTGAACATCTTCACAAAATCAATTTGTATCATCGTATGCCATTTAATAAAATCGCATATTTACTAACTTAACTTCCAAGATGGCCACCGACAATTACATATGTGAACTTTTCAAATAAATAGCTTGTAAATTGCCACGATTCCACTCCAGACTATCATTTCAACATTTGTGTCTACAAACGAGTGCTCAAAATGTGCTACAACTTTCAAAACAGTACGCACGATAGCAATATATATATTCAAAGCCTTTAAGATACGGAACGACAACCTGTACATCCATTAACATCGTGACCCTCTCCTAAACTACTATATTTATACTATATTTTGCTATATTCTCTTAAAACCAGAAATAGCGTAGCTATGTAAAACACAGAAGGTTGTGAGTTTAAAGCCCGCTATTGAGTTTGAAAGTATCTTTCATAGTAGAATAATTCCTTACCACTGGTCTGTCGGACCATGCTTTAAATATATGACATTAGCCGCCGCTGGGCCGTCAATCGCAATCACGTTGACTTTGATGTTATTGTGTTCTGAATTACATTTTATCAAAACTAATTGTACTAATCATGCAGTGGGCGTATATATGTGTATTATTAATAGTAAAGTGTGTATAATTGCTATACACTATTGTTACATATGAGACACCGGCGGAAAAATAGCTATTCGCAACCTTTACAATATTATTTATATTTATAATACAAATCTATACCAACATATATACGTTAGTGTCGCAGGTCACGCATGTAATAAATGACAAACACCATATGCTGTGATCAGACTAGGCCGCTGTGCAGAATGACCTGAGCATATTATGGTCGGTTATGCCGCAAAACTACATGTATATACAGTCAACCGGGTGTCCATATATGCAGGTAGTACGATTGTCGTTTGTCTATTATGTCTGTTATCTTTGTCACATGTACTTGTTGAAAATGTATTGTGTACTACTTCATGGGCCATATGGCTTAAACGTGTTTCAATAAAACATATGTCTATGATGTGACATTTATCATTCATCATAACCTTGTGCTATTCTGTCCAAGCAACCATATTATACCCAAACACATAGTACCAGTCCTGCACTTTAAAGGTGTATGACATTCACTTTCTAACATTTCTATATTTGTTTGCAACAGTGAATTTGTTGTATTTTACAGTGGAGTGGCTGGTCAACTACAACTAAAAGTACAGTACGTTTATTTATAAAGAACTACATGTACCTTCATAATTACAATAGTGACAGCAAAACAAAAACACAACACATGAGACATAGCGAACCATGATAACGGATAAAGCGGTATACAGTCCCGACAAAAAACGCAATCGTATATAAAACAATAACAACGTTTAGTACTGTTGATAATGCGATGTATGACAATTGTCATAGTGCTATTGTTATCTGCAGATATCTGGAGAATGTGAAGCATTCTTATTGAAGAAGATCAATTATGCTGATTAATTAGTCCACACTAAAATATAACAGACCGCATATGTTTCTTCATTGCTGACTTTGATACAGAAATAGTTCATAGTTTGTGTTATTCCATTCTACGTATTAAATAAATATTATTTCTGACATAAGCCAAAATAAATCGTCAGAAATGTAGGTGATTGTTTGCCCGTCTTGGAACACTATATATGTTGTCGCCTTCATCTAGTTCATAATCCATAGTATATCCGGATATATCTTATGGAACAGAGATGATGGCCCTTGGGTATCCGTGATGTGTGCCAATTATGCATGTGATTTGTGCTGTTATGTTACAATTTGTATAAACTGGAAAGTAATGTCCTACTGTTTCTTCCATAACACCATCATGATGATGGTGAAATGAAACAATATATAAATTGGTTATGTTGAGTTTCTCTTCACCGGAATGCCGACATGGTTTAGACCTTATTTAGATTTCCGGCCTTCTGGTACGTGAGTGGGGAATCCTGTCATAGGTAGTGTCAGTCTAATGCTCTTAAATACATTATAGGGGACTGGGAATATTCAATAACACTATACTACTAGTATGTGGCGGCCAAAATGTTGCTACAATGGGAAAAAACGACCAGGTAGTGTCATTATGTGTATTTGATATAGGAGGAACCCGGAGTACCATCGATAGTATGTTTCGTACACATACATGTTCAGTCATCATATCTACGTAATAAGTGAATCATAAACACACTATTTGATGACAAATAGAGTCCAAATAGTTGTTTTGGGACAAAATAAAAATGTGGCTGCCATTGAGTATGGTATACGAAATGGGTCAAAACTAAAATTGCAGGTGCACCTATACAATTTTACAGGTTCCCCTGTAAAATATGCAGGTGGACCTATAAATGTACAGGTCCACCTGTAAGATGTACAGGTGGACCTGTACAATTATCGGTCCACCTGTAAAATATACAGGTTCACCTGTAAGATGTACAAGTCCACCTGTTAGATAAATATTGTTTGCATATTTGACAGGTAAACCTGTAAAACCTCATAGGTGCACCTGTAATTTTAATGTTGACCCCGTTCGCATACCATAATTAAGCAAACGCTGTCACAAATCACCCCCACCGCCTCCCCCCCCCCCCCCCCCCCCCCCCCCCCCCCCCCACCCCCCCCTCTGTCCCGCCACCATTTCCCCCCTTGGTGCCCCGACTAATTGAAAGGTTCTTACATGCATATCTTTTGTTAAGTATCTCCTAGTTTCAGTCTATTAAGTGTGTACCTAAATATTTGGCTATAAATTGCTCCAATCAGAAACTGATTGTGAACCGGACGGTATAGGCAGCCAGCCATCAGCTGATATATGTCTGCGACTGGAGCAACGGGGCGGGTGGAATTTGTGACAAGTGTAGCCTCTTATCAAATAGTACACTCCCATATAACAAACACTATCGCTTGTGAGAAGCATGACCGGTACTTCTTTGATGACTTGCAAACTCTGATTTGGATATACGCTGGTCGCAACGTCCTTAAGGCCCATTTCTCCAGTCACAGTCACATATAGCAGGTATGTGGCTGTCACAGAAGAACATGTGACCAGTGTAGCTCGTGGTTAACAAGACCATTATAGCAGCATACTGAGGATATAGATTGTTTGGAAACATCGTGGCAGGGGCCGTTTCGCTCAACATCGAAACACTAGCATGTCCGTAAGTGCAAAGTTAGGATCGTCTGGAAATTTCAAGTGGTGGATTTACATTTATTGAGCATAGGCTGCATATTTAAATCCAATATGCATAAATGTAAATCCAATAATTGTTTCCCAAAAAACTTGGTTACCTAAATTTACCTAATTGTTCACTTACGAACATTTTAGTCGTACGAATTTTAGTGAAACGACCCTAGGCGATCAGTGAGGATCTTGTTCAGAATGCGCTGAATTTACACAGGTCGCAGATGCCATAAATCCATTTCTCCACTGACACATCACATGGAAGGTCAAATAATACCTGTGTTTCACAACCAATTTATTCATATGTCATTACCTGGCCTCGCTATAATCCGATTATTTTTTTTTAAAATACCGTTATTATTTTTCCAGTTTTTGCAAATGCGCATCTTATCCCAATACGTTTGAATACACCATGCGCGGGGGGGGAATCTAAATAGTGATTTCGTAATTTCTTATTTTTTCCGAAATGTATATATTGCTGCCTATTATTTAAACCGGTATTATTTGAGTCGAGACGGTATAAATAATTGGACACAATATATACTGCTGTGCATAATTAACATGATTAGGGGAATGATTTTACCATGTTTACCGTGCGAACAATGATATGGCCTCAGTGTACTGGGTTGTATGCGCTTCTACCATGCACATTTACGTTTTACTATGTTAGCTCCTTTAGCGCTACCTAGTATAGCCGTCGTAGAGATGAAATCTCAACTATTTATACATTTAAAACCAACATTATGAGTACCGAATTTGTACTGTTAGTAGTAATGGGTGTCACTATGGTACGGTTTTTTAACATGTGTTTTTTTCATAGACAATTTTACCCTTGTGACCGGTTGTCTATGTAAAAAACACATGTTAAAAAAAACCGTACCATAGGTGACACCCCTTATTACTCCCCCCATTATCAGGGGTGGTGGAAACTTCTTGTATTACACTATAGTGGTTAAAAACCGTACCATAGTGACACCCCTGAAACATTTTGATGGAGATTCATGAATTTTATCCGGGGTGGAAACTTCTTGTATTACACTATAGTGGTTAAAAACCGTACCATAGTGACACCCCTGAAACATTTTGCTGGAGATTCGTGATTTTTATCCTGGGTGGAAACTTCTTGTATCACGCTATAGTGTCATCCTAAACATTTAGGGTATACTGTCCCCCATATAATTTTCAAATATTTTTCTGAATATATATTTTGATTGTAAATATTGAGTTCTGAAGTTGGGATTTACCCCCCTTGGACAGGTGGATATGGGACTCGACCCCGTTGACCCGTCTGCGTGTAGACTCCCTGAGGCTTGTACCTCTATGTCAGAAAAGCGGACGTTAAACCCTATTCACTCACTCACTCACTCAAATATTTTTGACAACTCCAATATTATCAAATACATATGAAAATTTCCTAGAAATAATTTTCATCAACTTCTGACAACTCTAATATTGACATAAGTTGATGAAAATAAATATTGATTATGAATCAATATATTGGTATTTTTCAATTTATGGTAAAATTGAATTCAAGATATGTAAAGTTTTAACAATATTTTATTGAACAACAACATATTTACGACATGGAATTATAGACCAGATATGATATTCACATTTGATCTTTACAAAAGTACATGCAATATTATGTTAACATATTTGCAACATGAAGTAATTTTGGAAAATGCAAAGACATGGCATGATGATATTGTTGTGGTTTACAACATTGACACCCGACAGATGTTGAACTTTGTTGAGGTCCTTCGTAGAGTGTTCCGAAGTGATGTTTGAACCAGATCGTTATAGTCCTATCATTCTTGAAGTAATCTGATGAACTGAATGTTTGTTGAACACAGAGACTCAGAGTATTTCCTCTTGCAATCGCAATCAACACAAACACACAGTATTTTCCACATGTTGTACTGAATACACTTTGTAGTCTCTGTTTGTTAAATGTCCATTTCGTAGAATTGTTTGTCAAGAAAGGCAATATTTCTGCGTGTAGTGGTGGTAACCCATAGGAGTCAAAGTAGATGGCTTCATTCTTCTGGCCGAATACAATAGCTATCCAATGTTTTCCAGGTTGATCAGAATTATCCGTGTTGATTATGTACGCTTGGACGTCTAATGGTCTGTGATTTGGTAGCTTGTCTTTTGGGCATACTATTCCATTTAGTCTCTTCAGCCATATTTCTCGATCCAGAATATACTGTAATTCGATGGTTTCCATCTTTGGATGTTGATTTCACCAATACGTTACTTTTAGGATTTGTTTTGTTCATAATTGTCCAATATTAATAGTCGGTGATCACTTCACGAAGACTATTTATTTCAATCTGGTTATCAAACTCTGAGAACACTATGACATTGATGACTTTTTCAAGTGCTCTGGCAAACTGAAGTTCAAGTCGTAGATTTCCAGTTCTTATAGGGTGTAGGTGCCCCTCTTCGCTGCCCTGGTCAGGTGTCAAGTCATATCCCCACAAACAATATCCATTTACATATTCATCTCTAGTAATATCAAATGATTTGTTTTGACCTAGTGAAGACACAGCTTGATACAAAGACATGTATGATTTAAGATATAATTTATGTTCAAAATCCAGCTCAAATGGACGGTTGAAAATACCATGACCATTACAATTTACATCAATTTTTGATAGATTAAAATGATGAAAATTGAATGGATTTTTTGCGTATTCCCCATTGAAACTATTATTATCAACCATACCAATGAATATCCGTTTTGGTAATTGCCCCTGAAAAAGATGATCTTCTATTTTTGAGCGCATTCCAGTTGCAATTGTGAATGTTTTGACTTCTACTCTACGTATAGGAATTTTCATATTCTTTTGAGCTATGAGTCTGTTCATGTCATTGGACACAGCAGGTAATAGCTCAACAGTTCTTACATTGAAACTAACATTTTCAAAATCTATTTTTGTCTCTGGTGCGTCAGTGCCACCTATTAAACAAAACTTTGACAGTGCTCTATTGAGTCTTATTCTAATTTCAATTCCGTTGGGTAAATATTTTTCTTGTAAAAATAAATCCAAATGCAAGCGTGCTTGAAGTTCGATTACTTTACTCCCAGAAATAAATGAATTCCTCTTGTTAAGACCTAAATTTGCACCTGTAATGTCAACAATCTCATATTTACCGGCGGTATCTTTCAACCACATTTCACTAGCCGCTAATTGTGTTGATTTACATTCAGCGTTATATGACAAAAGATTTTCTAAATATGCCCGAAAAGGATATGTATCAGAATTATTTGTTATCAGTTTATTGTTTAGATATAAATCAATGTTACTGAAGATACTATGAAAGAAATTGTTAACTGGAGCAATATTATCACCTGCGTCTAATACAGTATTATCTATTTTTAAAATTTTCAATTTCAAATACATGTAAGATTGAGATAAATCTGTCCATTTATCTGTTTGTGGTGGAATTACAAATTCTATTGGAGCATTATTGTTGAGAGAGGAAATCGGAAAATGTTCAATCCACTGACTTTCATGCATAGCAGTCATCGTTGGAGGTACTGATTGAACATCCAACTCAGTCTTACTACATTCACAAGAACCGTTTTGCATCATTTTTTATTTCAGTCAAAAATATCTAAATTTCTGTTAGATATTTCTGTTAGACCTTTTTGATTGTTACTTGATTTATGGACCTTAACTCTTCGATGTATTGAACGCGACTGATGTTTCCTTTTATTTTTCTTTGTTTTTATACCTAATTTCTTCAAAAATGATTTTCCTAGTGAATTCATTGTTTGTTTACCTCGTGAAATAATTGCATCCTTTGGATTTTTGTGTTTAAGAAAAATATCTTGAGCTAAACCTATTCCTTGTTTCATTCCTTCATTTTTAAAAGAATTTACCCCAGTTTTTATTATTGGTTTTATAAATGGTGTTGAAACGGTTCTAATTGTAGATTTGAACAAGGATCCTAAACCTGCCCCATACTGACGTGTAACTCCTCGATATACAGGATGCATTTTCAATATATTTTTCTTTTCCTAAAATGTAACTTCACCATAGACTTTCCAAGAACAAAATGAACAGGATTGCCAGAATCGCCTCTTATATATATATGAATTGTATCAAATTCAGATTTTGATATAGGCATATAATGTAAGTTTAAAAATTCATGGTTAATATGTTGACTACCACTATCATTTTCAATTGAATTTGTTGTTTTGAATGGTACAACTCTTAAATTCGGAGCTTGAATATGTCCTACAATCGAATATTCAACAATATCAGAGTAAATAAACAAATGATTAAACCCCTCATTTAAATTTGACAAATATGGAAAAAAACTTTGGATCTCCACCTAACTTTAAAAACAATGTATTGTTAAATTTAATTCCTGTTTTGCGAATTTTATGGAAACTAAATATTGGACGTTTCATACCATAAGAATATGAAACGTTAATCGTTTGTTTTGTTTTTTTTTAAATATCGCCAAAAGAATCTTGAATGATATTATCAATTGTTTCCAATACATGAGCTATTGATGAATAGGATCCAGGTTGAAAATTAAATTTGATATTCCATTTAACAGGAGTACCATCTTCAGCAAAGCCTATCTCATTTATATCAATTTTTTTATTTTTTATTTCTAAAACATCCGAGTAGAAAGATAAATCTTTTGTTACAATATTAAATTTTGTTTCGTCTTTGGTGATATTTAAAAACTGTGAAGGAATAATTAATTCCTTTAATGCTATTTCCCAGTTTTCTTTATCGATACGAACTGTTCGAGGTAATTTAACTTTGAAACAACATTGTGTATTTGATGGATAAATATCCATAGAACTATCACTCAGTAAGGTTGCGTAAAATGAATTCATTTTTTACCGTCTGTAAAATCGAACTCTATCTGTGGTTTTTTGGTAAATTTTAAGCCTGGACTTGGTAAAATGTATCCAAGAGAACTACTTAAAAGAACGAGCCACAATTCACGATTAGGACTTTGGATACTTAAATGAATGATGGCTGTTGTGACAATTGCATATATTATAACTACTTGAGAAATATATTGAAAATGATTTTTGGTATTCGTTTACCACAAAATGAAAACTCTTGTTTTTCTATTTGTCCGTTTTCAATTATATCTTGTTCATTCATATTATGTTTGATGTTGAAATCCAACTATCAAACTTTGACGGATAACCCATCCAACGAACTTTAGTTTCCTTGATTGTTTTATTACCTACACGTCTTGTACGTCGAGCAATAACTGATTCAATTTCATATATTTCATCATCTTTTATACCTTGAATTTCCTTTCCATAAAATGTACCCATTATTTTTTCACCATCAAGATCTTCAATTTTATAAGTTGGTGGTAAACTTTTATTAATATGAAATATTTTAAATAATAATTCTTTCGTCCAGTTTGGTAGATAACCCTTTTCAAATGTGCGTTTTGTTTTATTAATACGAACTAAATCACCGACATGTAGTTTGTTTTTGTTGGAATAGCTTGTTTCATTCCATACAATGCATGTGTAACCTCAATTTCATTTGAGGTATTGACAGAAATTGGGGCCCTCTTAATACTACGATGGTATGTTCGGTTGTATCCATCAACAATATTTTGTAAAATATCAATATATTTTCTAGTTTGATGATATGTGAAATATTTCTACATAAGTGTTTTTAAAGTTCTTTGAAATCGTTCAACTATACTTGCTTTAGTTTCAGGCTTTTCGGTTGTGAAAAAATGAATGTGCTTAGATTTCAAGAAATGTTGAAATTCTTTATTTTTAAATTCCGTTCCTTTATCGCTTTGTAAAGAACGTGGCTTGCGTTTTGATGTTTTTAGTATCAAAGCAAACGCGTTAATCAATGTTTTCCCCGTTTTGTTAGGAAGGGGTATGACCCATGCATATTTTGAAAATACATCTATTACACATAGATATCTTTGATTCTCATTTTCACCTGAGAATTGTTGCATATCTGCCAAATCAGCCTGCCATTGTTGATCGATACCTCCTACTATTGTCTTACGACGTGTAAAACGTCTTTGAATTTGTTTATGAAGTGTATATGTTTTCTGTCTACTCAACCATTCTTGTATATGTTTTAATCTAACATCTGAAAATGTGTTTATTCGTTTAATTGAATCATACAAGTGTTTTGCACTTGTGTAGGCAATTGAACTTTTTGGTTCATAATATATTTTCTTTAGTAATGAATTAAGTTTTTTCTCTTTATGCTTTAATAAGGCTCCCATTTTTTAAGATATGTTGAATCAGACTTTCTTTTTATACCAGTTGGGGTGACTGAAATTTTTGATTTTGGTGTTTTTACGATGTTTCATTACTGTTTTAGGTGTACTAAATATTGAATCCGACTCAATGTCAGATGTATCAGTTTGATATTTATGCATCCAGTTCCATCGTTGTCTATTACCAACTACGTCTTTTGGTATATTGAGTTCCTGTAAAGCTGTACTGAATGTCTCCCAGCCTCTGGGGTTAAATCCTTTTCTTTGACGTAAAGTGTCATTAACTAAATCAATAATATTTGACCCCCTTATAAGTTTTCCTTTATATGATACTAAACCATTTTCATCCCAACTGATTTTTGGGTTATCTTTCAGCATGCTTAAAAGAAGTTCTGCCTTTCTTTGCATTGTTTTTTGTATACTTTGTAAAATCCTATCATTAAGTGGTCTTTTTGTACTTTCATTTACTGTAACATGTTGAAGTTCTAAAACTTTTTTAAATGATTCCTGAAATTTATGTAATGTTTCTCCGTGCTGTCATACCTTTTCACTTTCCGATAAATCTGTTCTTTCTAAAAGGTTATATAAATTTTTTTGAAGTTTAGCTGTATTTGTAATTTGTGGATCCGGTGAAAGTTGAGGTTTTTGACTTTGTTCTATTTTCCATTTATTCATTTCTTCCAGTAAATGAAAAGGAACAAGTGCCATTTTCCGGACTGACATTATTTAACTAGAGCTCGAATACCTGCTCGCGCACCAACACCAAGTGCACCACCTAGAACAGCTTTTACCTATTTTAATGGTAATAATGGAAGTAAAAATGGTAAAATACCTCCTGTCTGATTTATAATATTTTTCTTTTTCTTTCTTAATTGAAATTGATTTTGATACAAGTTGTCTGAGATGTTTACGCTTAGGATACAATTTATGTTTCTGATCAGATGTAAGTGTGACATTGCCTTTTAAGAGATTGTGACAACATTCGCAAATACACTTAATTATATGATTTGGTGCATTTTTTATTAATTTTTTCACGATATTTTTTAGGTTCATTAGCTATAGCCGAAAGCATAGCACCATGTTTTTTAATTAATGGTTTCTTTCTACTGGTTTTAGTTTTATTCTTGACCTACCCATCTTTATACTAACAATACTTTATATTGAATGATACAAAAATTAATAATAACTGTATTTTATACAGCTAAGTACGTTTTAATTTTTACTCTTAATTCTGGATTTTTAAACGCAAAATCTTTTAGATGTTTTATTTCCTTTTCTTTTTGAATAAGTTTGTTTCTGACAACTTCTTTGGTTTTAGGAGATCTCAAAGGTGTTCTTAACGGTGAAAACCTAGCTATTGGATGTTCATCCAATGCATTATATTCCTGTAACAGTTTTTCATGTTCTGTTGTTGTTTTATTAACAAGTCTAAACCAATTTTCAATTTCAGGTTTATATTTATACTTCTTTTTTTTTGGAGGCTGTCTCTCAAATGAACCCGAATTATTGGGGAAACATACATTGTATGATGATCCAGATTTGCTAGAAGTTGATGTAAATGGTAATTGTGGTGATCTAAAGGAAATAGGTGTCGATGTGAACTGAGGTTTCCAAGTCGATGAGGGTGTATGAAACGGTGATATAGATCTACGCGAATTAACAGGACTAGGATTTGTAGACATACTAGACATTGAAGAAAATCTTAAAGATTCATTTTGCTTTTTAGTTGTTTTCTTTTTAGTTGTTTTCTTTTGAGATTTTTTATTTCGTGTTTTCTTTTGTTTTTTAATTGTTTTCTTTTTTAGTTTGTTTTTTGGTTAGTTTTCTATTTTTCACGTTTTTTGTACCTGTCCAGCGAAGTAAACTTCTAATAATTACACCACCTAAAAATCCTCCACCACCAGGTTTTAATATTATTGTTTTCTTTGTATCATCATCAACTGTAGGATCCGCTAATTGTTTAACATCTTTTTTATTTTTTTCTATAAAACGCACTGTTTGTTTTGGTAATTTTATTTTATTTTCAACTATATGTTTAGCAGCTATTGAAAACCATTTCAATATCTCTTTTAACCCAGATTTCAATATTATTTCTCTTGTAAGTTTATGTTGTTCATCACTCAAATTTCTTAAAGCATGAATAATATTTCCTGATGTGTATGAGAAAGCCATGTTAACACCTTGGTAGGAAAGTACAATACTGATATCTATATTACTATATTGGAGAATAAATAGTAGGTCCTCTAACATCCTTATCTGTAATCCAGCGATGAAAAATGTCACTTCTTAAACGAAATTGTTTTTTAATTCTTCATTGAAAATCAATTAACAAATAACCATGTTTTTCTTCATCTTTTTCTCCTAACATATCATCAAATACTACAAGATGTGGAATTGTTACATCGGATACAATTTCATTTTCATCATCTGGGATACCTTCAATAAATTTGAGGAAATTGAACTTTTCTTGCATAATAGTATAGATGTGTTGCCATTCTTTGTAACACCATATTATTTTTTCGGGTACAGTATTAAATAAATCTTTGCGATAATCAATAATCTTTTGTACAATTTCAGTTTGTTCACATCCACTTGGACCTGCTATATAAATGTTACAGGGATGTTGAAATAACAAAGACAATAGGTCTTCGTTCTCCATTGTTTACAGCACAAGGTCCAAATGTATAATGATATACTATCATGTGTATAGCAATGTTTTATTTGAAAAGGAATTCTGTTCGAATAGTTTGGGATGGCCCTGAAAAATAAAAAAGACACGAGTACTGGTACAATATATATTTTTTTTTTTTTTTTTTTTTTCTTTTTATTTTTTTTTTTTTTTTTTTCTTTTTTTAACAAAAAAGGCACGACTACTGGTACTATTTTATTTTCGTGGAATCAAATGATTTTCTTTTTCTAGACGAATGTGTTTACGATGTGCACCAATCCCACTTTTATGTGAATGTATTTTTTCGTCAACTGTATCACACAGGACCCTTTTGGCATGTTGACTGATCTGTGTCACTGTTTTCTTGTCCAATTCAAACTTGATAGGTACTTTCAATGGCTGTGTGTTAAATACCAAGTTCCGATTTTCACACTGTTTCTCTAGTTTCTTTGACAATGTGTCTGTCATACGGTCCAGTTGAACACTATGTCGTGATGCGATGTTCTCTAGTTTCTGTAATATTCTTTCTGTATTGTTGTTCAGTTTCTGTAGTTCTTTCAATATCATAGAATCTTCTTTCTTCTTCTCTAATGGAATGTATACAGGAACAGTTGGCTGAGGCTGTAGTTGTTGTTGTTGTGGTGGCTGGAAGGTTGGTTGATATATTTCATTCATCGTCTCTGCTAATATATCAAAATCTTGAGCGACAAAATCGTAACATCTGTTGTCAGCCATAGTATCGTATGTAAATTAATGATTTTATTATCGTCTTTTATACCCATCAGAAGGATTGACCTACTTTTGGTAGTTTAGAAATTGATAAAAATCAAGTGACCAATCACAGTGTGTCTTACAAAACGATAGCTGCTAACCAATATTCCATTTACAGTACTCTTTTCTCACATTTAATTGAGGGATACTGGGATAACTCTTAATAATTTTAGTTTCTATGTTCAAATCCCTCGAAAAAGGAATTTTATGGCTGTATAGATGAATCAAAGGTTTAAGATCCTTGTCAAAGTAAATCTGACTATCCTTCCCGTATGTAATAGAACTTACTAACCTATAAATTTTATTTTTTTCTATCACAGTTATCTTGGACAAATACCAAACGGTATAAATCTAGAATTGTTTGTTATATACCCTATGAAAGGATAATATTGATATTTGGGTGATTTATAAATGTTTACATTATTAATAGTGTATTCTCCGTTTACTATGCCTATAGTACAATTTTTGAGAAAATCGAAACATTTACATTCTTCGACTTCCGGATGCTGGTCACAATGTTTTCTTAGTTGATCCATTTTATCAGGGGCTGTACTCTGAACAATGTAATGCTTTCGCTTCAGAGTTCAGTAGACTAATGATACCCGTATGGAATGTATGGCTTCTTTTATAGACGTCACGATGTAACGATAGTATAGAAGCTGTTGCAAAATGCTTAATGTTTAACAACTAATGATACAATATACAAAGTTATTAGGATATAAATTGCAAAGTAATCTTTTCGTAATAATGTGTGGTGGCCCTGAAAAGGGCCGTTTTTTGTTTTTTTGCTTAGAGTGTACAACTGTACAAACTAATATTCAATGGTAGTGCGGCGCCATTTGTTGTTTGATTCTCGAGTTTTAACTCTCAAAACGCCTCCGTAGTGTCAGGTTTTGCTTCTGTCGTAAAACTCTTGCCGTCCTCCATTTCAAATTCTTTGTAAGCAGGTTTTGGCTTTTCCTTTATTTTCCTCAACAGGTCAGCCGTAACCATTTGCAGCGTTTCTATGTCTTTCTGCATCGACCCTACGACTTCAACCAAATCTGCGATCCGCCTTCCCATCATATTGCTTCGATCGGTATTCATTTCTTTGAGTGTTCAATGAAACATGTGAAGTATGTGTTAAAAACACATGCTTTTATACCCATCAAACGGATTGACCTACTTTTGGTAGTTTAGTCATTTTTCAGATTTTCGTCCAATCAGAAAGCGTGTTGCAAACGCGTTTTGTGAACAAAGCTTGTTTACACAAGCTTGGTTGTAAAAACGGATTGAAATTCATCCAATGAGAGGGACAGAATCCTTAACCAATCAAATCCTCTAAATTTTAGCCAATGAAATCATAGCTGAAATCATTTCTGGATCTAAAGCGTACAGTATTCATTATATTCATTCTTACATACCAGAATGCAGATCAAGAAATTCTTCCACCGTTTGAGAAACATTGTATTCTCCAGGAAAAATGATGTTAATGAAGAAAAAGAGAGAAATAAAGAATTATTACAACAATTCTTTGCAAGACGTGGTTATCTTTGGCCTTCAAACAAAAAATTGTTTGGAAAGTTAAATTGAATAACTTATATCTGATCTGTCTGAATTCTATTTAGACAGAGATCAAAACGGTCCTTTTCAGGACCACAATATTTTCCAGAAAGAAACACTTGCATTTTAAATATATGAATTAACCATATAATTATAAAAATGATAAATAACAAAACAAGAAAATACATTTCACCTTGTATTCATTTAAACAATATTTTATTGAAACAACAATATATTTACAAACATGTAATTACTAGTGTCTATTCAAAATTGTATTCATTTAACAAGACAAATAAATAAATAAAAGTCAATTTTCATCTTCTTGACTGGAACCGCAATTTTCCTCTCTTGATTTGAACACTCGGTTCATCTTGGCGTTTACGTTTACGATTGTTCATTGGTTTCTCGGTGGTCTTAACATCCACTGTGTTAGGCGTTGGTTTCTGGTCACAATCACAAGCTCAATGTGATTTCGATTTACAGATGAAACATCCAGCGTACATAACATTTCTTGGTAGCTTCAGATGACTCTCTTCGTTGTAATAAGACATGAATTTTCCAACACACAGGTCTTGGGTAATACTAGGAGAATCCAAAAATTGAACTTCATGAGAATATGGATTCACAAACACATCCATGTACTTTCCTTGTAGCTTCTGGCTACATTTATTAGCCCAATGCTTCGTTGATTGACAGATGTAACATCTGTTAGGTGATATTTCGTCCCCTCCATATTTCTCATCGATGCTGAATTTTGTAAACCTCTTTCCTGTAGAAATCAGGTACTCAGAGTCGCCCGAATAATTGTAAAAATGTAAACGATCCAACAAAGTTTCCAATATGTTTTATTGGATAGGTTTTCGGTATGTTGCTGAATTCAACTTATGAGTAAACGGAATTTACATATAAATTCATTTCACATCCTTTATGCCAATATTTCATACTTTTCGAAATAGTCAGCAAAATGTTCCTCGTGTTTTTGTAGTTGAATGGAAGATCGATCTGTCGCTTGAGAGTCCATGTCGCTTCAGAGTTCAGGAGACTAATGATGACCATAGGGAATTTGTGGCTTCTTTTATAGACGTCACGGTTTAACGATAGTATATAAGCTGTTGTAAATTGATTAATACTTTATTATAAAATTCAACATGCCACTTGTACCATACTCGGACACCGAGAGTGAAACCGAAGAGTCACCAGATGTTAGAAGATTTTATGATCTTATACAAGAAAAAAGTCGAAGATCAAAAAAGAAATTCAGAACTGAATCATCAGTTTTTTAAAACAACATTCAAGAAAGAAATTTGATGTAGACGAACACCCTCAAAATTTCGTTGGGGTATTATTTGATGATATCGTTCATCAAATCATCGAACGAATTGATGGTGATCCACACGACAAAATCAGGGTAACATTAAATCATCCTGCATTAAAGATGGGGATACCGATTCCATTCTTGAATGTTGAAGATTTGAATGGGAACATATTGTTACAAGAAATAGAAAAAGTTATACAATCGAATATGGATTTTAATTTGAACGATGGTGAGATGACAATCGAAACAACGTTTACCAAAATGCCAACAGGTTCTGGAAGAAAGAAGACGACCTCTGAAATTGATTCTCGAGTTTTCACGATAAAAAAAGAAAACTGTCGTGAAAAATTGAAAAATTCAAAAGACAATATGTGCTTAGCCAGGGCTATTGTTGTTGGAAAATGTCATGCTGATAGAGAAGTTTCTTCGACCTGGAATAGACGTTGGAATGTAATTCGACAGACATCACGTCCTTTACAACAAGTATTGAAGCAGAGAAATTATTGAATGAAGTTGGAATTTCACCACAAAAAGCTTGTGGATTTGAAGAATATAAGAAAATAACACAATATATGTATCCAGAATATGTGATCAAGATTCATCAACAACATGTGAAAACAGAATTGTTATTTGAATATCCAGAAATTCAGTCATACACCAAAATAATACATGTATTCTATAATCAAGATCACTATGATTGTATCACAAATATCGTAGGATTTCTTGGTTGTGTATACTATTGTGAGATGTGCGATATTGCTTACCAAAATCGTGAAACACATATATGCCCTACTTCATGTAAGGCATGTCGTTCCAAAACAAAATGTCATGTGGTAGATTGTATCAAGTGTAAAGATTGCCTCAGGACATTTTATAGTGGAACGTGTTTTGCAAATCACAAACAAATTGAAGGACGACAAAAGAAATCAATTTGTCAACTCAATAAAATGTTGTGGTAAATGTGGAGGAGAGTTTGCCGATTCCAAGAAGAATCATACATGTAAAGGAAAGAAGAAATGTAAATTTTGTAAAGAGATTGTTAATTTTGACCACAAATGTCATATTCAGCAGTATAAAAGCAAAACTGAAGAAGATGATCATGAACCGTTTTTCATAGTTTATGATTTCGAATGTCAACAAGACACAGGGGTTCACATTCCTAACTATTGTATTGCACACAGAGCTTGTGATGAATGTATCAATGAACCAATAGAATTCAATTGTGAATGTTATAGTCGGTTTCCTGAAGGAAGAGAAGTAGTATTTGAAGGGAAAAATACTTTGACAGAATTGTGTAATTGGTTGTTTTTAAAACAACATAAAGGTGCTACAGCTATTGCACATAATTTCAAAGCGTATGATGGTCAGTTCATACTTCATCATCTCATTGAAAAGGGGATGTTACAACCGAAGGTAATAATGAACGGTAATAACATCATGGTTATGGAAGCTGGAGGTATACGATTGATTGATTCATATAATTTCATAAATTCAGGATTGGCAAAATTTCCAGAAACCTTTGGATTGAAAGAAATGGCTAAGGGATATTTTCCACATTGGGCAAATACTGATAAATTTGCCGCTTATGTTGGTCCATACGTTGATCTCTCTTATCATAAACCAGATTCAATGGGGATAAATGCTAGAGAAATTTTTTTATCATGGTATAACGAACGTGTGAAAAACAACGATTGTTTCAATTTCAAACAAGAAATGGAAAAATATTGTCGATCGGATGTAGATATTTTTAGACGTGGTTGTGGAGAATTCAGGAAGGTATTCATGGAATATGGGGGTATAGATCCGTTTCTAGAAGCCAGTACAAACACTGACGCATGTAACAAAGTTTGGCGTAACAAATATATGCCAAGTAATCAGATCGGAATTATTTCAAGCAGAGATCCGATTAAACGCAAATTTTCAATGAAAGGTATTCGATGGATGCAAAGTATTGCACACGAAAACAATATTGTTATCCAACATGCAAAAAATGGTGGTGAATACCAAATTGGTCCTTATACTGTAGATGGGTTTCACAAAGAATCAAATACTATCTATGAGTTTCTCGGTGACCTGTGGCATGGTTGCCCTAAATGTTACCCAAATTGTAATCTAAAAAACCCGGTAAATGGAGAAACAATGCAAAATTTATATTCTCAAACATTTGAAAGATTGGAATATTTCAGTGTAGTGGTTACAAAATTCACACTATATGGGAACATGAGTTTGATTTAAAAATGAAAACTGATAAAGAATACAAAAAGTTGATCGAACAATTATTTTCAAACTGTGATCCGATTGAACCTAGGGAAGGATTGTTTGGTGGACGTTGTAATGCTATAAAAATTAAATATGATATTGAAGAAAATTCAGATGATGAAATCAAATATATTGATATTTGTTCATTGTATCCATTTGTATGTAAAACACAAAGAATATCCGATAGGACACCCCGATAGTTTAACAAAAGAAAATATTGATATAGAAAACATCCGACAGTATGAGGGTTTGTTTGTAAAAATGTAAAGTTCTCCCTCCGGGCAATCTATTTCATCCAGTGTTACCAACACATTGTAATAACAAACTCATGTTTCCATTATGTAGAACATGTGCAGAAGAAAGTTCTACAAAGTGTACACATACAATTGAAGAAAGAGCTTTGGTTGGTACATGGGTGTCAATAGAATTGTTTAAATCATTGGACTGTGGCTATACGTTGTTAGACGCATATGAAGTGTGGCATTTTTCGGGAAAATCTAATGATTTTTTCTCGGGATATGTGGACAATTTTCTTAAAATCAAACAAGAAGCAAGTGGTTATCCAGGATGGTGTGTAACAGAAAAATACAAAGAAAAATTTGTTAAGGACTATGAAGAAGCTGAAGGTATTTGTCTTGATCCATCAAACATACAAACAAATACTGGACGTAAAGCATTTGCCAAGATTATGTTAAATTGCTTATGGGGTAAATTGGCACAACGTGAAATCATGACACAAACGGAATACATCAATAATCCTTCAAAATATTTTGATTTGATTTCAAATCCATGTATAATGGTAAAACACGTAGAAATATTTGATAATGAATGTCCATTCATATTGGTTAACTATGAAACTAGACTTGAACACGTTGAATCCCATGCAACATCAAACGTTATAGTGGGATCATATGTAACAGCATATGCAAGACTTGAACTATACAATGTTTTGGAAAAGTTAAATGAGCGTGTCTTGTATTTCGATACAGACAGTTGTATGTACATACACAAACATAATTCCTGGAACCCCCCCCCCCCCCCCCCCCCATATCAATAGTAGGCGTGGTAAATGGACTGATGAAGAACCAGGAAATAACATAATAAGTTTTAGGGGAATAGGACCAAAGAGTTATGCATACAAGTTGCTATCAAAAGCTAGGGAAATAAAATCCAAATGCAAAGTTAAAGGACTGACACTCGATTACAACACAAGTCAAGTAGTTAACTTTGACACGTATGTTCAATGTGCAGAGGACCGAAGTACCGAAGTGAAAGTTGTATATGCATGTAAAATCCGGAGACATGCAAACAGAACAGTAACGAGTGAATGTCAAAGCAAGACATTTAGGTCTGTGTACACAAAAACGTGTCATTGTTGACAATTTCAATACTGTACCATACGGTTACAACACATTGAGACTTTGATTGAATATACACGGTGTATTAATAATTGTTGTTTGAATATCCAGAAATTCAGTCATGGACACATTTAATAACTACAGTCGGTTAGCTGTGCTACCAGAGGAGTTACTGGTTATGTTAATAAAATTGTATCTGTCGGAGAGTGATGCCAAAAGTCTCGCACGCACTGACGAGCGTGCAAAACGCATCATTGAAGATGATGCGTTTTGGACTGCCATGCTAAGGGAAGACTTTAGGGGCCACTCATTCACAGTTTACAACATGAGGTCATTTGGTGTATATAAATTTTCGCAAGATATAATACACAATTTTTAACTGTAAAAACTTGTTTACAACACGCTTTCTGATTGGACGAAAATCTGAAAAAATGACTAAACTATCAAAAGTAGGTCAATCCGTTTGATGTATAAAAGACGATCATAAAATCATTAATTTACATTCTATGAGAAGCATTACATTGTTCAGAGTACAACCCTGAGTCTGCACATTTAGGATGATAACTTTAATATATTTATTTCACGAGTACATGGTTAGGAATTTAATTCCCTACTATAATTTGAAATTTGAAGCAAGAGAAGCCTCGAATAGCTTCGTATATAACTGGAACAAGTTCGATGATTTGATGAACGATATCAACAGAACACATGTTTCATCGAACACTATGGCGAAGCCTACAGAAAACTGGGATAATGATGAGAGAGCGAGTGTGCAACCACAGCAAGAAGACTGGGATGAGGAGATCCGACGAGCTCCGACGAGCTCCGACACCATCATTTGCGATTCGTGGAAAACCTAACAAGAGGACTACACACAGATTTCTCTTAACATGTGCAAGCTGTGGATCACGGGACTGTAATGGTCATGAAAAATACATCAAAAGAGTAAACAAGTATGATAAACAGCAAACTTGAATTAGACGATCAAGATAAAAGGCCCTTTTCAGGGCCACTACAAATATTTAGAATAGAAAAAAACTTGTAATCAGTTGTACCTATGTAAACGTTTTGCATTTTGTCATAAGCCATTATCTTCAAGGTATTCGCTCTAGAAACAACAAATATTATACAGTACTTTTAGATAATAAACAATAAAAATGATGAGGCATAATTATGAGTTGTGGTTACAAAACGATGTTTGTCTGGTAAAGAAATCACGAGAAGCACCCCGACAAAGAAAGACAATACATAACACATTCAATAGATGTATGGTTGAACAACTTCAATCATTAATTATAAAAGAAGTAAATGATAATTGTTATGGATGTCAGGTTGAACATCCAAGTCAATTACGACATCAACTGTGCTTATTCACAGATCAAGATGAACAAACAGATTTATTCATATTGACAGCTCTACAGAAATTAGATCCCTATAAAATTATGGAAGAATGGTATCCAATTCTCAAAGATATGGCATTGGACGATCAAGAGAAATTGGAAGCATACAGACTATGGGTACAAATTAAAAACAACATCCGTTTTAGATCCAATGAATCGTGGTTGGGACAGTTGAAAAAACAAGTCAAACAATCGTGGAAATAGATTGATATTAAAGACTATAAAAGTAGGAACGGATTATAACTGAATCATTCTATGAATAGACACAGTTGAATAAACAATGAATCCTTTGACAGATCTAGCAAATCATATAGCAATCAGGAAACCAGTAACAATGAATCCTCTGACAGATCTATTAAAGCACATAGCATACAGGAAAGCAATGATACTTGCTTTCAAACTAAAAGTATCAAATGAACAATATCTTACAACCGGGATCATCAAGGATGAATTAGAGAAAATAGAGATGTTTGAAGAGTTCAAGAAAGCCCTATTAGTAACGACAGGGTTCTTCAAAGATTCAAGGATTAAAGTAGAACAATTAACATTTGAACAATGGAGAAACGAAGTTATTGAAAATGACAATATTGTGAATTTCTTATTTAAGCGCTTTGAACCGAACTTACGGGTTAGTGGAAAGCTTGAAACAATGTCTGGACTAAGGCTCCCATTATTCGCACTTCATGGACAGCTACAGATTGAACCAATGGAAATAGATCATACCTCTTGAATGTTAAACACACATGTTGTAAATATGTTATTGTTCAATAAAATATTATTAAAACTTTACATGTTTCGTATTCAATTTTCCCCACCATAAATTGAAAAATACCAATATATTGATTTACAATCAATATTTATTTTCATTAACTTTTGTCAATATTAGAGTTGTCAGAAGTGGATGAAAATTATTTCTAGGACATTTTCATATGTATTTGATAATATTGGAGTTGTCAAAAATATTTGAAAATTATATACAGGAACAGTACACCCCTAGGATATCACAAAACGCGTTTTGCAACACGCTTTCTGATTGGTCGAAAATCTGAAAAATGACTAAACTATCAAAAGTAGGTCAATCCTTCTGATGTGTATAAAAGTAAAAAAACACAAAGTTGTATTTCATTAGTCACTCAACTGTTCAACCAACTACATAAGAATGCAGAAGAACGGTAAATGCTCTATGTGCAGTGAGTCATGTTACATAGAGTGTAGAAAATGTTATGCAGTGTTGGACACTCACGGGGAAGAACACAATTGCCCAGAGCTCGACGAAGGCTTTTTTGAAGAAGAGGACCTTAAAGACCTCGAAATTTGTGAGGCCTGCCAAATAGTCGTCGATTGTATGTGGAGTAACCTGAACACTACATAGTTTACTAAAAGACAACAGCCCTTTTCAGGGCTATACACTTTCTCAAGAAATGAATACCTTACATACTGCTCTTATTGGTTCAGGGTGACACTATAGCATGATACAAGAAGTTTACCCCGGATAAAATTCATGAATCTCCATCAAAATATTTCAGGGGTGTCACTATGGTACGGTTTTTAACCACTATAGTGTAATACAAGAAGTTTCCACCCCTGATAATGGGAGTAATAAGGGGTGTCACCTATGGTACGGTTTTTTAACATGTGTTTTTTACATAGACAACTGGTGCAAGGGTAAAATTGTCTATGGAAAAAACACATGTTAAAAAACCGTACCATAGTGACACCCATTACTACTACTGTTTCATTACTGAATTGTACTGAATTAGCACATGTAAACTAAAGAATAAAGCACAAGTCTGAATTATTTAATTACATATTTACACTATGGTCAATGTTTTGTCCTACTGTCCCATTAAACAATAGTGAACTGAACTGTCACCAGAGGTATCGCACAAGTTTAGTGGAAGGATACCTCGCTGCCACTATGGCGACTGGTGAGGCCATATAAAGTCAATATATTGAATATCATCAGAAGTTTGGGGGGAAATAGGGCGGTGTGTGTGTCTCATTTTATTGCAAGTTGGTATAAAATTGTTAACGAACAATAATTAATTATTTATTTTCAAATATATTAAAATACAATATAATCTGGCATTACTGTTTAGGGGCGGGTGGGGACTATATACAGTACATTCATTTTATATTGCCTGATTATCTCTGAACATAGCCGCCGAACACACAGGTTGCAGTAACGAACCAAGGTATATACATACATACTCAATAAGTGAGAGAGAAAAATAAGATAACATTTTCTTACTCCATCTTATAACACATTAATGTGTACAGGAGGGAGTAAAGACTTTGTTTAGCTTATTTATTTTTTAACTTCTTGATGCTTTATTGTATATTTAATGTATTTGTAGACAAGGGTCAGTCACTTCAACCTGTGGCATGAGATACACCAAATCTGACACACCGATGCTGTGTATTGAGGGAGCAACAGCTTATTAGATTCAGCCGCTGATTTTTCGGCTCATATTCCCTCCCAGGCACAGACAGTAGGATAGTAATGTTGGTTTATTGTCGTCGGTATATTTATTGTTTTTCATACGGTGAAACGTTTGAATAGTAAATTGAACCTGTTGACATAGCTGGGTGCCAGACATCACCATCGTGGGTGTCTTTATACATGTTTAGTTAATATGTCCTACTTATTTGGAAATATAATGGAATGATGGTGAACATCAACTTTAATTGTTAAATTATACAGGTTAGATCAGAAGCGTTTCGGGTGTGCGAAGCCATGTACAATTCCATGTGTTTTCAAATTGATTCACGTAGTACAGCAACAATGGTGCATCCTTGAGCTCGCGTGAACTGTCTTACATGTGACCCACATATTCCCTGTGTTGAGTGTCATATCTGTCAGAATACAAAAGGCGAATTTCATTTGTATACTTGCTTCTGATAATTATCAAAATATATGTAAAGTGTGAGAAGCCACTTACACTGACTTTATATTTTTGTCTCTAAATATTCTGTTGATTTTTTTATTTTCCTTCTTCCCTACACATGAAATATGTGATTTGACCCTGTTAACAGACCTACAATGACTTTAGCCAATGATAAAGCCATGCTAGCCATTACACATCATTATATAACTATATAATACATATTAGTAATAGTGTGGAGCTAACCTAGTTTCAGTACTTTGATTATAATCTTTCTAGGATCACAGCAATGGTGAAGATCCATGCGTACGATGAGGCGGCGGTTTCTTTTAAGACCATTGATAACCATATGCGAACGGTGAGTATTCGATTACAATTGTTCTACTTTGCATGTTCCGTTCTTGGTCAAACGCCACAATATGTGAAGCATGCTGATGGCTTGAACTTACCCATTCCCACGACGTTCCCACGACGTAACATCTCGTTACCACGACATATCATCTCGTTCCCACCAGATAGAATCTCGCTACCACGAGTTAGCTATGTCCTTCCAACGACATAGCATTTCGTTCCCTCGTTCCCACGAGTTAGCTATATCGTTTTTCCCACGAGTTAGCTTATCGTTAGGATCTCGTTACAACGAGATAGGATCACGAGTTAGCTTTGTCGTTCCCACGAGATAGCATATCGTTACCACGAGTTACCATCTCGTACCCACGAGATAGCAACTCGTTCCCTCGAGATAGCATCTCGTTCCTACGAAATAGGTAGCCAATGACAATACAGCATAATACCGTCGTATTTAGTCTACTAGCTAAATTCTGAACCTAAAAATGTCAAGTACCGCAAAGTTTTAAAGTGGAAATGTAATATATAGGTCCAACGGACGCAGAAACTGGCATACGTGTAGAATTTTTCTTAATTGACCTAATTAGCATATTCATTAGGTCAAAGCTCAAGATGAGGAATAGCTCCGTCAATAAGTCACATAGAGACTTCGTTTTGGTGTCTACACCCATGTTTTCGAGACCAAGGATTCTATCTAGCAGAATTTCAGCGTAATCCCATTCAATGACGGCAAATCCAATATGGCCTCCATGTATTAGGCAATGCGTCCTAAATCGTCATAATTTGACGATCGTCTTCCTGTTAATGTCTGCATATGAGATCAGAAGTATGTAAAGTATATCTAACAATTTCAATCACATAAAGCCATTCGAACTACATTAAATCCAATAAGGCCATCGTGAATTTGGCATAAATGCCACTTTATAGGCTAGCATATTAATTAGGTAAACATGCAAAATCAGGAATAGCTCACTTAGTAAGTCACATAAATACTTCGTTTTGGTGTCAACACCCATGTTTTCGAGACCAATGATCTATCTAGCAGAATTTCAGTGGCGTAATCACATTAAATGACAGTAAATCCAAAATGACCGCCGTATATGAGCAAATCCGTTTGAGAACCGTCTTCTTTTAGTATACTCCTGCATCTGTGTGTGATATCAGACGCATGTAAAACAGGTATTGCAATTTCACTCCAACTAAATAAATCCAATATGACGGCCATGAAAATTTGTTATAATTTTATGTAAAACCCAGTCTATAGTCTAGCATATTAATTAGTTCAAACAGGACTAGCTCGCTTCATAAATCACCGAGTGACTTTGGTTTCTACATCCATATGTTTGATGCCAAAATTATATTTACGTAGAATGCAAGCATGATAAGAGACGCGAATCTTCCATAAAAAGAGCTTCGTAGATGAAATTCTCGAAGCAAATGCAGAACAAAATTCTGAAAATTTGGCCAACCTTCGATGTCATCCAAGGAAACTATCGTAAATTTTGTAAAGTTTATGAAATTACGCTGCACTCTCCGTTGGTGGAAAATGTAAGATAATAGGCGCCATTATAAAATGTTTATAGACGAGTGCTAAAATCAATACAATTAATAATATTCTTGAAACATTTTACAATGGCGCCTACTATATTTTTCAAGTGGTTTCGTCATAAAACATATTCCACCGGCGCGGAGTGCAGCACCAGTGAAGTAAGTGGGCTGTTGTTTTTCTCATGGTGTATCAAAAATACATGTATAGAAAAGTATATGTGACCGTGACTTGAGAAAAGATCCTTATGGGGTTTGATCAATCTGAATATTAATCCGCTAGCACACTGATGTAGCATGTGTAGCTTGATATTGATCTGTGCCGGCTGCAAAAGGCATAATGATGTTTCAATCCATGAATGGCGAACCGTGCAGACCCTGATCAGACTGCACGAGTGTACAAGCTGATCTGGGGCTACACTGGTCACATAACCTATAAACTCCATGTCTAGTCACAGCCACATATAACCATTGAAAGTCCAAATACCATGCTTACTATGAGTGTTAATACTTTATTACTACATGCTTTATGTGATAATCATGATAATTGAACAAATATGATGAAGAAATTCCAGAGCACTAATCCGGCCCGAGAATACCAATCGGAACAACACTAATAATTACGTCATCCAAGATGGCCACTGAAAGGTAAAAGGATCAGTCTTCAGTTACCAACTTCAAATAGCTATATCGCATGAACCGCTTGGCGGATGTTGGTCGCGATCAAATATTACAGATATGATTTTTTTGCCAAAAATGGGTCAAATACTTAACCATTTTCTCATGAACTGACAAGCCGATATGAACGAAACTTTACAGAAATGATCGATCACTGATGCTCTTTCAGATTTGTTAAAATTGTGACCTGTGGTTCATGAAAAGGTCATTCTTTCATTACCAACTTCAAATTTCTTTGGTTGGGAACAATATGAATGGTAAGATTTACGATGGGATTCATCCCACTAATCCGGCCCGAGAATACCAATTCAGCGGTTTTGGTCGGCTGTCGGCACGGTGGTGATAAACGGGTCGACTGCCGGTCGGTATAGACGACGGCACCCGACCTGTTTATCGGTACCATGACGCCAGCCAACCGAAATGGACTATACCGACCGAAATTTCTGAACTGGTTTTCCCGGGATGTATCCTTGTATTCAATAGGAAAGTAAATGTTTGATGGAGAAATAAGTGAATCAGAAAAAAATCAGTTAAAATCAACAATTGAGTCACACAAATAATTTGATTAGTGACTGTCTTACCAAAATTGTCCTTGTTCATGAAAATATTAAGATAGTATATTTCTGTCGAACTGAACCAATAACCCGTTCCACATTTATTCTGGAGTTTTACTCGTTGATTCCACATCCATACGAGATAGCTGATCACGACCTTTCGGAAATGCTGGAATCTTCATTTCTGCAGGTACCGAGCCAACACTGTCATTGACAACAAATCCTATGTTCGCCAACACTTAATTCTCAGGTAATAAATTGGACAGAAAGTCACTGTTCTCTATCACAAACTTGTCTCTCACACGACCACCCCATGCCTTCGATATGAAGGACACAGTGCTCTGAGGAGTAATTGCAATTGCAATTTCACAGTGTTGTGGTGTTTGTATGAAGACCAGATTTCTGCTCTGGCTTTCAAACCACTTGGTCTCTCAATAAATATCTCGAAACAATCAATGATCACTACACACCTGTGGTTGATATACTTCATAAATTCCATTGGCATGGTTTTTCTCAATGTCTTCATCTTATGAATTTCTGTAGCCGCTTGTAAACAGTCTAGATACAGTTGATTGAGTAGTGTCAAATCCATACGCAATAAAGATATTTGGCAAATTCAGTCGTAGTTTCACTAATGTCAATAGCATTACCTTGACAGAAAGTGACGCTCCAGACAAGTAAACAATATAGAGAGAACTCTCAGTGATGGCAATCCTGTGAAATGTGTCACCATCTCGTCACTACACTCAAAATAACGGAGTAAATTTAGTCTCCAAATGGGCCACATTTTCCTTCAGCTCACACTCTCTGTACGCGGTTTCTGCAGCTCCAGCGACATAGCCTCCATGCGTGGACCATCAACATCAGTCTGTGTGTCAACGCTGTCACCCATATTCATACCAGTCTCAGGTGATCAGTAGCCAATTTCACCAGCATTGCAAAAGTAAACTTATCTAGCAAAGTATACTTTGGGAGAGTAATCATATATTTTTCCCGAAATCGATTATTTCATATAGAACTAACGACTGCATATATTTGATGATTAAAGTGCAGAGTTATTATAATGCATTTTTTACGTTAGCACAGCCAAAATGGCTGTGATAATGTAATACATTAAGTATAATAAAAAATATATATGCAAATTTATAGAAAGGGGGAGAAAGCTTCATTTGTTTATTGCCTAAGGTCCCTCAAAAGACACCATCACGCACGTGTCAAGTACAGTGACAGCTCAGCTGTCGAACATTAAAATTTAGTGGATGGGGTTCATACACACTATGATGATTACACCAGCTTGCATTTTCCAAGGACTTACCACTAACAAAATGCGCCGAACACACCCAGAGAGTTTGGATATTCTTCAATTTCTTGATCCGAAACTCATGTCCAATGCTAGCCAGCCATTCACCATTAACGTTTCCGATCAATTTCTCGCATTCCACACATTGATTTGTGATGATGACAGCAGGTAGTCTATAATATTACAGTGTCCTTTCGTAAACTTTACGATGACTACATACATATATCGAATACTTCAAAACCATTATGCGTTTGACTTGTTGAATTTAAGTCAAACTCCGACGTGTTTTGTTTTGTGTATTTACTGTATGGTTAGATACAGTTATGTCAGCGTCCGATGTATGTTACTAATTGTAGGTGTCGCCATATTATTTATATATTTTTAAAAGCATTTCACTATGACTGTCGGACGCCATTTTTGGGAGATCCCTATAAGCCGGTACCGGTACCAACCCGGACCCTCTGTAACGGTTTGTACCTCTGTAACGGTAACTGTACATAATGCGTGGCGAACACGTTTATGGTGCGTGTAATTGATCAAATGGTCAAGTACCAACGCTAATGTAATTATTACGCCGTTAGAAATAATTACTGATTACTGATAAAAACGAAAGTGAACAAATATGTTATTGTTGTAGTTGTTGTTACTCGCAGTTAGATCCTCCGCTGACTTTTGGTCTCTGGGAAGAAAAACAGTCAAAATTCATCGACGATATAAATCGTTCGTCGACAATCAAGTAGGAGATATTCCACGACGATTCCTCGATTAATCGGAACAACACTAATAATTAGGTCATCCAAGATGACCACTGAAAGGTAAAAGGATCAGTCTTCAGTTACCAACTTCAAATAGCTATATCGCATTAACCGCTTGGCGGATGTTGGCCGCGATAAAATATTACAGATATGATTTTTTTGCCAAAAATGGGTCAAATACTTAACCATTTTCTCATGAACTGACAAGCCGATATGAACGAAACTTTACAGAATTGATCGATCACTGATGCTCTTTCAGATTTGTTAAAATTGTGACCTGTGGTTCATGAAAAGGTCATTATTTCATTACCAACTTCAAATTTCTTTGGTTGGGAACAATATGAAGGGTAAGATTTACGATGGGATTCATCCTTTGTGTTCCCTATTTTGCACCTGGCCTGGCCTGGCCGTCCGACATTCTTAAAATGTATCTGAGTGTTGGATCAAGTTATGCCCCTTAATATGGTATGGGCTAAGTGATCTGGTGTGTAATTAGGCACCCCACACCAGATCAATATTGTTATAAAGGCATCATCAGTATGGGTATGGCACACTTTCCTACTTTTTGTTTATGGCGATACAGTTCCAGTTCATTCGCGCAATAACACGAGGCCTCCAACATGTCGGAGCTTTCCGGTTTGTGAAATACCTCAATGTCATTATTGGTCCCCGGCATAACGGGGTACTACATTTGCACAGTAAGACAAGATCGGGTACCAGATCAATGCATACGTCATTTATTGCATCAGAAACATAACTGCACATCCGCTTTGTATTTAAAAAAAAAGCTTCAATTAAGTATGTTTCTCCCAAGTTACTGATTATAATCAATAATATTGTTGAGATCAGGAAAAGTGTACGAAATATTGCAATGAATATTTTTATTTTATTGATCCTGTATATTTTAACTAATGACAGCAAAGCTGATTCTAAAACTTGAAGACAATAGAGAAAAGTGTCTGATATTGCCAGGCTTTCACAAAATAACATGGCACTATATTTGTGGCCATGACGACTGCGATTGCTTTATGGCCAATTCAACCAGTGTAGACATACACCATCCTGCGTATTCGCGCAGTCTGATCAGGGTCTACATTCTACGCCGATCACCCAGTGAGACACTGCAAGTACAAGGAATGCTAGCAGGGGCTATACTGAGGGGCTATACTGGACACAGATATCATAAGTCCCAGAGACAGCCACATTTAACCCATTTCATGCTGAAGTTACGCCATCTTATTTGTGGAAAATCCTAAATATGTTCTTTATATGTGCTCAGAAGTATATGTTGTGACCACCATTTGAACCGTCTGAGTGGTCACAGCATATTATACATCATTGAGAAATAAAAATAAATAAAATGTTAAACATTTCATACCCGTAAATGTGTATTCCGAATGTAATTGGTAGCATACACACACATATGTAACGATGGGCTCAGTAAGAAAACATTCTTCGTTTAGGACATGAGTAGATGTCAAAAAAACATACAATGTAGCAGCGTGACGCATTTTCCCGTAGTAGTGTAATTGTGCTGGTAAAATGTTTACAAACATTCCTAGGTATATTTAGAAACCAGGAAGAAATCAGCGAAATAAAAATGCAATGAAAACAAAAACTCTCGTCTAAAGGCCTATTATTAAGGACCCGTTCTATACCTGATCATCGTCTGATAGTAAGACAATTGCTTCATAAATGTGATGAAATATATATATGTTTAACATATAATGTGAACAATTTCTCGTTACTGTATCCAATATTGCACATGGACTGGCGAACTCATCCATCTTTGTGTGCTCAAGCCGTCAGCCAATTTCACATTCATCTGGCGTTTGACACAAAACGCAAACTGTGAAGTAGAACATATGATATAATGTAGTTAATCACATGTAGAAAGGCCAGAACAACGGACTCCTATCAATTATACTACACCAAACATTAAACTTTGTCAGTTTTCTGGACATATTTGTGCCTGTGTTTTTAACAACATGAAACACCAATGTAAATAGTCTGATGCACGCAAAATCGCACAGTGTATCACATTTACCTGACAACCCACACAGCACATACCATGTATACCTACTACTGTACTCTGTTATTAGTTATCAAATCCAGTGACATGCAAGCAGTAAATATGCCTTTACCTATGGGTAACGTGTACACTAACGATATGCTGTGCATCAGATTGATCAGTTTACCATGTTTACACATCCAAATTTGTTTTGAAATTGATAGGAGAAATGTTCAGATATCTCCTCTTTTGTATAGTTTGCTGGCATCATATTTATAGCACACCGTTGTCATATTTGTCTATGCTGTGTGGCATCAATTTGATTTGGTTTACTGTCATATTATTTGCCGTGTGTGTCAAATGCACGAAGTGGTGAAACTGTACGATGGCTTTTACATATCAAGATGGCGGAGATGGCAACTCAATGTACCATATAGAAAACAGCAACGAGACAATATTCACATATCTCATATTCATATATCACATAACTCTTATGAAGCTGTTACATGTGTCGATATTTGATAATCAGTTGGCTTCAATACATGATGCTGTGCTTATGCAATGAATGGAAATCGGCACAGCCTCGCTTCTTATGACATCATTAGTGTTACATGTGTGTATATTTGACATGTTCCGATGTATTCATAAACATTAATGTATAGTATTCTATTTGTTTATATGTGTAGTGGAAATTCCAGAAACTCTGTAATGTCAATGTTATATGAGTCACTGGATATTAGTAGTATCATATCTGTATTTAGAATTCTCTAGAACTTTCTTTCTAGATCTGGAAATTGCATTATTGTTCCAGTAGATTCCATTAGAACATACAGTGGAGTGGTACTTTAGAGAAGTGGCATAGAAACGACTTCTGTTCAACCCAAGAGAGCAAAAACAACGACTATGCTAGATCGATACGCCATACCTTTCTGGAAATGAATCCGGTGTCGGTCAATCAAATTAAGTGGGAAAATGTCATTTTTGGGATCATTAAATGCAAAAGCATAACAGGCTTGAACTATCAGATAAAGTTGGTTTAATTGTTGATTATTGTTCCATGTGACATATTCTAAATGATTCGGTGTTGTGGGTGGTCCAAATAGTTGTGTATTTTGTGATTTTCAAGATGGCCGCCAGGTATCAACATTTTGTCGTAAATATATTCTGACTTTATTCTTATATGGCATTTGGTACGTACATTATGCGCTTGTTCATATTTCTGGAAAATAAATACCAATAAAAATGAGACCCACGATGGATCATATACAGCATATACTACCAATAATAATCAATAATGGGTATGCACTGCAGCTAAAGACAGTTTTTTAAGGTTTTTAACATAACAAACTTGTGTTTGTAGCAATTTTAAAAATTAGGGCTGAAGTGTCGATGTCTTTTAGGGCCGATGTGTCTTAGGGCCGAGGTGTCTGGGGTTGAGTGTCCTATGCCGACATGTCTTAGGGCCTATGTGTCGCTTTACCGGAAAATGGATCGCCTACCAGTATATTGCAAAATGCATGAACTCATAATACATGAAACAAGTCATTGACACGAACAGCCCAGATCATGTAGTCTAGCAAAAGGGCAAAATCAACAGGTTGTCTCTTCCTCAGCTCGAATCCTGCTCTGGCATGCATTTTACTGAGACAAAGCGAAATTTGGTTGGGAAATGCAAGATAAAATACACAATTTGTTAATATTGAGTCGAAAATATACCTACATTGTGATAACCGTTTGGATTAAGCGGATTCTTTTTGAACATTCTTTCCGCCATTCGCAATTCGCAATATTAATTAACCAGCCAATCATGTCCAGGCACGTGGTCTAAAATCAAGTGGAACATTCGTCCGTGGGTGAAATAGGGGTAATTACATGAAAATAAAGTTTTTTAAACAACATTTATTCTAGAATTATTACATGATTTACTTATCGTTTGCAATATGTTTACTTAATATATCCTCTATGGCATTTATTTATTGAAAATTATTCGGAAACTTATTTTTTATCCAACTGGGAATAGCCCGCCCGAAGGGTCCTACTTCTTGGGAATACCATACACTGAAATCATATTTTAGTAGCCATATACTATCATTACAGTGTATGTGTAAGTGTCATAACTGTGTATTATAATACCACAACCATATGTATACTATATCACATTTGCATGCATTAATATGTTACTTTGTTTCAACTGAACATGATTGATTATTCTACACCTCTCAGGAATTATATCAGCACGTTCAATCATCCGTGTCTATAAACACCAACATACGACATATAAATACATTTATAAGAGACCAAACAGAGACATATATTTTCACATGCATTTATTTGGGTAGTGTTTTGTTAAATATATAAAACATATAGTTGTAGGAATGTGTCTTATATGACAAAATTTCGACTAATGGATAACTACTGAACACAAATTAACCAAACAACCAGATTTTTCTGCAAAACCGCAATTCATGTGACTTGATTTTCAACTAAAATGTTTCAGCTAACCTGGAAGTCAATCATGTAAGGCTAAGCATCTGATGCCTGTAAATGAGAGCATTAGTTACAACATGTGTTTTATATATGTGTCACGCATATATGCTGACAATATTGATTTTAGAGCAGGGTACAGGACTCTTGTCCATGACTATATATGTTGAATGAGAGTATACTTTCATTTATCCGCGTCATGTGGCATTTTTTTGCTTAAATAGATGTTTATCTTCCTGATACAGACTTGTGGTTATATGTGCCAATTATTAAATATTGTGTTTAATGTAAATGTATGTATATTGTTATATTCACTAGTGAATGTATGGATATTCACGGAAACAAAAAATTAAATGTCATGGTACTTAGCCGCATACCAGCATATAAGAGTTAGTTTAAACATATTTTATTTGCATAGTGTTTACAAGTTCATTGTCAATGTCTATACAGTACTATACAAATGGGATTGGATTGAAAGCAAGCTTATTTAAATCCTCTCCCTTAATATCTGACTGTAATATTACTAGCACTCACGACCAAAATTTAGTATATGTACCAATCGCATTACATAGTGTATATATATGGAAGTATAGTGCAATTTATAACGTATATGATAACGTAAGAGTCAACCAAGTAATATATATATCAACACAAACAGTACATGTATTTTAAAATGCTGACTTTACAACTTAACCAGTTTAACCTAATGCGATCATCAACAAGTATATCATAAGCGAACAACTAGCCTGAACACATACGGATTTGTAATATAAAGTAATTTCATAATAAATGAAAAGATACGCGCAATTCCCAGTACTACACTATATTAAAGCAGCTTAAATGTGGCGATAAATTTTAATACACCAAATTACAAATGACTTCAAAATCAAGTGTCTCCATATTTATGTCTTAGAAGAAATAAAAAGTAAGTAAAGCAAAACATAAACGTTACCTCATATCACTTTCGTGTGTTTGGAAAATATGGCAGCCATTGTGAATTGAAAACGCTCGTTAAGAAGAGCGAAAACGATCTATATTTGTAATATCATATCCAGATGAAAACCAAACTAATACGTTCATATCTAGGTTAGTTTCCGAAACATGGTCCACCATAATGCTGCATGATATTGATGAATATTTGGCGGCCATCTTGGATTCATATGGATTTAATAGCCTCCATCTATGTTAAGCGTAATGCATGGTATTCAAACTTAGTTCTGCGTCCGTCAGATCAAGATGCAAGTACCTATGTGTTTTCATTCATCAAATAAGTACATATTTCATGCGCAATATTGATGATTGGCAGCCATCTTGAATATTTTTATATTTTATATGATAGAGACGTCCCAGCAAACCGAATCGCTTTGTATGAGCCCATAAAATAATAATCACCAAAAAACCTACTCTATCGAATTGTTCTGTAATGTTATACAAGTACATATTGTACTGCCAAATCAATTTTGCACTCATTTGACCCATTTGCACTTAATGACCCCAAAATGACCTTGTCCCACCTGATTCGATTGACCGATCCGGATTCGTGTTCATGATAATATAATGCGTTGAATTAACGTCGTCGTTGCTTTTTCTCTCTCGATTGGAACATAATTCATTTGATTGGGTCTTTTTGCCCCCCCCCCCCCCCCCCCCCCTACTATAATACTAGCATTTGGGAGAATCTTTGAAAACATTCTAAAGGGTATATATAGGCCTATACATTCAAGTCTAAGAGTTGTAACCGAAATATAGTCAAAAGGATTAAAGTGTACTCTATTATTGATTTAATTAACCATTTTGCATTTGGATTTAGCAAATTAACAGAAAAAGTGAAAAGTGTGAATTTCATTCAGAATAGGATACACATCGGAATTGTGACATTAAGATGATATTAGTGGACATTTATTCAGGACATTCAAAGGTATATTATATTCGTACTTTGTAAACTGTTGTGTAAATTTGTGTCTTTATTGTTTCAATAAAACTTATAGTAAAAGGTTGCCGACTCACTTATGTTATTAAGACTTGTCTGGCTGATCAGGATCTATACTGTTCGTAGAAAGTATTGTCAGAGGCTATACTGATCAAAGTGACAGTATCTCGTAACAAAGCAATTATCATTGAAGCCAAGTATATCTATGACCTAATACCTTAAAGGAAATATCATTACGATAAGTGTGGCGATATTCCGGATAGTCGAACAACACGACAACACGACAACACAACACCTTTCCTCCAATACTCATTTAGAGGCGACTTTTTGTCTTCATGACAATGTTTACTTCTCTGGCTATCTGTTGTTTCAAAACATACATGTACTTAGGAAATGTTTAACCACAGTACCACCCCTCCCACCTGTTATTTACCTGTTGTGTAAGTATCATTCTCATCTTGGTATATTTCAGGCAAACACATCGGACTTTATGACGTTCGAAAGTATGAAAGATTACATTTGCCAAGCAATACCAGCAAATAAATACCGGGAGTTTTATCTGGCGCGGGCCATAGTCGTGTCTATGGGGCGTGACTGGTGTGTTCCTTTTTCCATAATAGAGAACTTCATCCCCATTGCTATGATGACGTTGATGCAACAGCGACATGTGTCGTACACGGATGTGTTTGAGAAGCTTGGTTGGTAGGTGTCGTCATCACTGGTGTTGCAATCCGCGCCGGCGTAAAATGTTTCACGACAAAATAGGAGTACAGCTACGTGTATAAGATACTGCATAAATGCATGCTCGTCTAATAACCAGGCCAAGAAATTTTCGCCGTCATTAGACTAAAAATCGTTTTTGTGATAACTCTAAGTGGAGCCGGCTGGGAACCGGTGCATTTTCGACATGAACTATTTTACGCGGTGCGGAGTGCAGCAATAATGCTTAGTACTCAAACCTTATACAGCGCAACAGAGATCAACTGGCGTGTTTGCAAAAGGCAAGACAAATATCAGTATAACATCATTACGCAAACACGTCTTATTTGGAATTAATAAATCAGTGAACTACTTTCGGCAAGGGAGATAATCAATATACACAACTATCACGCGAACTATTTTCATACGAGCCAAACGGATTGTTCTGTTTATTAGTATATATAGTTTTAATCTATCTCCTGTGATATATAATGATACATTACTGTGTTATGTTATGGGTACTAATACATGTTGTTTTAATAGCGTATCGCTGTAACGGTATCGTTGTAGATGCAAATAATTAAATAATAATTACGTTCAAATGGTTGCGTAATACTGATAGCACTTCTGTACAAATATAACCGTCGTAAATGGTGCAATAGTCGAGAGGTTAAGATCGCCGACTTGTATTATTTAATTACCGATTCCTGAAAGGGTCGGGGTTTCAAACCTCGACTTGGTATATTTGTTTTTTCTCCATATATATTATTTTTGTGATTTTAATATTTTCACAATTTTATGATTTTAATAAAAATAGTTATAAATTGATAGAAACTTACCAACGATGAAAGTGTCCGTCTTTAAATAATATATATACAGACAGTTTGTTACGGCTTTTTAACTTTGAGGTACTGTCTATACAGTATAATTTGTTACTGTCCCAAAATATATTTGTTTGGCTGTCACAATTAATTAATTTTCGGACAGCAAACATTTTTTTATGAATTTAAATAATTAGTGTCCACCATCTGATCATAACACTGTTCGAACTGCGTCTGTGGCTACCACGACCAGAATTCACTGGCCGCAAACACAGTAGCCTTCGGCGTCTATTTATTAAATGATTATTTTTTATTTTATTTGAATTCCGCGTGAGCGCTGAATTTTGTGTCAACACCATTTACGGAAAATATTGGTGATTTTCTAAACGAATATCGGAGAAATGCGGCTATATATTTTGTGTCAATTTTCAACACCATTTACGGAAAATATTGCTGATTTTTTAAAACAATATCGGCAAAACTAAATACGGTGATAGAATTTTTGTCAACTTTTGAACACCATTTACGGAAAATATTACTGATTTTCTAAAATAAATATCGGCAAAGGTGTACTGAACTATTTTTTTTTAAATAACCAGCCGTCTATTAGATCTGTGTATAATCGAGAGTATATCGTTAATTGTCATGTTGTCTCCGACAGTGAGGTGTGCGGCACACATCAAAACGACACGTCAATTTCAAAACATTGCCTAAATTGAACATTTACAGCTGTGTGGTGTCATCAGATCAACACCTCGTCACACACGACTGCGCGTTATCGATTTTTTTCCACACAAAGCGACGTGTATTTATAATTAGATCTGTGTAATGTGTCGGGTGTAGCCAATGACCATGACTTTATTAAAATATAATCGATTTGTTTAAATTACGTCCGCAAGTTGACAGATATTTCAGAGCAGACGTCATCGTAATTTGCCGTTATTTATTTCCAAAATCAGCCATATATTCTGTAAATGACGTTGAAAGTTGACAATAAATTAAGACCAGATCAGTACGTTAAATCGCTATCGACGACAACTGACGTTCCGATGAGAGAGTAATACCGTTTACACGTATCCAATGTTAAATATAAATCGTTATTTTTTATGATTTTCATAGTTTTTACCGATAAATTCAAACCGTTTCCAATTATTGGGGTACATAATATCATGATTAGCACACCGTTTCACTAAGCGGAGGCTACTCAGGGAATGGGATCACGCGGTCTATTGTTTACACTGGATTAATGGCGGCCCCCATGAGGTCTCAGGTAAATCTTATTTTTCAATAATACAATTGTGGTTTCTTCCTTTTAGTGATGACCATGTTCCAGCCGTTAACACTTATTTAACAGCATTAATTATGTAGTTAGTCTGAACATTCTGCAGAGAAATTTTAATTGGACGAAATCGAGCTTTATTTAAACTTAGTCCGTTTCATATGCACAGGTCAAAATATGAACTGAAAATGGCGCTTTCTGTGACAGAACTCCGTACGCGGACGAATAAAAAAATATTTTGTTATAAATATCACATATAGCGAAACAGTGGTAGCATATACCGTTTTAATAATATGCATACATATTGTAATTAATGTTTAATAGTGATATGCTTATGGATAATATACGATAATATGGTTTATACTCCAGAACTATGTTTTAAGGCTGTGTGATTTGCCTCAATGTAAGCTGGATTAATTAATACTTATATTCATACGCTTCATGAGAACATCAATACATTTAAAATATACAAATATTACTTAAAGGAATACCGATATGATACATTTTAAAAATATAAATATTAAAATACACATTATAATTGCTTACAACATAATTTATTGATCGCAAGTATTCACTGCATCGTGACCTATTTGACCGCATTACCTATTGCGCGGGTACCTCAATAGACCCCCTGTTTACATAGGTAACTGGGGGTGTAGTGGGGTACGCTTGCTAATACAATGTTTGCGTAATGTGTGTCCATTTGGAACTAGCTATCTGAGGTTTAAGCTAGCTATTGCATCCCAGAGATCGAATAACCAACTATGATCGCCATTGATTATGCCATATTTTACTTGCATTGGTAATTATATTCAGATGTTATGCTATTTTCAGCATATCGGCGGCCATCTTGGATTTTCAACCAAAAAAAAGCGACGGTGCATTCTGTCTAAAGGGCCTCGAAATAAGTGCACATTATACTCATAGTGCAAACTAATGAGACCTTATTTTTTGTTGTCTGTGTCTTTGAAATAATAATGAAGAGGTGGGCTTGTGTGCATTTACGGCGAACACCTCCAAATCCAAGATGGCCTCCAACATGGCGACCATTTATATTTTAATTGCATTGCAGTCATATTCATATTCCAAAAAACATGTATTTTGTGCGTTTATTTTTGTTTCTCCAAGAACAATAAAAACACTATATTTATTGTAACCAATATGGCCAACAAGATGGCCGCCATGCGCAAGAAAGCCGAAAAAAACCGTATACCATTAGTATCATCCCACGTGGCTAAATTTTAATCGTCTTAGAACAGCTTACGCTACGGATTGTCCCCTCGTGCTGGCGGACGAACCGTGATATAAGTAACAGACTATAATAGACGCACATTGTTAATAATATGTTTAACATGTTTTGTTTTCTCTAGCCGATGGCCCACACAGTTAGACTGGAACTTATTGCAATTTAAGTCATACCTACAGTGAAATGGTAGACTAAAATATTGATTGTGCACTATGTAAAGTAGTATATGCATGTTGAAACAAATTCTGTATCACTAAATCGTTGGGTTTATGACATGGGCTGCCGGATGGAGAAATGTGCCCTACAGAATGTACACATATCGTAGATACTGATCCATTTGCACAATAAAATATAATTTATAATTGGTTATTCACAAATGGAATTTCTAAAGGGTAGGTACATAGGAGAACTGTTAGAACACTTAATGAATCATTGGACTATTTAATAGAAACCGACTCACCAGGCTTTTTGTGTTTTGCAGACTTTGAAAAAACATTTGATGCTGTGGAACATTCATTTCAAATTATGGACCATTTTAATTGCGGTAATGGTATATTACATTGGGTTAATGTGTTTTATTCTGACGCAGAAAGCTGTGTTTAAAACAATGTTTACTTATATGACTTATGTTCAATAAGTAGAGGCGTGTGTCAAGGCTGTCCATTATCACCTTACATCTTTATTATTGCTATTGAAACATTATCCAGAGGAATTATAAACGAAAAGACATAACAGGCATGAAAATCGGAGACATAGAATTGAAAAACACGATGTTTGCTGACGATGCAAATTTTATGACGGATGGTACGCTGAAATCTTTTGAAAAGTTAATTAATATTATAGAAGAATTTAACACCAACAAATCTATTGTAATGCGAGTGGGTGCTTTAAAAATACAAATGTGTCATATTGCCCCAATAAGAATTTTAAATGGACTCCAATCAGGGCAAGGAATTTAGAGATTACCTTTTTAATAGACAATACTGCTATTCATAATACAATTGTATGCCAAAAATAATAGAATTTGAACAGTGCCTTGAGAAATGGAAACAAAGATATTTAAGTTTACTAGGTTGCTGCTCCAAAATTGATATACCATTTAACAGTGCTTACACGATCATTCAGACAATATGATTAAACGAATTAAAAATAAATTATTTAATTTTTTATAGGACAATAAGCCAGATAAAATTAAAAGAACACCCTAATTCAACCATATGAAAAGGGGGTTTAAAATTATGGGCATAGATAGTTTTATAACTGCAATAAGAGCAGCTTGTGTGAAAAAGATGTGACTCAACACACATGGGCAAATGGAAAACAAGTTATGGAAAAATACTTTGAAGATATGGTGGAACATTTATTTTTTAATATAATTTAAAACCAGATATACGACATATCGCAAAAGAAAATAAGTTTTTTTAATAATATCATGAAAGCGTGGACTCATGTTAACTGTTCCCAAAACAATGAAATAGCTTCGAAGGAAATAAGTCCATTATGGATAGAAAATATAAAAACAGAACATATTAACATACATACAAAATCGGAAGGTCTTATGTCTAGAGAAAAAAATAGCAAATATGTAAATAAAATATTATATGTAACGCAGACGGCACGAAAAAAATGTAGAAAAAAATAAAATCTCAACAAAAATGGACAAGCGAGTTATCAGATGATACTCTATGTTGGAAACAAATTTACACGTTAAGTTTCAATTACACTATAGATTCCACATTACGCAACTTCCAATACAAATACATGATGCGTATTATGGGATAAATAAATTGCTTTATCGCTGTAATATAGTAAGTAGTAGCCTATGTGAGTTTTATTATATGAATGTTCAGAGTATAAAACACTTATTCTGGGAATGTACGCATGTGCAATATGTTTGGTCTCAGCTAAGGCTATAACATGCATAGTGAACTTTCAAAATATTCCTATAGAAATAAATAATAATTCACTGTTGACACAACAATTTAATTTTATCGCTATCCTAGGAAAATATTTCATTTCAAATGCAAATATGAAAAAACGCGATATAACGTTCGAATCATTCAAACATTATCTGAATAACAGAATCCAGATAGAACAGGAAATATATACACAAAAAGGATTAACGAGAACACATTATCAAGTGGGATGGGTTTAATGTCTAATAAGTTTTAGCACTGCAAGACAATCAAGCATATGTACAGAAACTGACAAAAAGTCAACTACACAGAAGAAGAAGAAGAAGAAGAAGAATAATGTTTTATTTGACTTAAACTGAATACAGTTCCTCGTCATGAAACAAAATACAATCAATATAATACATGATAGGTATGAGTGAACATGAGCTGAGATGGATTGCAAGGTAAATACTGTTCTAGAGGGTGAATGTTTCTGTTCTGATAACTGTCAATGTTGAATAGGTATATACAATGACCAGCACTTATTTGGTAAATACATGCAATGTATACGTAATGCGAGTTGTATTCTGACAAAGTGGGCCATGCCACAACCGCGACCAGCATACATCCCGGCCAGCCTGCGTATTCACACTCTGACAAGGATGTTGACTGATCAGGAGCAGGTCCCATTTTGTCAGGACACGCCTCGCAACTCTATATGTGACTTCAACGGTCTGTGGTATCGATATTGGTGGTGGACATGGTGTATGAGAGTATTATCCAACTATGAGCTACACTGCCGACAACTATTTAGGCGTATTTTGTCATAGCATATCACACTCTAACCTATAATCGTTTACTATGCAAATTGCATGATTAGACGTTTTCTTATTGCAAATGCTTCAGATAAAAATTTACATAGATTGATCAATTCGTTTCTGTTAGTCGACTGCAATAATAATACAAGTTTATGTACACTTGTGTGATTGAGGTAGTACCGTTTAATATAGGACCGTCTAATGTTCTCATAAACAGGACATTTGAACACAAGATGGTACTCGTCCTCTAAATCGTTTGTATTGCACAGCTGGCTCACACGTTCATGTCTCTCTATTCGGTTTGGTCCATTTCTCCAGTCTCTATACGTAACGTATGTGATGATAACACAAGTTTACTAATTGAAGTTCTGAGCCACCTGCTCCGAACTTTGTCCAAATAACACGAATACTGAAAATCTGGTTGTATGTACTTGTACAATGTCAGTACTCTATTACTTTGTACATCGGCATGCCATTTTTGCACGAAACAATCAAACAACGCTTGTTTAAACTGCGGTATGAATGCATTTTCCGAAACACAGTGAGGGTCATTCCATACATATGTGAAATCTAAATTATCTAATAAGCACTTCACTTTAGTTGCCCAATTGTTAACCCCGCGTGTACAATCTAATAGAGTACCATTGTATACCACTTTCAAAATACAGTTATCCGTTTTAATCAGCTTAAACCAGTACTTTATGATTCTTGTATATATATTAATGTACAATGGATAACGACAGAGTTCACCATAAACGCCTACATTACTCGTCGATATTTTCACGCCCAGAATAGTTTTACAAAACTTGAGATCAATTCGCTCCATCTCTTTCGATTTTGTATGGCCCCACACTTCACATCCATAGGAGAGAATTGCGGATACGAACTCGTCGAACATAAATGGTTACCTTCCTTCATTCTTTTTCTCTGCATTATCTCGCCTTACATTACGCTCTGCTAAACACTACTTTCTAATATATTGTGTGTGTAACGTGTGTAGTATAATTAGATAGAATTATGTTCAATTGTTATACGATGTACATGTTGTATTGAAAAGTGTAAATAAAATATTTAATCATAAAATACAAATAAATAAAAGAACAGTTTGTTAGCATTATGTGCTGTGTGACTGATTTAGGATATATCACATAGTATTTAGTATTCAAAATGGCCGCCCAATATTAATGGTTTATCTTGGAGTTGCTGAATTGCAAAATGCGATTAAAGGAGAATATGATTAACATGATAATCAAATATTCGTATAATATCGTAGTTGTATATATGGTTGTCATGTATTGTGCGTGGTAGTTTAAAGTAATCATTATCTTGTTAAAATTACGGTTGTAGTGCATTACAGATGCCACACGACCACTAAGCTTTGTTCTTCTTTTCCAGCAGTTATGTCGATATACATTCATGTTACAATTTGCTAATATGAGATAATTCCAAATAATCCAAATTATGATTCGCACGCAACGTTGTAGAGTCTGCAAAAGCACACATGTGATTTCATAGCTGTATATGGGTATATCAATTAAAAGGTATACATACTTGTGGCCATTAATGTGGTTAAATTAAATATATCAATTACCATATTTACCACATTTTAAATCGCTATATAGAAATAACAATTGTGTACCCGCAAAACACCAATAAATAACCCCGTCCAAATAGTTAATTTATTTCTGTAGCATACATATTTTATCTGATGATCAACAGTATTGTAATAGTTTAAGATTCAATATGTTCATCTCATCCAAACCACGGTCACTGTGTCTATACTTATCCATGAATTGTATTGTCATAGCCGGCTATGCTAGCATGGAATTTGAGTATTACGACCGTTTAATGGCTTACACATAGTCAAGTATGGTTTCCAAACACCTATATATGTGGAAATCAGCAAGTACAATCAAAGTGGAATAAATACGTGCCATTATGTAAACAGATACTGATGACCTTTAAATTTCAGAATACGATTGCATGCAATGATTTTCCTACAAATGACTCATTAAATATATAGGACATCATAACATACACGATGTTTTTTCCAAAAACAGTGTAAATCGTACTTATGACAGACAAATAAGACATTTGGCAGATAAGCATAATATGCTAACACTTAATGAGACGGTATTAAAATCTAGCATACATACTATATATAAACCTAATACATCACTTTCATACGCCGAAATACATTCATATGCTATTAAACATGTGTCAAGACACTTCCACATGCCGTCATAACATGTCATTCTTGCGAATACGGGTTTGTACACTTTTACATCATGATCACCAGTTAACATGTATCCATTATAAACTATACCCAACTGATGCACGAACACTCACCTATGACTTACAACAAATTCCATACATAATCATGAAGTACACTGCATACGAAATATGATACTTGTAATACACACTTATGCCATTATAGCATATAGATGACATAAACCTATAAATACTAGTATATGAACATGAAAGTTCATTCAATATTATTTCATGAAGGATACGTGGTATACATAGTGTAAACAATTGGATTAGAAAACAAGTTGTAACGCTTATTTGAATTCATCTCCTGGAAACTTACAATATTTTGTGAAGTGTCTAAGAAATAAATAGTGGACATATTCCTGAATATTCACGTCAATCAACTTCATCAAGGTCTTGGTCAAGATCGCTGCATACGTGGCCAATGCTCCACCCCATCTAAGATTGTGACACAATAAATGAACTGAAGAACGAGGACAAACGTATTTGGTGGAATACATGGAACAAACACCAAGAGACACAAATAAGAAAACAAGAGAGAAACTATTGTCAATAATTAATAAATATGAACTACATGCTATCTGGAGAATTCTTAATCCTAATACAAGGAAATTCACATGGCATTCGAATACTAACCTACCAATATTCTGTCGTTTAGACTATTTTCTAATATCTGAAAATGTAATTAACAGAGTAACAAAAAGTAAACTTACTACAGGGTTTAAGTCTGACCATTCGTTAGTATATTTTTGTTTACAGACTCAATCTAATGAAAGGGGTCCGGGATATTTTAAGTTAAATAATTGTCTACTTTTAAAAACAGAATACCAACAACTAATTAGACGAAGTATTTCTACCATTGCCGAAATCAACCAAACTGCTAATCCAAATACACTTTGGGAGATAATTAAAGGCACAATAAGAAATGAAGCGATAAAATTTGAGTCTACTGAAAATAAAAAATATTTAAAAATGGAACATAAATTAATAGAGGAAATAGATAAATTAGAAGCAGAATACTCAAAAAATATATCGGAAGATATTTTAACAGAATTAAACACCAAAAAATATATGTTACAGCATTTATATGAACAGAAAGTTAGAGGAATTATGTTAAGATCAAAAGCCGAATGGATTGAGGGTGGGGAAAAAATACAAAATGCTTTGCAAATTTAGAACGGAAACGGTCTAAAAAATAAAACGATAACTAGATTAACGGTAAATGGTCAAAATATTACGAGCAATGGTGAAATATTAAATGAAGAAAAAGAATATTATACAAAATTATATAAGAAAAAAAGAAGCTGAAAATACAAATCACAATTTGTAAAACAGATTATCCGAAGAAATAAAAGAATTATGCGAAGGAAACCTTTCAGAATACGAATGCAGTAACTCTTTAAAGGAAATGAAAGACAATAAGAGCCCAGGCTCAGATGGTCTGACTGTGGAATTTTATAAAATATTTTGGAATGACATAAAAATATATTATACGGATTCTTTTAAATTTTCATTAGCAAATGGATCACTAAGTGAATTGCAAAAACAGGGTGTAATAACATTAATACCAAAAAAGGATAGCGATTTATCTACACTTACAAATTGGAGACCTATATCATTACTTAATGTGGATTACAAAATTGCACCAAAGGCCATAGCAAACAGAATTAAAAAGGTTTTACCAAATATAATAGATGATTCACAAACCGGATTTCTAAAGGGAAATTACTTCGGAGAAAATATTAGAACTCTATACGAATTAATGGACCATTTGAATGAAAATTAATTACCGGGTTTATTTTTCTTCGCAAATTTTGCAAAGAAAGTTGATACTGTTGAACATTCTTACCTCTTAAAAGTTATTAAACATTTACATTTTGGCAGCGACATTCTAAATTGGATTAAGCTTTTCTTACTCTGATGCAAAAAGTGTGTTACAAACACTGGTTATTTATCGGATTTCTGTTCAATAAATAGAGGCGTACGTCAAGGCTATCCTTTATCACCTTACATTTTCGCCATTGAAATACTATCCAAAGCAATTATAAATGAAAAAGACATAATAGGGGTAAAATATGTTTGCCGATGATGCCACTTTTGTGACAGATGGTACAATAAAATCATTTGAAAAGTTAATATACATAATAGATGAATTTAGTAAAATATCTGGTCTCAACCTTAGCACAAACAAATCAACTGTAATGCGCGTTGGTGCCTTAAAAATGAAGATCTGATTTGCTGTCCGGATAGGAAATTAATTTGGACTTCTCTTAGTGCAAAAACGTTAGGAATTACGTTCTTAAATAATAATACAGATATCCACGAATATAACATCCTTCCTAAAATAGTAGAGTTTAAAAACAGCGTCTTGATAAGTGGAAACATAGAAACTTAAGTTTACTTGGAAAAATTACAGTTATTAAAACGTTTGCTGCTCCAAAATTTGTATAGCGGAAGCAGATAGTTTTACACGACCCTCCAGACAACATGATCAAAATAATTAAAAACAAATTATTCGATTCTGTATGGGACAGCAAGCCTGATAAAATTAAAAGAAATATAATCATCCAATCCTACGAAGAAGGGGGATTAAAAATGTTAGATGTAGATAATTTTATAACATCAATAAGAGCATCATGTGTAAAACGAACATGTGACACATCAAACAGAGGTAAATGGAAACAACTTTATGAAAAAAACTTGAAAGATATGGTGGATTTTTGCTCTTTGAATGTAACATAAAAGCAGAAGATGTAAAACATATAGCGGAAGCAGATAAGTTTTTAAATAATGTTTTAAAATCCTGGTCACATATTAACTATACCTCCAAAAATGACACAGTTTCAAAAGAAAACTTTGGAATAATTCCAATTTAAAGCATCAAAGCAAAACAATCTTTTCAAGGATTGGTACAACAAAGGAATTACATATGTTGAACATCTATATGACTACAGAGTAAGGAATTTTCTACGTTTTACTGATTTTACAGCAATATTCAATATACGTCAGGACGATTTTATAAAATATCCAAGTATTGTGAACAGCATAAGTCCATTATGGGCCGAGCAAATACAAACAGAAAGCAGCAACACAACTCCACAATCTACGTCACTTATATCGAGAGTACAGGATAGCAAATATGTGAACAAATTACTATATACAAGACAAACACACAAACAAAATATAAAAGAAAAAAAATCTGTACAAAAATGGACAAATTAATTTTCTGATGATAATTTATGCTGGCAACAAATTTACACACTAGCTTTCGAGTGTACAATAGACTCAATATTACGCAATTTCCAATATAGATATTTAATGCGTATCATTGGGACAAATAAACTACTCTATCGTTGTAATATATTAAATAGTAGTCTATGTGATTTTTGCTCTATGTATGTTGAAAGCATAAAACACATGTTCTGGGAATGTATGCATGTGCAACATTTTTGGTCACAGCTTCGAAATTATCTAAATGAAAAAAAAGACTTAACATATGAAATAAATTTTCGTAGTGTTTCTCTAGGAATAACAAATAAGGCACTGATGGTAAAACAATGTAATGTTATAATTTTGTTACCAAAATACTATATTTTCAAATGTAAATATGAAAAGCATGATATTACTTTCGATTCTTTTGTAAGTTACTTGAAAAATAGAATACATATAGAAGAAGAAATAGCGGCAATGAAAGACAAAAGAGAACAGCATATTTATTTATTAAGTGGGGCTGGTTTAATATATAAAGTTCTTATAGGCACCGCAAGAAAAACAAGCACAACATATCTCTATATTAAATATAAACTACACAACTACACAGGTCCAGTAGGTGTGAACACTGTGAAAGAAACACTTACCTTATTCCTTCTTTTCATGCTCTGTATATCTCAACTACTTTACTCTCCCATACATTTCACTTTTTAATATAGTATGTAATCATTGTATTTCATTTAGCTATATTCTCTTGTAAACTTTATAAAATGTACATGTTGTATCTAAAAGTGGAAATAAACCATTTAATAACCAAAAAAAAAAAAAAAAGAGGTTGCCGAATACCTATTGAAAGTCGCAAAGCCGCTGTTCCAGGCTTTGGAAGATGAATCCGATGCCGTAAAAAAATCCGTCTGCAGTCTGTACGACCAAACACCAACTTCATGTATGCTCTGTCAAAGAAGCCAAGATTTCCAACGAATTCCAACAACACATGACACACTACAGCTTCATATTCTTCGATATGTGCACCAAACATTATGTAGTGTTGCTGGGATATAATTACAAATCTGTCCCAATGAACCAGCCTATTATACTCTAGGTCAAACTCCTCATATTGATTTTCAGCGCGATCTGAATACGTCATCAACAACTAATAGTATCTAAGGGACTAGGAAATATCGAGAACAGTAGCCAATGGGATTGAAGTAAAATGATGCATGTAATCCTTGACATTTGGTAATGCCACCAATCTATTGCGTCGCCAGACAAACAGGTGAACCAACTGGTTCTCGTCGGCAGTGATTTATATGGCTTATGTTACAATGGTAAACTATCATCACCTCCTGCCATCAAACTGTCAATCATTCAGGTTCAATATCAGTACAACTAGCATATGTTAAATGTCATTCCCATAAAAACACATCGCAGTCGAAACACACAGGTGTTGTCATATAGCACACATATGAGAACATTATACATCGCAAACTTAACACGTGCACGTGATGTTACAATACATCTGGTATTCCAGTAATCAGCCATACTTCCTTTTAAGAGCCCATGTTGCTTTGGCTGGCAAGAATGCGACGACCGGCTAATGCCCATCTGGACTTCGTGTACAATTTTGTCACAAAGACTGCACTGAATCCTGCTCCTGTAACACAAATGGCATCTAGACTACCAACAAGAATGCAGGTGTCCCTGTTTAAAGTTATCCACAGGCCAGAAAAACTGCAACCACATAGGTATGGTTAAGTAGGTCCGAGTTTCATTTGACACGCCGAATATCTTTTAAAAAATGCAATGGGTATGCGTATGCGAATGATAGTGAACTTTCTTGAACTATTAACGCGGTGATATATCTGTCTAACAATATCAAATATCCGCTTTCGCGGCAGGAAATTGAATCGGTGATTCATCCTGCACATGGAACTACCATTTTACACCTTCTGAAATAGCCCGACAACTTTTCAAAGTCACAAGATCTAAATAATTGTGATATAAAGATACGACTGCGAATGCAGCTATTACGGATAATACAAGGTGTTGCAGTCAGAAACTCTTATTTGATTAAATCGCCAGATCCAAAAAGAACATTTACCTTTCGTATTTTCTAATTTCAGCACAGTTTCTGGTTCTGTGAGGATTATGATAAAATGGTATACTGTTTGAAATAAACATTAGAAATAAAAACGGACACTGTCGCATGTGTTAGAGACGGAGGTGTTGACGCAGGTAAACAAGTCTCAAAAATGTGTCGTGGTTTATATCACACTTACTACCAGCTGATACAGAAACGTTTCAGTTGTACAAAACGATCGAATCAAAGTCACAAAGATCTCAGCCGCGTACAGGAGACTCTATCACAGTACCTCGGTCAACAGACAGACATCAATATCAAGACGCAATTCCAGCAAGTACAGAGGCATTTGCCATTGTCGTTAGCGACACAATACTACATTTCCAGTATTATGGAAATAAAATGGCAGTTATATACTAAAACTTTATGAACAAAATGATGTAAAAAAAAAAAGTAAACAAATTATGAAACTCCTAGAACTGAGGGCATTACTCAAAGAAAATGAATTACGTGGGTACAACGAAACGCACAACATAAAAATGGTAAGGAATTGAAGGATATCGATTCCAAATATGAACGTCTTAGAAACATTAGAAACCATCATAAAGTGTTGAAATTACAGAAAAATAAACGATGGAAACAACTACGTAACATCAATGTATACAGTAGGAAGAGCTGGTATGATAAATCAAAGGTGCAAGCCTTTTACAACGACAAAGAAATAATAAATTAGGAGATACTTGTATTGAAATTTGTAATTTTGGGAGATACTCGGTGTATTTACGGTTTTAAACTTCGATTTACGGCGACTATTTACGGTACAGTGTTTTACATCTTACAAGGCAAAATTGGGAGATTCTAAGTAAAACAATGGGAGATAATCCATTTGCAACGAGACACCCGTGACGAAAACAATATACACATGTTCATACAAAAAGTGGGTATAACAACTCAACAACTTTACACATACATGTATTTGGTAGTATTAGATAATAATGACGAATACATTACATATTGAACATGTTTTCGTATCAGCTGGGGTGCTTTCAGTGGCTCATGCGTACTTGTTGGACACACATGTCTGGTGGTCCTGGGAAAACAGATCACATGATAAATATTGTGAATCTATGAACAGACAGATATTATGTACGGCAATGTACATATACACCGTTAGATTTTTAGCTCCCATATTGATAAAACGAGCATTTTATTGGCCATTTTGTTTTTTCTTAATTCTGATGTTATTGACCGTATCAGCATACACACATTGTACTTGTTGATACCTATGCGTTACCACATCATGTTATGCCGTTTTCTTTTTCAGGTATGTGCAAGTTTCAGATTTGTAAATGCATATGTGATGACGTGTGTCTTGTATTGTTATACACACTCAATTCAAAGGGGAGTGCATCGCTAGTAAGTGCACATTGTAAACATTGTAAGGTTCTGACAGCCAACAGAATACCTATTCTTATTTTAAATGTCCGTATATTTTCTGCAGATATGTATTTTAAATAAATAAGAATATGTTATTAGAAAGACCTGGAAGTTCTACTATGTAGCAACTTGTTGATGATTGGTTAGAATATCGGTTGTTATGGTCACACAAGGTTTGTGTAATATATTACATTAACATATATATATATGCCCGAATTAAATATATGTGTATGCTATTAATAAAATCACATTTCATAAGTTTATTGACAGCTATTACTGTAAGAACGGTTTCCGTAATTTTAACACTTGGCATATATTTCTACGATCAATTTCGCATGAAAATAGATGCATTTCACAATGTTCTACTCTGGGTATGGGGTACATCGCAACATAACCGTTGTACAGAATACTGCTCAAGCAAATTGATATTGATTGGTTAGAATATCGGTTTCTATGGTTACCATATTTCTCTTAATTTATGAAATGTACGGATTAATATAATCCTGAATCAAATATATGTGTATCCTATTAATAAAATAATATTAGAACAAGTTTATTGAACGTAATCACTGCAACAACTGTTCTCATTTTATCTCTATTTTTCCACAGATAATTTACGGTTACCATGGAAATGTCAAAATAACGGCATTCGGCCGCGGTTTATGCAATTTTAACACGCGGATTCGGTTTCTACGATGAATTTCACATAAAAATAGATGCATTTCGTAAAGTTCTACTCTGTGTAGGGGTAACTCGAAAGATAAGCGTTGTACAGAAGCATGTACAATGTAGTCGAGTCGAATTTAGGGTGAACCTTGCAGTATGGTACTACTAACGTTTTTTGATTGATTGTGTTAGTTCATGATGTGGGTAATCGGAAACTGAATGATGCCACGCTGGCATCATTGAGCAAATTTCAGAATTCAAGATGGCGTCCAAGATGGCGTTCCAAAATAGGAGAAAATATTATGTTGGTCAATAAAAGCTGATTTTCAGAAGATATTCGCTATTCGATTTCAGATAACATAACAAAAATAGAATAAATTAAATTTCAACTTTGTATGATATTCGGATAGAATGCAAGATGGCCGCCAACAGTTGGTTACGATTTAAATTAATTGAACTAGGAAAATGGATTACGGAATTTCGTCGAACTATGTTCGCAATTGAATAAAACTATTAAAATAGCGCGTAAATATTATTCCACTCGTTTGTCTCAATTCAAGATGTCGTCCAAGATGGCAGACAGCATGCTTCAAGTATAAATCTCAAACGTAGTAGTTTATATTAAAATCAGCTTAAGGCGACATTCTGTTAAAATGTGAAACATATGATAATATATATCCCATTTTAATATTAACCGTCACTTGTATTATATAGTTCAATATCAGGTGTATGCCGATATCATATTAAATTATTTTAACATCATGGAAAAAGAAATCAGCTGGATACACCACCCCAATCCAAAACTCACTACTAGCAACAGAAGGCAATTGCTTCATCCACAAATGAACAAGTATAATAAAACCGAGCTGAGAATCAGTTGACTTTGTCTTGTAATTTTAAACTCACATCATCGAAGTTGCTCGACCACATATGTGTAAGTATAATGTGTTTATCATAACGTATTGCATTAGTTGTTCTTTGGGTTAATGGATCTCATTTTAGTATCTTTTCCTCTATTTACCCATTGTTTTCTTTCTGTGATATTATTTTTTTCCCGATCATTTATGGGTTTTGAACAAGTCTGCATATCGTTTAGACAATTAGCACAGTTTGCGTCTTGGCTATTAATTGTGCCACCACCCCCCTGCCACTTACTATGATAAAATTGCGTCTGTGACAGAACTGGACACGTGCAATAAAATCACACATGTAATAGTATATTGTTCTGATAGTCGTTTGGGTGATTATTATGCATTTCTTAATCTTGGTACGTTTGCTAGCCATCTTCGGCTGGAGATTATCATGGATCGCGGAGTGCATGTTTGTGCCGCGTTGTTTAAAGTTTCTTCGCTAATTTGTTTGTGTCATGTTTGTGTATCTTGTTGTCTATTGTAGTTTCAATCATTTGTATTTGTATGTACAATGGCCAATGTACGTATCAGTTTCAATATTTGCCATGTGGAATTTTTGTTGCTTTACTTCTGTCACTTAAAGTTTTTCTCATCAAACAAAAACTCGATGTATATGACATTTGTGATAGACACGCATTCCCACCGATCGCATGCATTACTCGTGAGTGTCGTCTTCGTTTTCACTATCCGTGTCAGTCTCATCAGCCTTTATGTGAGGATTGATGCAGCTCTCCAATGACATGCACTTACAAAATGAAGTACAAGACACCGCTGCTCCGTGGCATGAGCAGGTACTTCTTGAGCAAGCATTATGTGCACTATATCCACAGGTAACAACTTTCATAAGTTCTGGCGGAGCAACCTCAGACACTCCTGTGGATGTAATATGCACTCCATTGGTAACAACTCATCCATACAATGGTATGTCGACATTGTGTGGTTTCAGTTGATCTGCTGCTTTCCAGATCATGGTTTGCAAGTGAGCCCGTTTGTTTTTCTCATTCAGTGCATAGTCTGTCGGTGGTAATGTCTTGACTTTTGGAGTGTCCCTATTATAAGAATATGGTGTGTCGTAATTTGTTCATCGACGTAGGAGTCTGTTTTTCCTTATACATCCTGCCTACAAACCTATGACCAGCTGTGATAATTTCGTCCATAGGTGATGTGAGTTCCCCAAGTTTCTCCAGACCAACATCATTTTCCGCCATGACTGCCGAACAGGTAGATAACAGTGTCATATCCCGTTAGTGCATGTGTAGCAAGCAGTTGGGTTGGACCAAGCCGTGTAGAGCTGGCGTTGATGTCAATTAGTATTCCATCAGACTTTTTCATCGACAGGTGTGCAGTGCACTGCCACTTTCAACAGAAAACACAAACAATGCAAACACGTCTGTGTCATCCGATACTACTTGTATGTACTGGTATTTCTGGTGAGCAAGAGACATGACATAGCTGATGATGATGCAGTCTGCATCATCGTGTTTGTGCACATAATCTTCCCCAGCCATAGTCAGATTTTCGGAAGGTTTCTCTGTGCGAAACACTTTTATCAGCGACCTTTTGTTGTGTGTACTTTTCATGATTCACCTGAGTCACTCGTGTGTCTCTATAGACCCCTCTATGTATCTGTCAAACACCACTATGACGCGATTATCCTTTTCGACGGCCCGTATGAAATTATGATGTAGATGTTTGACTGTACCTGTCTTCGGCCAAGATATGTAATACAAAATTTCATTTCCGTCTATAACCTGCAAATCTGGTGCACTTGTTTCGTCTTTCCAAACTGCAAGTTTATGCAGAATCGGTGATTTTGTGACTTTACGCATGCTTCCATAATCGTCAAATATAGCGGCTCATACACTGTTCTAGTCCCTGAACGTACCCCTTTATTCATTTCCTTCCATTGTCACGACTTTGTAGTATTGTAAAAGCCAGTAGGCACTGTCTTCTTAAATTCTGCTACCATACGCTCTCCAAATTTCAGTGCATCTTGTACGTTGACGGTTTCATCAACGACTCGACCATTTACCACATTCAACAAAATGTCTGATTCTGGTTGTTCTAGTGGTTGGGGATACCGTTTCAGCTCATTGTTAATTTTCGTTCTGTCTGCTTGATCAAGTTTCTTTCGTTTATTGCCTCTCTTATTTGCGTTTGTTTGTCTTTGTGCCATATTCATCGTCATCGCGATCTTGAAACATATCGTCCATAGCTTGAGACACGGTATTGCAAACATGGTATGATAGAACCAATGCGCCATCTGGTCAGGTGACAATGTTAAGCCAACTACCCCACTCCCCCTGGCTTTGCCATACCGAATGTATGTCTGTTCACCGAACTGATCAGAGAAGACACAATTCCAACACCCATCAGTTTGTCTACATACATGATGCCCCATATAAAATGGGGCCAGTGCCTCGTCATCAACCTGGGTAAGAAACTCTGTCAGATGGTAAGTGATATACCTAGCATAATTCCAGTGGCTTGCCGTGAAGATATAAGGCAGCATATTTGTCATGCAATGCATGTGTATGATGTAGTTACCTTCTTGCTGTATTACTTTATTCCATGTACAAAATGTACCTAAAATGCTGGTTGACCAGCGTAGGCAAAATATCATCAAGACATAAGCCCAGTTTTAATAGATCGTTGTCCACATGGAAACGTATCCGTGGGTGTCTGTATTATATAACTCGGCCCTCGACTAGCCTCAATCCTTCGATGTTTGGGCCGCCGGCTGAGAAAAGAGACATTAGTGACCAATGTAGATCCTGATCATAGTTGTGCTATTATAATCATCACGTTGATCCGAAACTGTTACACATTATTACATACGTGAACGTGAACAATGTTAGATTGACTGAATGGCGACAAGCATTGGTCCTGGTCAGACTGCGCATCCAGGCTGATCTGGGGCTATGCTGGCCGCGCATGTCTTATGGTACTTTTTCTCATCCGGTGGCCCACTAATGTCACCAGCATATACCCAGATAAGCCCCCAACATCCGTGCATCCTGACAGCTCTTGACATGCACTGTTTGCCTTTCAATCACTGATGGAACGTTTGGTTTTTCAGCGAAAATGATAGATCCCACTCATAAGTGTACTATTTTCCATACCGCACATGACATGCAATTTTGCAAATGGTGCAAGGTCTGGTGGTCCATGTATAAACATATTTGTTTTGTAGACTTGTGTTTTAATGATTCACATGATTTTGATTTGAGAAAATGAGGATAAAAATCTGACAAAAATTACATTTTGAAATTAATCAAGAAACAACAAAATTTAGTTAACAATAAATATATATAGCATTTGGCGGCCATCTTGGATTCCATTTTAAATTTCATAGAAAGTTGCAAGCATGTTCACCTTATATTTAATAAATGTTATTTACGACTTATACCAATCAGTTCCTAAACAATCAGGTCATTTGGGCCATTTTTAGTTTTATCCTATGCTGGCCGCCATCTTGGATGCCATCTTGAATTCTGGAAATCCTTCAATGATGACAGCGTGGCATCATTCGGTTTCTAATTATTGACACACTAAACTACCAAAATCAATCAAAAAAAACGTTAGTAGTACCATACTGCAAGGTTGACCCAAATTTCGGGTCCCCACGACTCGACTAATAGGGTAAATGTTATTGAACAGAAATGTTACTATTTCACTCATATACGAGGGTTGGTAAATAAATAGTGTCACGTGATACATAACTATATTTAAAACTACATCCGCACAGTTTGATCAGGATCTGCATTGCTTGCCATTTCATCAATGCAACACCCGGCATGCTTCAAACACCCAATATATATCATTGTCAGGCTATACGATTGTGTTATTTGATTGTGATGGAGCTATACAGATTACACATCCGATAAACCCCATTTCACCAGCCACAGACACATATCCCGTTTCATGTGCAGCGAGTTGGGCCTGGAAGTCAAATCTATCCACGGGAGGCAGCGGGCGTTGCCCTACCAGGCGGGCGACGACGATTCTTCCGCCATCCAGAACTGCGAGTGGAACGCAGTGAAATTGGCGGGAAACTGGCATTTACTCTGTCCTGATTGGATTTTGAAAATAGTCCGTGGATTTCAAGCAGGTTCGAATCATTTTACTGAATGGAGCATTGCGATGAGATATGTTCAAGAGAAGATGTTCCATCTATTGTCTGCTGTTCTACTATGTATTCAGTACTTATTGATATCAATAATTATTTTTGCACATAAATAAATAATTACAATTTTAATTACAATGTTACAATGTTATCTGATATGTTTAACACACCTCTCAATAAATCGGAATGTTTTTTTTATCAATAATTCGATATGTTTATATCAATAATTCGATCTATTTTCGATTCGTTGATTAAAATAATCATATGCGCATAGGCTTTTCTGGTTTGTTTCAATAGAGAAATTGAATGTTGATATGAGTGATATATACTTATGTCTTAAGCAATCTACTAGGTGGAACTTTGAACAACTGGGCACGAATTTGTGGCGGCCATTTTGAAAAAAATAGCCGCCTAATGCCAATCAAATAACAAGAAATGTCCATATGAGTTCAATATAAGATGGTGAAATAATAATTTTAATGTATGTAATGCTTGCTATTCTGGTGTAAGTGTTATGTATTTTCACTGTGGAAAATAATTTCAATATGGTTAGTTACTGAAATTCAATATGGCCGCCATCCGCCTCAGTGTTAAGTGTTCGCATAGTCGTACCTCGAAATCAATTTGTATTACAATGTCAATTGAAGTGTCATTTCCAACTAATTCACTGATTCCCAATTGATTGAAGGAGAGGTTACGGTTGTTTGAGGTCCATGCCACCAGAAATCAAAGATGACCACCAATTATAACCAGGTAAAATTGTTTGTCCGAAAATAAATCCGAATCTATGTCACATAGAGTAATATTATAATTATTTATGTCACAATGTAATAGTGTAGTTGTCTATTTAATTGACTGCCGGTTTTTCTCTGTATTTGCCACCAGATGTCCAATGAAATAGGTGTCCATAATAATTAAATGTTATCCGCTATCGATTATAACTGAAATAGATTAGTGTCATGTGCACACGTGTTACCTGGTGCTGTGGTAAATCAGAAACTAACAAACATTGCCGAAATGCAAATTACATTCCAGACATACCCTCAGTTCATACACAGATTTCGAACTCGTAGATGAATTGGATATTACTGATAACATTGACATTGTTCCTGCTCTAAACACTGCCTGCTAACAAGATCAAAATTCCCATTTCGGACGCCGGAATTGCCCTCGCCAAAGATAGCTGCATATATATTACACTGTCTATCTTGGGCATTTCTCATGATATCATGATACTGTGCACTATTGTGCCTCGGCTGTTTGTTGGCTTTATACATATACATATGGACCCTCCCCTATAATACACATGTGACTGGTCTCAATCTTTAAACTATTGTATATTGACTGATAAACCTCTCCCAGTTTTCCATTCCAGTATTCTGCTATGCAGAAACCTTCCACATATTGATGACCGAGTTAGTTACAATGGCAGACATTCATGGCATTATAGGCATTTTCCTTTGGGTTAAGGTACTTGTCACATGCAGGAAGCAAACTCCGAGAAGTTTTTGTAGATGATCTTATTGAGTCAGATTTGTGGGGCACGGATACAATAATCCACTATGTTAGATCGTAATCATACTCATGGTGGTCGATGTTATTGTCTTGTTCGTGTGGGAAGTCCTTTGGTTTTAACTCAAACCATATGAACGTATACTAGATTGTGATACAGTGGGCATGTACATAAGTGTGGAAATGTGTGGGCAGGAATGAAAAGGAAATGATGTGTTTGCCAACACCCGTCCGGTTCAAGAAATATGTCATCCCTATATTTGAGGTGAACACGTCACTGTCAAAGTGTTTCTGTTATATGTAGGTGCCTTGCAGCAAGAAAAAGATAAATCCCCAACTTCAGAGGCATCCCAATGTGAAGCAGTTAATATACTGGGATGTACATCCATGATCAGGCCTTTCGCTAATCTTTCATCATTTGGAACATTTAGAATTTGAACTTGGCGAGCCACTAGAATTGTCGCTGTTGATATCATATGACATAAATTGACCCGGATGCCAAGTACTGTAAATTGATTTAGACATCACCAAATAGTAAAAGTAACTTCCCAGCCAGGAGTATAGATGATCCAGCAGAATTAATAGGCTTTGAACGACCAGTGGAGAATATTATTGCCGATAGATGTGTGAAGTGGAACATGCAAATCAGAGAAATACAGGGTCACTTGCTCCAACTCTACTGAATTCAGTTTTAAATGAAATTTAGGACACCTCGTTCATGTGTGGGCCATGGTCGGATGCAAATTGTCTTAAACATTTCATCAGACCAATCTTGAAAAATATGTCACGGATGCTCCAACATCAAACACACCAAGTGTCATTTAAACTCATATTCAAGAGTTATATTTTACTGTAGTACGGACATAGTTGGATAATCAAACAGTTGTATTGCATAGCGGTACAAGTCGGTTTTCTAAGCGACGTGGTAGAATATGAGCCTCACGCGCAGGCGGCCCGGGTTTGACCCTAGCTGCCGACAAAATAATTTAACTTTATAACACATTTCCCTCCTACTACAATGATGCCAATGAAACAGGATGGATTACTCTTCGAGTCAATAGGCGAAATCATATCTCGTATGAAGTATTCCATACAATATGAACAAGGGAGTCGATAAAAGAACACAACGTGTATATCTCGATATTTGAGCTACAAATGTTTATTTGTATGAAAGAGGACTGTAGTAGCACGGCCATAGTAAGGTTACTCGAACATTTTTACAACCGTTTGGTACAAGCTGGCCTTTATAGCGATATGATAGAGTGTTCGCCTTACACACAGACGGCTTGGGTTCGACCCAAGCTGCCGTTAAAATAGTTTTCACTTTTGATCACATTCCACTCCTACTACATATAGCGTACTGTACACAATGCAATAACTTCCATAATCACACCGTTCTTATTTTAACTATCCACCACATGAGTCAATTTTGTGCGATGCCATGAATGGCACCGGTGACATGGCTAAACTAGTAAGCAGGTTAAATATTTACTTTTGTAAATTCGTTGACAAATGCTACATCAAATACTACACCATATATTACTATAGCCGTCGTTTGCATAATAGTTTGTCATACGTCACCGGTATCCGACTACTAAAAATAAGTAATATACACAGGTAATGACAGTATATAATATTGCATTCCAGCAAGGCTGACAGTAGATAATCTGAGGAAATAATTTCGACAAAGGAGATAGCCGTGGTGGCATTATGTTCCTAGGGGTAACAATATCCACTATCACTCCTGTCTGAATTTAACATGTATTTCATTATTATACTGAACACACCGACAAACAAGAATACAGAATGTAATGTACAAATCGTACTGCTGGTCTAAACCGTGTTTGGTGACATTTCTGCAGGTCAGATGCAACGAACACTCACTGCTCTTCATTACTTAATAAGCGTTTGTGAGTTTGTAAGTGCATTCATGTCGTGCATGGGACACGCACTAGAGAAAATTGGAATTGATATGAGGTGTATAATAATGACTGTAATAATCACCCTGTTTCTATTGAATAAATCTGCATCGAAATAAGATTTGCATTTGGCCAGTCTGATGACATCATCCAGTTGCTTATCTGATGTTCGCGTATTGTACATGGTGTCTAATAATGTAGTATACTGTTTCATACCACAATAAAGTCCCCGTCAAGAATGAAGCAGTTTCAGCGAATAAATTGCCATGTCATAATACACATATGTTTTTTGTTTCTCTGATATATGACAATTACACATTATATGTTCATCTTTATAATATGTGTTCCAGACGTTGCTTAGACGTTGCTTAGACATCCTATAAATATCACCAGTCTGATAATGATATCCATTTCGGACTACGGGCATGCAAGCCAAGCGGCCCGGTGACTATAGCAAACACAGTGTGTTCTCTATATCATGGCCATACATGTTTACAATTATTGACTTAGATGCCTGGTAACTGGACCCTTTCATCTTACCATCTTACATGTAATGAATAAATCCCATCATCCGCCCTCGTGAGTCAAACAAGGTTTTGCGTTACAACCATATACATTTTATTATGGTTGACTCTGGTGGCCATCTTGTATTTCTAAGGCGCTGGATCTCAAACAACATAAAAAGTGAATTTGCGGAAAATGACACCTCTGACGAAACGTGTTTCAAATTAATATTGTGTTAGAATTTCATATGGTTTCTAAGGCGGTCATCTTGAATTTTAGTAATTAGGCAACATTTAAATTAGTTTTGATAATAACAACATTATTTTCATTGAAATAGTATGCTGTATTGAAATAATATGGAAATTTCATGTTCGCTGACTACCATTTTTTTCAAAATGGCTGCCAAATGTTCGTGCCCAGTTTTTCAAAGTTCCACCTAGTAGTTATACGTTTTCTCATTTGGATTCCACGATTTCGATGAATGACCTTGAATGTTCGATGCCTTAGATATCCTTTGTAAAGTACCTTGAATGTTGAGAACACTTTTAGAGCATTTTCAATCCCCTTGAGCTCTGAAATGTTACTCACTTGAGACAAGCCATGTGATTTTGTACCTACGAAGATGTGCGATATCAGATGAAAATACTTGGGGCTGTGACTGGAGAAATGGAGCTTATGTGATATGTGACCACTTTAGATCCTGTTCAAATTGCACATTCATGTAGTCTGACAATGATATATTGCTTGTTAGAAGCATGACTCGTGTTTCATTGGTGGAATTACGAGCAGTGCAGCTCTTGATCATACTGTGAGCGGATGCACAGGCTGATGTGGATCTACAATGATTGAAAAATTAATTACCCCCATTTCTCAGTTCACAGCCACATTTACAAAATATTTACGATATTTTCCATAAATAACGTCGAAAATGAGTACTAGAAAAAGGCTGTTTCTAGCTCATTTAACCACAATTAGTGAGGGACGGAAGTCAAATATATTCGTACACCTGGCTAACTTTACCAAATTTGGTACAATTGGCCTTCAGATAATGCCTTTCAAGAATTTTGATAGAAACAATCTGAATGTTCATGTTCTCAGCTATTTATAGCAGCAATCTAAGATGACCGCCAGTCAAACACATAACTGGTGGAATAGCGACAGCATTATACACTTATTTAAGTCCTATAAAGAACAGTTTGTGCCTACTGAGTGGGCATGTACCTTTATCAATCGGTGATGGTATATGCAAACATTTGATATTGATTTTATAGTTTTAGACGTCACTGAGTATGTTGGTGAATTTTTTAAATGATTCACGGTCACCTTTTGTAAGCCAATGTCAATGTAAAATGACCACGAACTGTAGAAATAGTCTTATTCCAGCAACCGTTGTATCACTCAGTTTGTTATCATGTCAATTGTAAAACGTTAGATCTGATTATTTCAATTGATGAGGTATCTTACATTACTTTTTTTGACGTGAGGATGGGTGGGAGGGCAATCAAGGTCACATATTTGTGGTCAAAGTCAAGACAACTTAAGCCTCTGCAAAGACCGAAATTACCGCATAATTGGCATAAATGTGTTGGTTATTATCATTATAAATGGAAAGAAGAAAATAGATGTATTGAATGGTATTTAAGCGTCTGCTAAGTCAATTGGGCCATTCAGAAACCAATCCAAAAGAAAAAAATACTGACATTTTTCAAACATGTTAAGAAACGCAGAACAACAACCCAGAAAAAGCTGACTCAGTTCAAAGATCAGATATCGCTGTATGGTAAACTATCTGTTTCCTTACACGCGCCAATGAAACGTAGAACTGTTCTTTCAAAAATAAGCGACAATACCGCCGCCTGCTATGAAGACATGACAAGTCCGCGCTGCATCATCGAAGCCAACTCCACATCAGAAAAAGATAACTCACAGGAAGGGCGGCTTCCGCTAACATTAATAACATAAAATGCAGTAATGATTTATTGCCTTCATACACACGATGCCTCCAATGCCATCATAAGGAAGAGGTTTTCGAATTCCTCTTAATCGAGACAATGAAATGCCCTTGCTTTTTGGATAGTAAAGATATATACTTGACACCCGGTACTGATTCTGCGCATGTCTGACCTGGTGACGAAATGCAGGAAAAGTAAAACCACGAAGAAGCAAACACAATAATTGCAGTACACATGGTCGCTCCTCTCAGAAAATTATCATTGGGACCGGATACACAGACATAATGGTGCTCATTTTAACCCATTTCACCCGATACTACTTCATGCATCCAACACTTGATATATGGATTGCATTCAGTAGTGGAAAGCCGAAGTAAATGTTTCACGTCAATCAATTTCATCAAGGTCTCGGCCAAGATCGCTGCATGCATGGCCAATGTTCCACGCCATTTAAGATTGTGACACAATAAATGAACTGAAGAACGAGGACAAGCACATTTAGTGGAATACATGGAGCAAACACCAAGAGGTTGCCGAATACCTATTGAAAGTCGCAAAGCCGCTGTTCCAGGCTTTGGAAGATTACTCCGCTGCCGTAAAAAAATCCGTCTGCAGTCTGTACGACCAAACACCAACCTCATGCATGCTCTGTCAAAGAAGCCAGGATTTCCAACGAATTCCAACAACACATTAAACACTCAGCTTCATATTCTTCGATATGCGCACCAAACAGTATGTAGTGTTGCTGGTATATAATTACAAATCTGTACCAATGAACCAGCCTATTATACTCTAGGTCAAACTCCTCATCTTGATGATCAGCGCGATCTGAATACGTCATCAACAACCAGTAGTATATAAGGGACTAGGAAATATCGAGATCAGTTGCCAATGGGATTGAAGTAACATGATGCATGTAGTCCTTGCCATTTGGTAATGCCACCAATCTATTGCGTAGCCAGACAAACAGGTGGACCAACTGATTCTCATTGGCAGTGAGTTATATGGCTTATGTTTCAGTGGTAACCTATCATCACCTCATGCCATCAAGCTGTCAATCATTCAGGTTCAATATCAGTACAACTAGCATATGTTAAATGTCATTCCCATAAAAACACATCGCAGTCGAAAAACACAGTTGTTGTAATACAGCACATATATGAGAACAGTATACATCACAAACATAGCACGTGTACGTGATGTTACAATATATCTGGTATTTCCGGAATCAGCCATGCGACGACCGGCTAATGCCCATCTGGACTTCGTGTACAATTTTGTCACAAAGACTGCACTGGATCCTGCTCCTGTAACAAAAATGGCATCTAGACCGCCTACAGGTATGCAGGTGTCCCTGTTTAAAGTGATCCACAGGCCAGAAAAACTGCAACCACATAGATATGGTTAAGTAGGTCCGCGTTTCATTTGACACGTCGAATATCTTTTAAAAAATGCAATGGGTATGCGTATGCGAATGATAGTGAATTGTCTCTAACAAATAACGCGGTGATGTAATATCAAATATCAGCTATCGCGGCAGGAAATTGAATCGGTGATTCATCCTGCACATGGAACAACCATGTTAGACCTTCTGAAATAGCCCGACAACTTTTCAAAGTCACAATGTCTGAATAATTGTGATATAAAGATACGACTGCGAATGCAGCTATTACGGATAATACAAGTGTTGCAGTCAGAAATTCTTATTTGATTAAATCGCCAGATCCAAAAGGAACATTTACCTTTCGTATTTTCTCATTTCAGCATATTTTCTGGTTCTGTGAGGATTATGATAAAATGGTATACTGTTTGAAATAAACATCAGTAAGAAAAACGGACACTGACGCACGTGTTAGAGACGGAGGTGTTGGCGCAGGTAAACAAGTCTCAAAAATGTGTCGTGGTTTATACCACACGTACTACCAGCTAATAGCAGAAACGTTTCAGTTGTACCAAACGATCGAATCAAAGTCAAAGATCCCAGCCGCGTACATGAGAATATATCATAGTACCTTAGTCAACAGACAGACATCCAAATCAAGACGCAATTCCAGCAAGTACAGAGGCATTTGCCATTGTCGTTAGCGACACAATACTAAATTTCGAGTATGATGGAAATAAAATGGCAGTTATATACTAAAACTATATGAACAAAATGATTTTAAAAAAAGTAAACAAATTATGAAACGCCTAGAACAGAGGGCATTACTCAAAGAAAATGAATTACATGGATACGACGAAACGCAAAACCGAAAAAAGGTAAGGAATTGAAGGATATCGATTCCAAATATCAACGTCTTAGACACATTAGAAACCATCATAAAGTGTTGAAATTACAGAAAAAGAAACGAGGGAAACAACTACGTAACATCAATGTATACAGTAGGAAGAGTTGGTATGATAAATCAAAGGTGCAAGCCTTTTACAACGACAAAAAAGTATTGAAATTTGTAATTTGGGGAGATACTCGGTGGATTTACGGTTGAAAACTTCGATTTATGGCGACGTTATCTCTATTATAATGTACGACCATCATTTCTGACTCATTTTGTGATTTCTGAACCAAATACCAATCCATATGGGCATACCCATTACAACCCTCACTATGTTGGCATATTTACACATTGTCTGCAACCGTGACAACTCCCATAAACATAATACACGAAAATAAATAGTGCCAAACAAATATGTAAACTAATGAAGAAGTTTGTTACCATTTACAAACTTTTATTTCATCTATATATTCTTTATCATCCACCAATGATTATTTTATATATGGTTCAACACTACCTTGAATATTAGAATAACTGTTCAATGACTTACGTTGCTGGGAATTCCCATTCAAAGTTAGAAAAGAATGGCCGACATCGCTGATGCTTGCTTGTCGAGCTTGACATTTTACAGTTTTATAAGTGGATCACTTAATGATTGTAATAGTTATGGTTGTGTATGTTCACAGTGCAATTTTGGAATTTATATGACGAGAGATGTTGGTAAACGGCTGGGGTCGTAGGCTGTACAAGGATGTGATTGCCCACCCTCTGCTGGTGATTGTGGAAGTAGCCAGTGTTGTGATAGGGCAATACATGACCTTGATGCTGGACAGGTAACAGCTGTTGAGTGGATGCTGAGTTGGGAGGGCTCTCGTCTTCTTGATTATCTCCAGCATTTTGGAGAATAGCGGTATACTGGCGTTTCTAGTTGTCCGAACAATCTCTATTGTATGACTTCACATAACGTTCAGGGTGAAACGGCGTGTAACAATACCTCTAATTATGTACACGTGATCACATGACATGCTACCTACTTGTAGATCGTGGATTTACTTGCAGGTAATTGATCGATCAGCCAATCAGATTTCGACAATTTCATTAAGGTGCATTAGAATAGATATTTAATCAAAGTTATAAAGATTTTATTTTCCTATCAGAAAGGGCGTTTATCCATATGATTACGTCGCGGATGTGTTTGAAAACTTCAGCGATTGATGCTCGGATAATTAACAGTTAAATTACATCTGGCTGGATAGTATACAGTTCCAGGCCTCGCATGGCATGCCTCGTTAAAAGTTGACGGTTGTAAACATATACATACTTACCGATCCTCACATGCTACTAATAGTCAAAAAGAGAATTACAGGTGGAATTTCCACAATTTCCACCAGGTATGGAAAAACCAACAACAAGTATAAGGCCAGTAACCTCTGAAATGAAGGCTATAAAACATGCGGCAAAAGTGTTTTAAACATTGTAATATCTTTGATTGGTATGCATAAAATCAAGTTTGTATTCAATAAAGCCATCGACTTGGGAATCATGTGAATCCTAGACTTAAACAAAACACGTATGTATGATTTCCACTACGGCTGCATCAAGACAAAATATTATTATAAAGCAAACTATATTCACCGATACCGACTCACTTGCCTATTTAAACAACTGACTTCTACAAGATATTGTAAGGATGTAGAGAAAGTATTTGACACCAGTAACTACCCAAAATATCATCCTTCCATGATTAAATCAGGTTTGAACAACATTGGCATATGGACACTGGAGATTAAAGAAAAGTTAAGAAACTAAATACAAAATGAATTGTTCGGTGGAAAATGCGGTATTACCAAACAACCTTTGGGCAACAAATTGAGTTGATGGATGCAGTAAAATGTTTTCTATTCCTCATTTTCAAGGGGCATTTCTCCGAATTATTTTACCGAAAATATCATCAAAAGAAATTTAATTAGTGCAAACATGGTGTTGCGGCGATACGCTGAGAAAAAACAACACAAAAATGCTAAGATCGGTTGAAGACAAATAAAACAATGTATAGCTATATGGGCTGAAGGATTGGGGTGTTTGGTTATTGGTGAAAATGAATGGTCAGTATCGTCGTATAGGCATAGAAAAGGTGGATATCAAGTTCTATGCGATCAACTTTGTGTCGGAAATTACTACACAAAACGTTATTGGCGCCATGCTCTCGCTGATTATAGAAATTGATATATATAGCAACATTACATAATAACAATAAGTGCCGATAGATAACTTAGTCGTGATTCCTCAGAAGTTCACACAGTAACGTATGGGGTGACTGTCAAATACGTTAATTCCAATTTCTGACGAAGTGATGGAACAAATACAGCAACAGGTCCTCTAAATATGAAAAATAATAGAAGTTTATACGTCGTTGATCCTATGAATGAGCAAGATGTAGCGACACAATATTACGTTGATTCAACTGATAAAGTTAACAAATTATGCGATAATATGACTGGAAATCTCGACATGAATGGTAATAAAATCATAACGTTTAGAGAACCTACTGCGATGTTTGATGCAGCAAAGAAAAACGTAGGCAATGTAACTTCAAATCAGAAGTCAGATATTACAATTTGCGCCGAAGAGCGTGGTGGATTACGGCCCGGAGAATACGAGTGGTCATTGGGTAGCAAAGCGACCAACCAGCATACGGGTGACACCATGACGGTGTCGTGTGTGATCTTCCGAATGGCGCTCTGTTCGGTGAACGCAAAGGTTGCGAGCGAATTCAGGGTGAACATCAAACTGAACGGGATATAACAAAGACCTGGCATTACGACGCATGCCGGGGCATAGATCACCTTTCTCAATATTTGACACCACCCCGTTTCAACCGGGAGTGTGATAAACTTCGTAACCAAGACTGGTAACTCATCGATATATTCCAGCGTAGTGACGCTGTTGATTCAACTAGATGTGTAATGTATATAACTGGTTGTATCTCTTTACGCGTTTCGAGTGGACATTTTACATATATATGTGGTTTAAAGTTCAGTCAGATTTGAGGCTAAATTAGCTAGTATGAGCTAGTATCTCGGGTGATGACCATTGGAGATGTGTTATGGGTGGATGTCAAAATATGTAACCACAATTGTGTGTATCGGCTTTATTATACTACTAAATTTGACGAAATGTTCAAAGCAAATGTGTAATAGAATTCCACATTTTCATTGAACATATCGCCAACGTTCGTGGTCATGTACTGAAAATATCAGTTTCTCTAACTATTTGTTCATGAAGACATCTTCGTAAGTATAAAATCACATGACTTGTCTCATATGAACCCGCCCCGGGTACACCCCATGTCGTTTTCGCCATTAGTGATTTTTAGTAAATATAATATTTGTCGGAAGTTGGTTGACATACAATTCAAAGATCATGCGGAATTTAGCTCTGAATTTATTGTCATTTACGGAAAGTATGACTTTCAAAACAAACATCAGCGAACATTGCTACAAGGTAGATGATAATAACGCATGTCTTGTCAAATGAGAACAAGGATCAGTTTGATCAGCGACAGAATAATGCTTGGATTATCAATTAACATGTGACATGCTTATTGATTATTCAAGCAGTATTATGTCGCTGATCCAAACTGATCCTTACTATTTCCAGGCGGAGTTAGATTACTGGAGGCAGGCGGGGAAAAGTTTGGTGAGCTTCAGACTGCATCTAGTGGGCTTCAGATGTCAGGGTTCAACGAATTCTGGTTTTTGGTCAACCCGGAAATAGCAAAGTTCTCCTTGCTACCCGATGACGACACATGGCAGCTACTGCCCGATTCCGAGAAGGTTCAATCGGTTACAAAATTCTTGGACATGCCCTTTACGACAGGCAACTACTTTAAAATGGGGTTATCTATCATTAGCCAACAGTCATGCAAGCTCCGGTCTAACAACGGGACGTGTACAGTGAGTTTATTGGCGGGCAAGACGATTTCAAAAAAGCTCGTGTTGACATACTCATTGGAAATGAAAGCGTCGGAGGAGTCGGAGGCGTTATCGACTACGGACCTAACAGACTTGCCATTACTGGTTTTGAATTCACGTAATGGTGATATATTTACGTTTGAAATTAGGTTCCCTGTGGAGGGGACTTTTATGTTCCACATATTGGGGAGGATATTCGACACAGGCGATCTGCAGAAGTACTGTTCCTTCTTGATTCGGTGTGATGAAAGGAAGGCCAACTTCCAGAAACTGCCCGTTGATGCCTCCGTAACAGGTACGGTCTACATATGTTCTGTTTCATGATACGTGTGTTACTATTCCATAATAAAAATGTGATGTATGTGTGTTTTCATTCCAAAAATCATGAAAAACACGGGCCAAACATTAGACCGCTGCATGCAAAAGGTACATCTACGAGACATTTACCAAATCATGACATGAGTATTTCAGCTTGATCAACCACTATAAGGTACATGTATATACGAGTAAACTACATAGTGACGGAAAGGACTGTCAGACGGCGGCCCATTTATATAGGCTAGTTTATCAGGAGACGTGTATGAATTCGGGGTTCAACGAATTCTGGTTTTTGGTGTGTATGAATTCAAACCGTTTCCGAATCGAGTCAATAAACTTGATATCATAAGAAACTAATTGGTATTCCATTTATCAGATAGGTGTATGTCAGGAAATGTGTATGTTTAGTTTGATTTTCATTGAACAGAACGTGGACATGGTTCAACTGCGTGATGATACTGGGGTTATTTGGCTAGTCACATGACGTCCATTACGCAAACATTGTATTAGCGAGCGTACCTCACTATACGCCCAGTTACCTATATAAACAGGGATGTGGTGAGGTACCCGCGCAATAGGTAACGCGGTCAAATAGGTCGCGATGCAGTGATTATTTTCGATCAATAACTTATGTTGTAAGCGATTGTAATGTGTATTTTCATTATTAAAATGTATCATATCGGTACCCCTTTAAGTAATATTTGTATATTTTAAATGTATTGATGTTCTCATGAAGCGCATGAATATAAGTATTAATTAATCCAGCTTATATTGAGGCAAATCACACAGCCTTAAAACATAGAGCTGGAGTATAAACCATAGTATCGTATATTATTCATAAGTATATCACTATTAAACATTAATTACAATATGTATGCATATTATTAAAACAGTAGATGCTACCGTTGTTTCGCTATATGTGATATTTATAACAAACTATTTTTTTTATTCGTCCGCGTACGGATTTCTGTCGTACAAAGTGACATTCTCAGTTCATATTTTCACCTGTGCATATGAACCGGACTAAGTTTAAACAACGCTCGATTCCGTCCAATTCAAATTTCTCTGCAGAATGTTCAGACTATAACTACATATGTAATGCTGCTAAATAAGTGTTAACGGCTGGAACATGGTCATAACTTCAGGAAGAAACCACAGTCGTATTATTGAAAAATAAAATTTACCTGAGACCTCATGGGAGCCGCCATTAATCCAGTGTAAACAATAGATCGTGTGATCTCATTCCCTGAGTAGCCCCCGTTTAGTGAAACCGTGTGCTAATCATGATATTATGTTCCCCAATAATTGGAAACGGTTTGAATTTCTCGGTAAAAACTACGAAAGTCATAAAAAAATAACGATCTATATTTAACATTGGATACGCGCAAGCGGTATTACTCTCTCATCGGATAGTCAGTTGTCGTCGATAGCGATTTAACGTACTGATCTGGTCTTAATTTATTGTCAACTTTCAACGCCAATTACAGAATATATGGATAATTTTGGAAATAAATAACGGCAAATTACGATGATGTCTGTTCTGAAATATCTGTCAACTTGCGGACGTAATTTAAGGAAATCGATTATATTTTAAGGCTACATCTGTGACTAATTACGAATTTATGTATGGTCTTTGGCTACACCCTACACATTACACAGATCTAGTTGTAAATACAAAAAAATCGATAATGCGCATTTGTGTGTGACGAGGTGTTGATCTGATGACACCACACAGCTGTAGATGTTGACCCTTAGTCAATGTTTTGAAATTGACGGGTCGTTTTGATGTGTGCCGCAACACCTCACTGTCGGAGATAACATGACAATTAACGATATACTCTCGATTATACACAGATCTATTAGACGGCTGGTTATTTAAAAAAAGAAATAGTTCAGTATACCTTCGCCGATATTGTTTTTAGAAAACCAGTAATATTTTCCGTAAATGGTGTTGAAAAGTTGACAAAAATTCTATCAACGTATTTAGTTGTGCCGATATTGTTTTAAAAAATCTTTTTTTTTTTTCCGTAAATGTGTATATATTACTTAAAGACGGACACTTTCATCGTTGGTAAGTTTCTATCAATTTATAGCTATTTTTATTAAAATCATTAAATTGTGAAAATATTGAAGTCACAAAAATAATATATATGGAGAATTTTTTTTTATACAAAGTCGAGGTTTGAACCCCCAACCCTTTCGGGAATCGGTAATTAAATCATAGAAGTCGGCGACCTTAACTTCACGACTATTGCGCCATTTACGACGACTACATTTATACAGAAGTGCTATCAGTATTACGCAACCATTTGAACGTAATACTTATTTAAGTATTTGCAACTCCATCTACAACCATACCGTTACAGAGATACGCTATTGAAACAACATGATGTATTAGTACCCATAACATAACGAAGTAATGTATCATTATATATCACAGGAGATAGATTAAAACTATATATACTAATAAACAGATATTGATTATCTCCCTTGCCGAAAGTAGTTCACTGATTTATTAATTCCAAATAAGACGTGTTTGCGTAATGCCATTAAACTAATGAAATAGTAGTCTTGCAATTTGTTTGGTGGATTACCACCATTGATATTTTCCTATATAAACTAACCAATTACCACACATTTCGCTATTCTCTTGCTACTTTCATTTGTATGTATGCATGTTGTGGGACCTATTTTCCCATAACCTGCACACATTCTTCTCTGGATATTCACTCACAACATATGTGAATGTATATTTGCATACCTCTGTAGTAGATTAGTACATCAACGGACCAGTGTCTGAAAGCAAAGAATATCTATGCCATAAACCATCTGGCTTGTTGACTATTGTGATTTTACTCGGTCCAAAATATGATGAATATGTGATGAAGTAGTGTTGTTAAACCTTTAGCCGTTATACATTGTATCATATTTATGCACTTTCGGCACACACTATAACATTTAACCCATCGCACGAACATATCGTATCACCGATAACACTTCAAAATGAGGTCGTCGGACCAATTCCAAAGAAAGAAAATTTGTATCAGAATCAATTCTTTACACATCAGTCTGTTATCGGTGAGCGTGTATTCCGTCAATGCACTACCCTTGCGCACACCCATTTCCACTGGTGCTGCACTCCGCGCCTGCGTAAAATGTTTCACCTCGTGTCCTGACAAAATGCCAATCAGCTCGACTTGGAGCTATTGTCAGTGGTTTTGTATTCGTCTGGGATTCCAATTTCCGAAAAATCCGGGTGCCATTTTTTCGGACAATTTCAAGGTCTTTTCAAGGTTATTCCAAATCACAGTCAAAATACTGGTAGTTATGCCCTAAAACTGAGGAATGTGTCCATTTGAAGTATCAATCTCTTCGGTGGTATTCATCACAATAATTACAAATCAACTGCAATCAAGCAATCGAACATTAATTATCAAGGTCAAGGTCACATAACTATATTTTCAAGGTCACAGAATGAAAGCGGTAACATTTTCTTCTTTGTAGTACTGATGTAACAATATGATGTACACATATCGTTAAATTATTACCCTAGAAACTATATCTCTAGAGATATGTAACATACTTTTCATTATTTCACTAGTCAAGACAAAAACGGACGTATATAATTTCTTAGTTGTGGAGCTCATGATGGGCTAGTACAGTAATGCACTCTGGTATGAAAATAACATTGTCTTATATTTCGGAGAGTAATCGCCATGAACGCGGCACATCGTGTTATTTTTCTTCTCATTGTTCTTTTGTAACCTTATATGGTTCAGCTTTTAGACGAATTATGGGGCATTTCTTTCCAATAAAGTTCAAGGTCATTTCAAAGTCGTTGAACATCAAGACAAATTTGATGCTGCGGTACATACCTTTAAAACGGATTTATTAACACATTTGACATACACACTTGTCGATATATAGTTTGTGGAATGGAAAAGCAGTCACTAAATGGTCAATATCATAGTAGCTCCCGAATGTTGACCCTTTTAAATTCAACATGAATTTCTAAAGCATTATATCTTCAGAAATGTGTTTATCTAATGTATTTATATTTACTTTTGCTGAATGACAGTTGATGAAGGTCATGACAAAATAAGAATAATATAGTAAAGTATTTATCAAATGAACAAAAAACAGGATACGATAAATAACAGATCTGGAATGCCCAATGTGCCAATATCAATACAGTATGGTGGTCATCTACTGAAGATGTGTGCCACGTTTACTTAATTAAAAACGCTATTAAGGCCAAGGTATTATGAAATGATAATGCCAATGTCATACCTCATAACGTTTATATGTACTTATTGCTACCTATTTAGTTCTAATAAATGCAAATTCGAACGCATTTGATATGCCTCATACATGGCTATTGGGGATAGTTAATGTGTGCGTGTGTCATTTCGCTACCCTTGTGCATTATGCTAGATTCATGTTTTGTTGGGTTCCTTGGTCTCCTCTCTGTATCTTGTTTTCTAGTTTTGATAAGGTCACAGTCTGTTTAAAATATAAAACCTAGTAATTTCCAATAAAAATAAAGACCGTGGTCTAAAATTTAATAAAAGAGTGACTTTGAACTAATGTGTACATAAGTATATATAATTGTATTCCACGTTTGTGGTAGTGTAGTATAATCAATATTATTTATTGGTGGGACCGTGCTCATGTACTTCCATACAGGACCTACACTGAGATAGCATTAATTTCCTCCCGTAATATATAACCGTGTCTAATTATCCGAGTAAAAGGATATGCACGAAATCCCGGTGAGGATGGATTCACTGTTAACCATATACCATAGTAGAGGATAGGATATATATAGTCAATTTCGTTCATGCAATACTATAATATTGATATGCTCAAGCATATGTAGGTAACTTACCTGCATGTGTTAGTTACAAATCGGACGCTGAATGAACTTTCATTCTCACCACACAGCTTGTAGGATATTGAAGTTATTTATTAGTGCTGCTTTGGTAAGACGTGCAATGAAAACCTACATGATATGATCTGGAATTGTACCCACATACCAAGCACGCATGTTCAGAATCACGTCTATCGGTTCTTATCCAGCTCCGGTTTATCAGCAATTCACGCACTTGTCTGTCAAATCCAGAATCCAACATTGTCGTAAGTTTAGCCCGCTATGTTAACGTGTATACACAATGTCACATAGCCTATAACCTGACGTAGGTTGTAAGCTCTCGTTTCGTTAAATGACGTTATCCACAAATCCCTGTAGCCGCTATCGTGGTCGAAAATGTAACTTTTCTCTCAGTGCCTAACATTTTGATTTTACGGTCCGCCATTCTGATTCGTGAATTGTGGGATTGTTTGTCTTTGTCAATTGGCGTAAAGGAGTTTATCACGCCGCTAAAGATTAGCGTACACAGGATAACATTGTGTTAAACATGTTTTCCATGCCCCGTCGAAGTGTTACCTGTCAGTTTCCGTTGTTTATTTGATCAAATTGATTGATGTCGTCACTAAGAGCATAATCTGTATGTCACTTTCACAATTTGATGTCATTTGCGGCTCGTGAATATTGGCCAGCGACCGATAGTTGGACGAATGACCAATAACGACCACTGTTGGCCAGATACCAATTTCTAGTCCGTTACCAGTATTTGGGCAAACGACCATTATTGGGACTGAATGACCAATATTTGGGCAAGCGACCAATTTTTGGTCACTGTGACCATGCATGGGTATATAAGGCGAGCGAAATTTACTCTGGCACAATAGATATTACAGATAACACCTCCACGTTAAAACTCGTGCGAAAATGAGGTCTTTAGAATTAAATGTAAGCTAATAATAAGCATTGTACAGTTCTGATAACAAGAACAATTAATTATTTTCTTGCCAGAGTCATTTGGACATTATTGCAAATATTTCAACAACGTCATTGATAAATGAGTGTTAAATTGCATGCACCTCTAACCGCATGGTGACATATCGGTAACGTTTGGATACTATTATAATAGACGGATAATATTGTCATGCAGTCATGACCCTTACTCTTGTTTAACCAGCTTATCACCGTTCATTGCGGGTTTTATAAATATTCGTAAACAACGTGGTCTATCCACACGGGCACATATTTACGGTGCAAACTTACCACTCATTTGAACCGTCACTTGAAGTAGTGTAAATAAATTGTTAAAGTTTAATTAACGCCTTCTACGTTCCCTGGACTGCAGCCGTGTTCCCGTCCGTTTAGATGAGCGACAACTAAACCAGATCTGGAAGACACAGATTGCAGGCTACACAGAGACTGATCGACATCTCAAGGCCGACGCTACCACATTTACCGGCCAATCAGTCATCGGTAGCCCGCAACGCGTGTCTGATGATATTGGGCACACAGTAGTATGCGCATAGCGAAGGCTTCGTCCAAGGAGAGGACAGATTACCCGAAATAGCTGGTTTGGTACAGCGTAGCCTACATCGTACGGCGTACAGCAGCTGGTAACAACACGTACATCCTAGGTATGGTCTACACGGGGTTATGATAATATGCACCAGTACCGGCGCGTAACAATATCACCAACTTATCAAAATAACAACGTTTACATACTGTATTACAAGGACGCCTAGGTAACATATAGGTCAGTACTTTAACACAAAAGTCTTGGCAAATTTCAACAAATATCATAAGATATATATGTGTGGCACGAAAATGGTACAATAATTAGTTAGCTTTCTTCATCATAGTGCTATCAAATCATGCATTTATAATTTATAATATATACTAGCTATCCACAGTCTGCTGTGCCATCCGAATATGCGCAATAAAGTATATTGGTTAAACCATGCTGTCTCTTGATAGCAAATGTGGCCAAGCCCACAATCAGCTCTGAATACAGAGCATTCTGACATATGCTATTACTTATATAATACAAACCCATAATTATACATTATATATGGTTTACTGTCTAGCTATCGTGGGCATTTTATAGTATTAACACGTTGACATTATTTTCCACGAGTAGAAAGTCTATATGGTTTACTGCTTTATAGTACACACATATAAATAAACATGCGATGCTATTGCAAATAGACAAACAACCCAGTCTGGTGACTGATGAGACAGCTTATCAATACTGCAAAAATTAAATTACTTAAAATAACCAGTATCTGTTTCAACTCGCAAACTGACATATAAATATAGCATAGGAAACTGGTATGCGAATATCATTCTCTGAAATTTGTTCTACTGAATTCAGTGTATGTATCAACTTCAACTTAACACGAATTAGGCGAATAGTATATAAGACATAAAATTGCCAAAGATCGGGAAATAATAAGCCAAAGCTGATTTGTTCACTATAGGTCCAGAATATCATTAGGAGAAACATATCAAAACTCCCCATGTATCCCACTGGAGCTTAATCCAGAATTCAAGACGGCGTCCAAGATGGCTGCCATACATGGATTAAGCACATATTGGTGACTATAATTATCACATTCACGCGTAATTTCGCAGCATATCACTGAACAATGCACATATTAACCTTTCCAATACTTCCGAGTCGCTTATCGTTTCAAATATCCAAGGTGGCTGCCAAGATAGCCGACACAATAAGTAAATGTTGCATGTTTTAATTTTCTATGAACTACAATAATTACAATGTTCAATAAATTACTATTTCAAATAATAAGGTGTCCAAGATGGTCGTCAAAACCTGCTACAATACGTTGTACAATGTGCATAACAGATGGCCGCAGACCGCATGTTGAGCCAGCCGAGGCTTGTGATAGTCCGAGGGTGTACTGATAATCCCAATAGCAGGGTGTATGACGTGGTTAGATATATATGGTACTTAAAAGGTTAAAAGGTTAAATTAAAATTCATAAAAATACGTTAACGCAATGTAATTTGACCTTGAAATTGGTTAGGCATGGATGGTGACAAAACAAAACGTTTGATATTTCCAGTAGACGTGACCTAGCATTGCGCATAAGGTATTTAAAAACTTTAAAATATACTTTTGATAAAACTCTATACAACGCAATTATGAGAGAAATACAAGTGATTTGACAACTTTAACTTAGATTTCGGACTAAGTCCAATATGGGTGACAACAACTGCTAATTAATATATGTCATTGCTTAGTAAAAAGAAAAACCTGTATATACCTGTTCATAAATATATTCCATTGTACCGTATTACTTTTATATACGAGTGCATTGTAAATATAATATGTAAAAATTCCTGTGAAATAAATATTTGTTCCAGAGGAAATATGTGTCGCCTGGCAGCCAGCCATGTATGCCTCCATTCATTGTATCGTTTTTTATGATATTTCAGATGTTATATTTTCAGCAATATATATCTAATATATTATACTATTGTGTTATTAATCAAAAGTTAGGTAGCATGCTCTTCTCAGATGGTTACGAGGGATATATTGTTTCTAACGGTGCACGTTATGTATTATATATAATACAAATGGATTCACGCAAGGCAATCAATCTATTATATCAATACAAACCCTTTAGGATAAAACACAACGGAACTTTCAAATAAATATACGTGTGTAACACACTATCAATGTCTCATTGCCTTGACGTTTGATGTTTACAGCTGATGTTTAAAGAGTCACCTGTCCGTCGGAACAGTTTTATACTAGCTGGCCTTCTGTGGGCTGTTTGCTGGTAGCGGGGGACAGCTATATTAATGATGAAGTTCATCCTTACCAGAATCGCGATATCATGATGTTTTCATCTTGTACATTTTGGTTGTCTTGTACGTGAGAGTAGAACCTGGTTATCCCCATGGTAAGAGCAGTAAGATTAGTGTAATCCAATTACTTTTATGGGCTAGGACTAAATAACCATTGTGTGTTGAGGACCTGGCACCATATCCGGCTATTCTAATTTGAGGGCTGAATATATATTTACTTGTTGTAACTATAAAGTTCTGATTTTGGTTTCCCCCTTTACATGTGATTTACGGGATTTGCCCCAGTTTACCAGTGTCTAGAATGAATCATTAAACATTAATCAATCTATCTTCCTAGCATTCGAGCAGTCCAAGAAATGTACCTTCATATTTGGGTTATAATTCAGATAGTGATAGCCTGATAGGTACTTGTTATATAAAGTGAATGGGATTAACGTCCCAGCAACAGCTAATGAAATTTAGGGAAGAGTCTTGTGAATGCACTGATGTGTTTTGTAAATGATTCTGAGAATTTTGCTATTTCAGCAGCTAATATATAAATGGTGCCATTGGTTGAGGGGGATATTGGGGATTATCTCCCCGAGGGAATATTATCTTGAGGGGAGATAATCCACAATATCCCCCTCAACCAAGGGCACCATTTACTTTATTATACCGAATATAACTAACATATCACATTGCACACAATGCAACATCTGCAAAACTTTTGCTTCCACTGGCTTCCTCCATCTTTGTTTACATCTGCGCAGCTGGTGCCCGGTTTACAATGCTTTACTGTTATAGGGGTAATACAACGGGGGTATCAGTCAGCGTCTGCTTTCATCTCATTCAGTACTTTCGGTTTCGATGCGCGATAAGCTACAAGGTACTCCAATTAATGTTCTGTAGTTTACATGACCAGACTTCGGATATCTTCGGGCGAAACGGTCGATAATTATATTATCTCATGGCCTTATTGCCCTCAGGGTACACATGGCAATTTACTTTATACCACGTGGTAGGGAATTGACCAATGCAAAGCGTCGAATTTACGATGAGGTATAATAATGCAAATTAGTTCTTCCAGTGATGGTATTATTTCCCGAGTATTCGTGTTGGTGGGGTGGATATTGAGCCTACTTACTAACACTCGATGTACCAGAATCAACACATGAGTATATTGAATATGCCAGATAGTACTTTTTGTCACATTATTATACAATATAATAAAATATGTATTAAATAAATGGTTTAATTTAAATGGTAGTGCAACATTCAGCCAACACAATTGTGTATGAACGGTAATAACACATGGATTGTATGGATGCAGTTACGAACGTAATTATGCTTGATACTGCCTAAGAGAACTAACTCATTTTGGTACATGTTTCAAGCATAAATAACAATAACTACCCTGTTGTATCACCACCCTGTGCTGATTTGCAATATATTTGATTGAAATAATTTTGCGATATTTATCTAAATTTGGTGGCCATCTTGAATATCAGTTTGCATAGTATAATACATAAAACATGCATTAAATGTATTGCGCAGTTCAAATATCACCGTATAACCCATATAACACATTCAAATATAGTAAGTAGGGTTAATACGATATATTGAAAACACAGATTTACGTCACTTTGTGGCATTTCTCACAATTTTTTGGCCATTTTGAATATTGCATTACATAGTATAATACATAAATTATGTATGAAATGTATTGTGTACATGAAATGTCTCATAATAACCCAACAAATACATTCGAATATAGTTATTCCAAATATTCCACATGTTTGCTCAGTTTAGAGAGTTAAGAGATGATGGCGGCCATCTTGGACATTGGATTGAATTAATTCTCAAAATTTGGATAAATATAATTCATTAGTTATATTCTGTCTGTTTTGGTACATTTTATTCTTATTCGTTGAGCAGATTATTACGAAAATGGTTCTGTCGTTGTAACTATGTGTACTATATATACGGTATATTTTATTGATGAAAACTAATATATGTCATACACCTTTCATGAATATCCTCATATTCAAAAGTGATATTGAACTCTACATGCAATTCATTTGGCATATATAGATCTATTTATGGTGTATTGTTGGATTCTTTGATATTGAATACATGGATTAAATCATCCACATGAATTACACACATTTGACTTTCTCACTGTTCTAAAGTTGGTAAATCGTTTATTTTGGTAATAATGATCGTAAACAGCTGAGCAAATCGATCCTTACTATTCCCGTAACTTCCAATAGGACAAGCGAACATATTTTCACTGTATCATCGTGAAATGGCTGGTATTATGATTTCATTCATACAAATATACTTTCTGCTGCGGGTTAGGAAACATCATAAGTTAAATATATATTTCGGTGTCATTAGCTGAATTTCGATCATCGGTGAGCGGGCTGGTATTTTGTCTTTGTTGCTTACGCGTCACTATAACGGAGACCGGGAACCTTTGCCAGAGAGTGTCCCAGCTGTGAAAAGCGCGTCTTTGTCCAAATTGGTAGAGTTTGGCTTTATGTTTCAGACAGTCAACATAGCAGAGCGCCTTCAGTTCACTTGGACAAAATCCATCGCCAGTAGTTCATGATTTTGAGACGAGCATTGCTTTTGTCAAACCTCGTTTAATGTTGAGGCCAGGAGCAGTGCTAAGCAGTGTAAAAACCTTATTGTCAACTCCATTCACCCAGATAGTCAGCTGGAGCCGCGCTCGGCGATATACTGAGCCCTCTGTGTGTGTATAGCTGTATTCTCAGCGCATAGGCTGAGCTATATAATTGATAGTTTAGAGAAGGTTGTTGAGCTACATGCCCAGCTCATAGTCTGAAACATAATACCAGAGTGTTGATAGCTCAGCGACAAGCTGCATTACCAGCGTTAAGGCTGAGTGCTAGTGGTATATTATTGATAGCTCAGAGACGGGAGACGAGCTGTTCTCCTAGCACATTATGTGAATATTGTTAAATTAATGTCTTGATTCTCGTAGTAAACCAATCATTGTAATAATCATTCCATCTGATCATTGGTAAATCAATCATTGGCGAGGTACGCCGAAGGAAAATTATATATTCTCAGCTGAAGCTGAGACCTTGTAGACCAGCCACCATGGTAGTTGTTCGGCAGTTAGTTTGAAAGTGTTCAGCAATAGTTAGCTGGACCTGTGACGGGCTGGCTTAGAGACAAAAGCCAGAAAATACGTCACACCTGTATCACTACTAAGTTAATTTAGCATACATGTATTTATGGCAGTTTGGTGGCCATTTTTAAATTTAAATATGGTATAACTAAAAGAAACAGCATCACTAAATTTCTTATTCGATACTTTGAACTACGAGTATAGGTATAGATACATGGAAGTATGCTTATACGTGTCTCACAGACCAGCCTATTTGAAAACGTAGCTTTTCGGCGGTCATTTTGAAAATATGGCGGCCCTGCATTGCAAAGACATGTGTTTGTCTGCTAGTATCATGCAGCATATCTATTATTCAGAACTTCTTAGCAATGTATACGGTTATCAGTTCAATGAGAACAACAAGTTATCCTATCCATATCATTATTCGGACACCAAACATGCATGAAGTTGAATGACCTTGATATGACATTGAATGTAGAATAGCACCCGGATAAATTGGAAACCTAATACATTCAAGTTCATAAAATTATCGGGTGACAATAATTAACATGAGGTGCCGGATTATTCTACATGTAGGTACATTTTCCCAGCGCCTATTTCGATGTGAAACATTTTATTCCGGCGTGAAGTGCATCATCAGTGATTTCAGGAGGTTGGGGTCATGGCCCAAAGGCCGAAGCTGCTGGCCTCCGACAGCTGCGGAACGCTGCCACCAATGCCAAACGCAAGGTGACGAAACTCGGGGTGACAGATGTAGTGGGAGGCAAGACCAAAAAGCCGGAAACGGGCATTATTGCCTACCAGGTGGACGACGATGCGATGAAGGAGAATATTTACGAAACGGTGCTGTATGGGAGTGACTCGATTGGCGAAGATCGCGTGGATTTGCAAGGTTTGTATTATCAGGGTCAATGATAAAATAGAGAATATCAGCCTAGTGTTTGATATTAGGTTTATCAAGCAATGCTATATTAGGTTTATCAGACAATGTTAGGAAACTTGTAGGAATTCCTAGGCTCGCCAAGGCTCGTCGAGGAATGCATACCGCTTCTGAGCCGTGTCTGATAAACTTGATAATAACATACACTAGGCTGGTATTATATTTTTCAGGTAACGTTTTATGCAAGTCGAAGACAAATTATAAAATAGGTTTTCGTTGAAAAGAACGTGGTCTTGCTTACGTTGCGCTATTACACCTACGTTATTCGGTAACGTCATGTGACGCTGTTCGACCAATGAAACGCCAGTTTTCAATTCCTTAACCCGTATATAAATGGACTTATACTAGTAGTTTGATTTTTGTGTAGCACAATAAAGAAACAGGTAACAACGGGAAACCGATGTAGTCGATATATATCCATTTGCTGAAATGTTTACTATTGTCTTGAATGTTGTGTTTATTTTCATTTTTAATATTGTGTTTATATTTATTTTCATTTTTATTTTCATTTTGAGACACAGTGAAACAAAAAATATTGGTACCATTGTTTTTCCATCACTATTTTGGCCGCCATCTTCAATTCAAGATGACCACCATTATTGTCCATAATGCTGCATAGGTGTGGGTTTTTTGTTAGCCAATTGTGTTATAATTATATTTATATTTGTCAATTATGCAGTTGTTAATGGTCCATGGAAACTGCGATCAGAAACTACTTTGTCTATGTTGTCCAATGCATAGAGGGCCTCCATCTTGGATTTTAAAATGGGCTCCCAATCCAAAATATATTTTACCGTATCATTGTTCACTATTATGACATAGAACTAATTTGTCATCACCATTCTACTTGATCCTATTTACAAATAGATAAGTATAATTTGATATTTTTTTTAAGAATCCAGTGTTTCTCTTCCTTAAATGATACATATTTGTATATGACAACTAGCACAACACTGTTTATGTTATTAGCATTGTTATATATGAACTATATTACTAACGTAACACATATATTCAATGTGGAATGGCTTAAAGAATTAAAACAACGCCATATAAACTAAGCTTTATTTAGTGTTACAGCGTGTTCAAATGATGCACTTGAATGAACATCTAAATGATGTTTCAAGAGCATATATATGTGTCATCAATCAATTATAAATATCGTGACGTTGTAACTATCTAAGTGGCAACATCACGTGCTTATCTCTAATAATTCACAAAGGCAGTGAAACCGATTATATGAAATAAGTAAATATGCATGTAAAACCTACATGGCTTTTGTTTTATTTGTCATATACTTATGCAGTTGCAATGATCAGAATCTACTCGAGTAGTATGACCAATGGGTTTTTTGGCGCACCTCCCCCTATGCCCGCCACACCCCCTGGCGGGCCCCATCCCATTTCTGTCGATGGAGAGCCCACCTCGCCCACCGCAGATACGCAGCCACAGACGGCATATTTGTTCGCTTGTTCTACCCTAATCGAGCTTCCTTCAGGACCTCTGACGCGTCAGCCACCCCTCAAAAAAGAGCCCGGGGAAACCCACAACTCTTGCTTGGCCGGGGCTCTCGATTTACATATGCATGGGTCATACCAGTTATTCGGACAATCAGTTCATCCGACAAGTTAGAATACATGTTAATTGATCCAATTTTGCAGAGAATACATCTAAGTTGTCATGCCAGTGTGAAGAATATATCGCCAAGATGAACATATAAGTAAACTTTGTTGAAAACATGCCCCAACTCTGACCACAAGTTGTTTACACGTTATTTCTATACAACATCCGTTTTGTGTATGACAACCATTTGGCGATAAAACTTGAGCAAATTTCTTTCAACTCTAGTCGCGCTTACAATGACATGGTGTGTAAACATACCGCGTCAGGCTTCTTGCGTATTTAACTGGGAAACCAGGAAGGTATAATGTTGCGGGCAGTACCTCTACGTTTATTATTTATTTGTATGTTCAACAATTTGGAGTGAATACCCATATTTTATCGCATACAAACAGATTTGTTCTCACGAAATCAAATAAAAATTAACTAAAACCCTAATTGCACAACACTTCGGCATGGTATATATACGACAAATTGCCAGTTTTTATTTAACCTCGGAGGCCAGGCTAGTCTCAGCGCTGAGACAAAACGTTGCCAACGTGGGTCCCTGCCCACACACTTCACTCGGCCTGTAACTTTCGATGGGCAAGGAAACGAGAAGAAGGGTGCTGCACATAGGTCAGTCGCCGGATGGAGTGGATGTGGTCACACAGCCCACAACATATCGCCATGCCAAACACGAAACGAGAAGAGAGAATAAGAATTTAAAACCTTCGGTTTAGAGGGGAGGGCTCATAAGGGTTTTGCCGGCGTGGGTTTGAACCTCACCTAGACATTTTATTTTTTTTAATTTTACGTTTCACTGTCAGTGGAACATATCTAAACCGGGCAACCAAAAATGGACTGGATCATTTACTGTTTCGAGTCATATGTAACCAGGGCCACCTTTTATGGTGTCTATTGTGGGAAATATCTAAATCGGGCACCCGAATTGGGCTGGCCACGGCAGACGACAATGTTCGTCTCCCGCGTAGTGAGACTAAATTACACACGATAAGGTTTCACTTCCTGATACACACACCTTTAACGTAAATATGTTCAATTAACTGTGGTACAGTATAATCAAATCACAGAAAGTATTGCCATAATAGCGTCAATACTATTTTTCTCGGCCCGTGCTACGACGGCGATGCGGTCGTGCTTTTTGCTCTGGGCCTCGAGGCGCTGTCGTATCAAACGGCCCGCCATGCCCCGGCCGCCACCGCGCTCAAGGCCACTGAAATTGGCGCGGCTAAGACGGTCGATAATAAAGAAACGCTCTCCACGCCGCTCATAATCGATGTCGATGCGAGCGCCGTGTCGATACCGTCAACCGCATTCGCGGCCCGTCGATACTTTTTTTGGCTAAGCCAGCGCGGGCAATCTCTTCCTTGAGAAGAAGACTCTGGATCTCCACTATCCGATTGAGCCGGAACGCCGTAGGATCATTAACGCCCGTCTCGCCTGCGGTATACGGCAGATCAGGATATAGTTCGAGGTCCATCATAAATCGAGCTCGATTAATAAAGTCACAACGGTGGAAGGGCTCGCTGGATAGGCGGTCTTGGTGACAAAGTTCATAACACTCCCCACTGGAATTTCAATTGGCGTGGCGTTCAATAATGCAAATGCCGACCCATGCCCTTTATGTTTGGTAACGCCACTGCTCTGTTCAATCCCGTTCACCACCAGGTTCACACGAACTTCGCCCGTAGTATGTTCCTTAAAGTTCACTGAACATACCGACATTCGGGAGAACCGTGCCGGACACCGCCATGGTGTATCCCGTATATCTGTTGCTAGCTTTGACGCCCCGCTCCTCAGGCCAAATTGTAAAGACCGGCTTTCGAAGCTCTAAATGCGATAGTTTAGAGGTTTGGCTATTTATGTCACTGCGGTTCATGTGCGCAATCGACGCGCCATCCACTAGCTTTTCATTTCAAGTTCAGTGACGGCAACGCCGTTGTCAGCTTCGCCGTGGCAGACAGTGGAGTTGTCACCAGGTCCGTGTATGTTCATTGTGACCTGACCTCCAGGACGACAGAAATCGGGAACTCGTGGTTGTCCAATGGTCGTCCGTTATCGTCCCGGACGATTATCACTAATTCACAGATGTGCTGCGATTGTAAGCGTTTAAATTCGTGGTGGGGAAAGTCCACGCTTACGGTCTCCCCGAAAAGTTATCACTGGCATGCACGACATTGAGAAGGTATATAGACGTATGACGTATTGAGCTGTTTAAGGTGCACGTGGAGGGTTTTCGTGAAGGCGAAGCTCACGGGCTGGTATCCAGTATACGAACCAACCCTTACTGGCAGAGTATGTTTTAGAGAAGCCGAGTCTTACGTCCTACCCCGGCGTGATGCTTACCATCGAGCCGCGTTCGATCGTTAGGGTAGCCACCCCATCGGCTTTTCGACATTGTGATGCCGTTGCGGCCAGAATGCTCCGAGGCGACGAAGCTCTGTAGGTCCATGAAGCTCCATAACCCCTTAGGGAACATTACCTCGACAGTTCTACCATCCCGCTCTAAGCAGATCGTTGTCTTCCATATACCAGTAAACCGTGAATGTGACCGGTTGTATGCCAACGAATCGCTCCCAGCAGGAATTTTCGATAGACTGTTGAAGCCCTTGGGCCCCCTTTGAACGTGTGTGAGCGTAAATATATGGTAGTATATGCTATAAATGCAGAGGCGCTTATGCAGCCGTTCCGGTCGCTGTTGGAGTGGAGGAATACGTCTATGAACTGTTGCGATGACGGGTTGCGGCATGTTGTTTAATCAGCATCTGTCCGCGCCCCCGGCTGACGAGGGCTCTGTACCTATTCCACGTATACTACAAAGCGCGGAGGATTATCGCGGTGATAGGCCAACCCGTACGACCACCGGGCGTACGAGCACCGTATATGCGCCGAATTTAGGGTCGACACCGGCTCCAATTTTCGGCAGCGGATGGACCACGGGAAAGGGGGGTTGGGGACGTTCAGTACTTCTGAAAGCCGGACGGCCGGTGCAGCAGCTACCATGGTGTGCTGAACAAACGGTCCTTTAATTCATTCCACCCTAGCGCCCCGATAACGCGTCGCTCTGGCAGTGCTCCGACTTCCGCGTGCCACGAAATGGAGTCGGTATTTATTTTATTCCAGTCCCGCGAGCCAGCCAATTAGATTTCGCGTTATATATACCATAGAATGATTTTGTAAACAAAGGGCGCTTGATTTGAAAGAATTCTACACCGTGTTCAGAAGTTATTTGCAGTTAAAGTTCATCAAACATTGATAGATTATGGCAATTTGACGACTCGATCTCGATCAAGTTTCGGTGAATGTGTTGCCTTATAATGGATGTTACAAAAATAGTGTAATTATAAAGGAAATGAAGTTTATAACAATATTTGTGAACATGGGTAAATGGATTATTTGTCAAGAAATGGATTTGGAATTAATTTGCACATGATTTATACTGTACGTAAAAGAGTATATATATTGTATGTTTTATGGAGATATATGAAACTGTAGTCCATATACGCTGCTTATATGATGCCCCACACCACAGTTTTCAATATATTAGCCATAAAACATGTAAATTAAGTTCTTTCGGATCGTCTCATAAGACAATAAAAACAATAATTCTAACATGACTCCACAGCTTGTATGTGTTATTGGAAAATATGACAAGATATGCTGCTTATCTGGTGCGAATGGAACAAGTATTGACTTATTTATGAAAATAAATAATATCACTGCTTAGCACATTTTTAATTATACATGCATGCAGAACTTCAAGTTTATTGATATTTATTCATAGCAATTATAAGCTATTGTTGTAACACACCTAATTGAGTTTCAAACTTGAATTATTTTCTCAGTAAGTCTCAGGAATACAGGGCTGATAAGCCCAACACTGCTGCTAGGAGGTAGCCTAGCAGATACCTGTAGGATGGAATTGGCTAGCAGGGGCTAGGGTGGAATGAGTTAACGAGAATGACGCCCTGCTCCACAATATTGACATTTCGAACACGTGGACGAGTTTTATACTGGACCCGGCGTCGAGCGGCTGAATGACAGCATCCGCACCTACGTATGGGCCCTCTTATGCGCCCACGCGCAGACGCGCGTCCACGCATATTAGGCAATATCACCGCTTTCGATGCCTAGAAGCATTTCCTGGCAAACGTCGAAGACACCATCTCCTAGCCCGTCGATAAACCGTCTTCGATCAAACGCTAGGAAGATGTCATACGGTACGCGGGGACCCAGGTCGACTACGTCTTCGGCCACGGCATGTACACGTCGCCGAGTGATATGATCTTGGGGATCGGCCGAATGACCGGCTACAACAGTCAAATAGTGATCGCACCCGTAACTTGGGATTTGGGCAGCAATTTCCACGTCAATGCGGCGCTCGCGCGAACGCACGACGGCTTCTCCGATGAAAAGGCCGTAACAGCTCTGACTGCAGTTCGTCGCACTCTTTCGAAGACTGCCACCGATAAAACGATGTGATACCCTCCAGAGAATAACGTGCCGCGACCAGGCGGCTACTTGCCGAGACCCAGCACGCTAAGCTCCTGTTGAACATCGACTAACCAATTGCTTATAAAGTGCTATAATAGGATAACCTCTTGGGAAGCATTGGTGCTCTTTAATCAGGCAACTATTTTCGTCGTCCTCGTGTGGGGTGCGTCCGAATGTATTAGACATAATCGGCGCCTCAGTAGATTAATCGGTAGTTTAACAAGGGTAATGAACTGCGATGACCTCATCGACCAGCGTGTGGTGGAGAGTCGCGCCGGATGCTACGAAATAAGATGGCCACAGACTAAGGCACACGAAAAGGCTATCCGCGCTGGCTGTAGGGGGTCAGGCCCTACAATATTTATGACTGACCCTAACGGCTGATCAGGTAGACTGCATGAGTGATGATGAGATCCCCCAGAAATAACTTGTAGAAAGCTTATCCCCCGGATTCATTATGTAGACCTCCGGGTCGAGCCATACCCATTCGCGGTGGTGATATGTTTTGTTCCACTTGATTGTGGGACAGAGGATTACAATGTGTTGAAAGATTCCTCTGTATGGACCTTTAAGTAAGTCGAGGACAAACACCGTTTTTCCGTACCCAGTCTGTCCGCAAATAAAAAGCCGAGTGTGGATGCGTATCAAAAGCGACGTTTTGCATATTAGCCTCGCTAATACACTGCCGAGATGCCAGTTTTGGTGATCTGGATCGTCAAACCATCGCTCGCGTTCTCGACACGTCTGCCAGATCCGTGGAGCTGGTCATCATCCGTCAGAGAGACGTCCGCGAGTCCCAACTCTTTGGCGACCGAGGCAACTTCTGGACGCTCTTATGCCCAGAAGCTTCTTGGCTTCGTCCACAGCTGGTATGCACGCAGGCCCTGGCTGTACAGCTGATTCGGAACCGATGGTCGTCTCAACTTTGGTGATTTTCGGATTGTATAATGTTTCGGAGTCGTGGGCCCCTAGCCCACGGGCCGCATCCTCAAACAACATCAAAATGCCCCGCATGTATGGCGCCGGGTCGTTGCCGTTGAAATTCCACAATGTGTCGTTTTTGTTTTTCATGACCTTTCGATGCCGGAATATTCGATCGTACATACTTGCCAGGAGGCCAGAGTATTGATTGCACACCGCGCGGGCGAGGTCGGGCTGAGTCGCCGTGTCAAATTCGAGAGAGATGCCGTAGAAAATATACGTCGATGCGACATCAGTAGTTATAAGGACTCTACCATAATCGTTAAATGTGAGTTCGTATTCGAGCCGATATCCGAGACCGCTTTGATAGAACAGCATTTGACTGTCCAACAGCTCACAGTCGAGCGGCACGAATAAGCGGTTGCCATACGCTTCCGCTATAGCCGTGTCAGCGGCAACCGCGTCTCTCTTGTCGCCCGCGTTTATACGAAGCTTGGTCGCATTTCCACCACGGGTGGTTTCGATGCCCTAATACGCGGCGTTCTCGCGCTACTGCTTGCTCTTCCATAGGTCTTGGTAGCAGTAGAACACATCGGAGTCGTCCACGGATATAACTTTGTTTCCCGAGATATTAATGGTCGTTTTCTTAACGATCGCGTGTCAAAGGTTCTGGACGACGGTCCTGTCAGCGTCTGTCGATGTCAGTGAGATCGAGAAGGCCAGGCAGGCTGTCCCCTGCACGATGACGTCGTTCTGACCTATATTAGGAAAACGGACCAAGACCTGCTGATTCTGGTCTATCGTTGATGGGTTGTTCGTGACGACCACGCTTTGACGGATGCCATTGACACCGAGGGGCTCCCTCAGTCAGCGATAAGGATCCAACTTCATACCATAAGACATGGTGTTAAATATAGAGTTTAAACAAAAGACGTGAACCTTCAATTTATAAAATTGGTATGGCCGATTGTGGATTTGACCCGCACAGGACGATTACAAACCGGACGATGACACCAAAGGTGAGGGTGACGATGACGCCGGCGATTTCGATGTCGACATGGATGATGCGGGCGGACCCAGCTGGGCGGGCGGGCCCGAGATTCCGCCGGGGATTACCGAGAATGAGCTGGCGTCTCTCGAGGGGAAAAGGTGGAACAGTGAGGTGTCCAAATACGGCCTGAAGGCCACGTTGGAGTTACGCAGCACTAAAGAGATATGTGGGTAAAGTGGGGGAAGGAGTGGAAGTTATGGAAAAGTAGATAGATGAGGCACTCAAAACAATCGACGACCCACCGTTGCCCGTTCGCGAACTCCGTGGACTCGATGAGGCTCTGCAGACGGTCCAAACCAAATACCTGCTCGCGAGGCTGGCTGGAAAAGCGGCTGCAGCGCTCCCGGCATCATCGGAGCAATTGTCTCCTGGCTTATCGGTACGATGGGCAAAGCGGCCGGATGGCTCGCCGGAAACCTGTGGGCCCTTGTGGTTGCCATTGGTGGGCTGGTATTCCTTGCTGCGCGGGAGTTTATTATGCCTAAAGCCAAATAATAGCTGGTCTAAGGTGTGATGCCCCCCCCCCCCCCCCCCCACAATCAGCGCTAATGTTTTTGCATCATGATCGGTTCCCAGTTCCGAAGGAACCGCTGTGGCGGGTAGCGTCTGCGGCTTCACCAAAGTTGTGTCGAACGTCGGCTGCCGTTGTTCGGGTGCCATGTTTACATCGTCGTTACGACCGAGCGATTGCGATGCCGTGACAATAACGATTTCATTGTTATAACCCGCCGTTCCTCCTCGGAGCGCGCGGAGCTGCATATCACCGGGACACATTATAATTATAGACCGACCCCGAAAACGTAGTCAGCCTTAGAGCCCGCATACCTAAGAACATCCTGAAATATCCGGATCGCGGCCGGGATATCGACCGGTGATGAAATTGCGTTTTCCACATTAGCGATGAACTGCTTCTGCGTGTCGAACGCCGTCCCGGCCCCGAGTATACGCGAACGCGTGTGTGACTGCCCCCCCCCCCCCCCTCCCCCCAACCCCGAGAAGCGACCACACGTATGTCCGGATGTTATCTTTGAGCCTCTCAATGCCCGGTGGAGTAAACCGGTCGAGTCGTCCAAGATGAAGATGGTCCAGGCGTTCGAAATGTCTACGCAATGTTTAAACGAATCGTGATCACTGAAGAACGGCTTTGTAGCTCCACCATGAGACATGCGATATCCGCCATCCGGTTTCCAGAACATCGTGAAAGCCCCGAGACCGGTGTTGCCGTGGTCCATCGTTTGACGGAACTTGGTAGTGCTAGTACGAGGATCGATGCCGAATTCAACGCATATGCGCTCGTACGCTCGCCGGTTGTACGGGCTATCCTGCCAATTGAAAACTTTGTCTTGAGGCAGGGGTGTGCTTATCTCAGTGAGATTCCTTCTAACTTGATAGTACACGTGAAAGAGAAAGAGTGCCCTTGTCAGGCCTGTTCCAACGGTGGCAGCTATGTGTTGGTTGTACGAAACCTCGGCATCCGCTTTTTGCGCACGATACGGCGAAGTTCAGCTGCTTCTGCCACCACTTCATTGGAGTAGTCTTCCAAGCTATTTGAGCCGCATTGTTGAGGGCAGGATTTCCCGTTATCGGAGGGTTTTCGTAATCCGTCACGCAGTCTAGGAATTCGAAACTGCTCCGCGTGGGCCCGCCACCCGATACATAAACGGCGTGTTTTCCGAGAGGCACATGTTTCGCGTTGTAGTGCGTCATATTGAAATGAATATTTGTCACACTTACAAACGTTCAAGAGGAGGCTGCACCATCCAAGAATTAAACAAGCACGAATTGTTGGTAGATATAATTATTTTGATTGGATGTTTATCACACTCACTGACATTCAAAGTGGAGCGGTAGTGCTTCAGCATGCCCATAGACAAGAGTTATGTCGGTATCCGAAATGTTTGTTTCACGGCTGGGTAGCATAATGTGGGGAAGGCAGAGGCATTCGTGTTTGTACAAGACGATCGAATTCATGACCCAAACATTCTCATCTCCGGACTTTGGAGCACCGGAGACCTACACAAATCTGCTGCCGCGGAACTTCCGGGCCGCGTTAGCGTCGTAATTCCGAAGATCAATGGGCTTGCGAAATTCAAGGTCGAGAACGGGTGGACCGTAGCCGTGAAAACTGGGCTCGCGTCCCTGTTCGGTTTCGTTAAGACGTTCTCGGATAACAACGCCAGGTTTAAACCTGGAACCTATATCGGAGACCGGCCCGTGAATTTTGCGTTCGCGGAAAATCTTCACATTCACTTGAAGCAGCTCAGTAAATCCGAGAACGTGGTAGACTGGGCTCCGAGCAGCTTACTAAAAAGTGTGCCTGCTGGTCACAGTTTCTTCGGGGAGACGGTGAACGTCGAATTCCCTCACCCAGAGATGAAGCGCAATGGAGGTATCGATCCTCGATGATACTAGACGTAAATTGGACAATCACGATTTCCCGATCTCGGTCATACTTGAGATTATATAATTATAGACAAACTTTATTATTAACATATACGGCCCCGGAACATAAGTCTCCGAAGAAACGTCTGGCGGAGATGACAGGATCCTCCGGGTAGAGCTGGCGACCACTCGGGCAGAACTGGCGGCAACCAGGGCGAGGCGCCCGATAATAGCGGTTTGGGCTGAAGAGCGGGGGAATCTCACCGAAGGGGCATACCAGTTCTCTTTCGGCGCGAACGCAAATCACCGTCAACTCGGATCCGTTATGCCCGTGTCTGGAAGAGTTTTCTGAATGTCGCTTTACTCCGTAAAATATAGAGGCCATGGCACCGACGAGGTCACTGTGAATCTGGTTGTTAACGGGGAAGAACAGAACAAGAACACCGGAGTGACTAAGGAAAAAGGAGCCCGAACCACATTCGACATTTTCGATACTCCAATTGAAGTCTCCGCGGGTTCATATATTAACTTCGTTACAAAAACGGATGAAGCTGCGGCAGCATCAAATGCTGTCGGATGTTTAATCGAGCTCGATCTACAATGGACACTAAACTGTATCCCACCCTGCCGGCGTCGGCGCCGGCTCCAACATATCTTAGAATGAACAGGATCTTTGAGATTCAATATCTACTCCTTCAAGAGGAAACGACCAGCGCGGCAGTGGCCAAAACTATAGATGCGCGGTGAATACGGTCGACCGTGTTAATACCACTTAGGCCTCGATTTCGGTCGCGAGCGGTATCACTAGCGTATCTCTTCTCTCGACGCTCGTGGCGGAACCGGGTGCTGCCGGATTGAGTACAGTAGCGGCCGGTGCTGGAATTTTCTGCGTTACCAGCCGACTGATAACTAGGCGTCTAGACGGACGGCGCAAAAAGCACGACTGCATCTCCATTCTAGCGCGGGCGAAGAAAAACAGCGTTGACTCCTTAGTGAGCAAAGCGCTTGCTGACAATGAAATCTCGGAAGCCGAGTTCCAAACAATCAGCGCCGAATGGACCCGATATCTAGTAGGAGACTGAACTTCGACATTCAGGCAAAGGCCGCTGGTGCCCGATCGGTGAATAACGTACTCTTGGAAGACGACGTAACACAATTAGTAATGGAAGGACGAGCCGAAGAATGGAGAAACATTCTGGAGCGTTTAGGGACCTAGTATGCATGTTCGCGTGTCTTCACGTTCAGACGGATATCCCGCAGCCATACAGAGTGACTGTTCCATCGGCGCCTCCATTCAACGATTATACCCCCAGAGATTATCATGGACCTATTGACTTCGTCTTTTAATTGAGACACGCCATGTGTAACGAAATGTGCATTTCATCATGTGCTTTTCATTGTCATATCCTAGTCCGATGCCAAGCACCAATACCGCACATATATGCTGGTCCATACGCTTAGAATTGGAATAAGGTCTTAATTCCCAGTGTACGATAGCTGCAGCAAACAGCCAGTGGATATGTAAGCAGAGAGGTCACGTGACTTACCTGTGGAAGTATCAGCCATGTATACTGTGGGAAAGTATTATAGAGGGAGATACTGGTTTTTAGAAGGCAACTGGTTTAGACGTATTTTGCTGTCGGGTTGTCACTGTATGAACATGTATTGCACATATTAACAAATAGTTACACTGTCCTTGAATTCGTAATGGAAACGCCCATTCAACGTATTGCGTTCATATCCCAGTACATTACATTAACCGCACGTGACGTCGCGCGACATTGTTGATTCGTTAATGTTTGTTTGACGGCATTAGATTATATGACGTTCAACGTCGTTGTCAATAACCTCACGCTATTGACCGGCAACGTCGCTGTTCCATGAATTGCGACAAAACGATGTAAAACAATAAGATTCCTAACTTTTACACCGTATATGGTTATTTACATATTTGAAACTATCCGAAAATGCAGTGTAAATATAAGTAACCATGGGCAGTTGCGTTTAATGTATTATGAACAGCAGTCGGTCTGTTTAAAGTTTGCGAGGAGTCATTCGGACTACACGCACTGTAAACAGATCAACTGCTGTTCATAATACAATAAACGCAACACGCCGAAGGTTGACGAAATTTGCCTACCGAATGCGGAATATAATACCGCATATGCTGTGCAAATTTCGTCATCATTCTACAAGATATCACAGTTTCTGTAAATCTATTTCATGAAAAATCGCACATGTTCTTATGTACGATTTATTTGTATTGTTAATGTTTTATTTTTAAGCATTGTAGTGTTATTAATATATAGGCCTACATTGATCATACTTTAATAAACAAGAAATACATCTACAAAATCCCATGGCTTGTCTGATTATTGTCTTTGCCCGTGCAGACAATGTACACACGGTCATAGACGAGGTGCGGGGCCGGCTGGTCGTGCACGCCACGGTGCCCCGGGACGGGGAATACGCCCTCGTGCTGCAGGTCGGGATTCGGCGCCGAAATGCCAAGCCGGACATGAGGGCCGTGTGTACATACCTGCTCAACACCGAAACCAGCACGGACGACGGTAGGTGTCACTGTATGTTAGAGCACACCAACTAGTTATGCTGCAAAATGGTGTTAAAACACCCCAACATGTGCCTCAAGTGGAATTGGGTAGCAATGGATCGGGATTTGCAAGTAAACTGTGTCTGTGACCTCAAAACACCCAGATTATTTTATTACCGGACTACTTTCGCCTATTACGATTACCAGTTAGTGTATTCGTACCTGTAAACTAGCATACAATGTCTCTATATCGTTGTTTACTCTTCTTTATTATTAACTTGATATATGTCCTTTTCTGTTATTTTGCTATCGTATTTGGCCATATTGATGATGAAAACACTGGCGCTGCACCCCGCGCCAGCGCAAAATGTTTCACGTCAAAATAGGGGTCGCCGGAGTTCCCATTCAGCTGAATACAGAGGATTTTGCATACACATATTTCGTCTAGTATACAAACTTCGATGGTGCTGAGAATGATTTATATATGCTTACTTTCAATCCAAACCCATTTGTATCTGTATTGTACTACTACATGTATTGTTGCCATAGTTATAAATTACAGTGGAACATCTGTGATATTATGTTTGATATGATTACTGGTCATTTATCTCAGGTGATAATGGCTGTTCGTGATCGCATAGCACACAACTATGGCTCAGAATGATCAAATGCCTGGATTGCCTGGTTTACAGTGATACCTCTCTAAGCCGGACACCCTGGGGACCTCCCAGGGTGTCCCGTTTATAGAGGTTTCACTGTATATACAGATATGTCTAAACAGTTGGTGGTCAACCGGTCGTCCTAGAATGCTTTATCTAAGGTGTTAGCACTGGTTCTGCACTCAGCGTCAGTGTAAAATGCTTCACGTCGAAATACTCGCTGGATACGTCGCGAAATCACCTACATGTAGAAGATAAACATAAACATAAACACATTTTGGAGTAGTAACCGTTATCGCCGGTTACTAGACGAAAATGCCTTCATGCGATATCTCTAAGTATTGCTGAGTGACATCTAGTCAGGAAATCGGTGCAACAGCCTTGTATTCGAGAGGTCCCATGTTTGAATCGCGTACAGTACTACGCACAGTCAGCCCTTCGTAAGTTACAGAGCTAGAAAATAACTGCATGCACTGGTAGCAACGAGATACATGGGTACACATGCCAACTGTGGCTGTGACTAGACAAATGGGGATATAGCTTTAGTCCATGTACCCATGTACGTACGTTAGTAACACCTTTCATTTTTCAATAACTCATGAACCGCTTCACCGACTTGTCTAGATGATTTGATTATTAAGGCTGCTAGCGATGAGATTAGCTTCGTTTAACGATGCCAGTTTTTGTTGGGTTTGCGATCGGTGTAGATCCAGATCAGCCTGTGTGTCCGCACTGTCTGATCAATGTCTGCCCTGTTCGTCATTTCATCAATGATACACCCGTCAGGCTTCTAACCAGCAATATAGATCGTTATCAGGCAACATGAGTGTGTTATTTGATCAGGATCTATATTGTCACAATGCCGTGAGTCCCATTACCCACGTCACAGCCACGTGCTTGTTTTGTTCATCAATTGGATGCCCGAATGTTATGGTTTTCATTAAGTCTTGTATCGCATACACTTTCAGAAATATACGAAAAGATTTTGAACAAGAAGAAGATGGAAGTCGTGAAACAACAGAAACGGATTCAGCGGGAAGATCGAAAGTCCAAACTGGAAGATGAGATAGAAGCTCTGAGACGGGAATTAACTGCTCTTGGAGAAGGTAGACGCGAATTTTATCAACCGTGGCGATGGCCCATTTACTCTCACATAATTGAGACACGCCATGTGATTTTGTACCTTCGGACATCTACGTAATTTCATTAAATACGTTTACAATAAATACAATATTTTTCATAAATAATGTCAAAAGTAGACTCAATTTTCAGAGTACATGTACTCTGAAAATTGTGTAAACTTTTGTCGCTATTTACAGAAAATGTCAATTTTGTAAACGTATGAAATTACGCAGATGCCCGAGGGTACAAAATCACATGGCGTGTCTCATAGACACAGGGAACTGATTGGGATTGTCAATTTACTCTCACATATACCGCATATACCAGTTTGCGTGGCCTCGTGGATAAGGCATAAGACACACCAATCTTTACACGAATCTTTAAACAGCAATATTTCATATCACGTACCGTATATTTCGTATCACGGAGCGCCGCAGGGGACGTAGAATTATTTTTTTATTAATTCGTTCCCACGAAATAACAATTCGTTCCCACGGGAACGAATTGTTAATTCGTAGAAACGAATTGTTAAATTCATGGGGACGAATTTTTAATTGGAGGGAACGAATTGTTAAATTGAGTGAACGAATTGTCATTTCATGGGAACGAATTGTTAATTCGAGGGAACGAATTGTTATATCGTGGGAACGAATTGTTAATTCGAGGGAACAAATTGCTAAATTGAGGGAACGAATTGTTATTTCGTGGGAATGAATTAATTAAAAAAAACTATGTCCCCTGCGGGGCTCCGTAGTTTATGGCCTTATTGCTTGTAAAAATAACGAATGTAGCAGGAATTGTTGTGAAAAGGAGTCAATATAGTAATTTCGACTGGTGTTGATCCAAATAATCCTACATATCTAGACAATCTGATCTGGGACTACATTATTTGCCAGATTTATATATTAATGCTTCATATTGCAACCGGTGTAGACTCGTCAGACTGCACAGATGTGTAGCGCTATATTTAGGACTGATTGTATGCTTTGTTGGTATCAGTTCACGTGATGCAAAGCATATTACCGCCCACACACGCGCTCAGTTCGTGTCACACCGCTAATCACATACTAGTATAGCCATTCGAAATCACTGTTAGGGGCGGAGCTTCGCGACTGGGCTGGTAAACAATAAGTACGTTATAGTTCATATATTGTATTTTTAATAAATTAATTTCTCGCTGTCTGGCGCTCGCTACGATATTAAAGGTACATACCCACTCAGTAGGCACAAACTATTCTTTATAGGAATTAAATAAGTGTATATTTGTGTCACCATTCCACCAGTTCTAAAAATTACAAGTGCCCGCTATACATATATAATCATTTAGTAATAAATATTTACGATAGTAACGCGCGGTGGTATCGAGCTATTTTCATATGCAAAAGAGGCATACTATGTTTTTAATTAGTTTTACTAATTAAATGCGTCACCTGAAAAATCATATCTTCGACAGATTATAAAATATGATCATTGAATTCAAAAAATAAATGCAGATAATATATAGTAATCATGGTAATGTCCGTTACCATTTTAAGGAAACACGGTTATCGCCCCTGATATCAGTGGGAAAATGTACGTCTGACATAAAATGTTTACATGTAATAATGCCAATCAATACGTGGGGTAACTGAGAATGAATGTTTATTTTGCCAGAAAATGTCTCAGATGATGTCTCTGATATAAAGAACATGTTGTGCCTACTAAGTGGGCATGTACCTTTAATTTATTAAAACTCCAATATATGAACTATAACTATTATTTGAAGTACAGGGTCGGTAAGTTTTATAGTGACAGTCGCTGGGGTCCAAGATATTGTGTTACAATGTCTGGCTTCAATGCTACTTAATTTTATTTATCCCAGTATAAAATGTTTGTTTGTTTGTATCTGTTTAACGGTAATTCAACATCTAAGGTCATGTAAGGCCGGGCCAACGGGTTCGATCCCGTATTCAACCTGCTGCATTAGGCGGGAAATTCCAAATTCAGAACGGAATATTTACTTGAAAAATATGTTCAGCCCTGAAATTAGAATAACCTGGCCTTGTGCCTGGTGCCAGGTCCACACCAAAGCCGCTTGGCCCCTTCCTTCAAAGTAATAGGATTACGAATAATCATATTACTCATATAAGGGGTATAACCGGATTCACCTGTCACATGCAAGAAAGCCAAATACGTACATGAGGACCAAACAAGGCCTCCGGTCGGGATTCCCGTAAGAATGAATCACAATCAATCATTAAATTACCCATCGCATGCTCCCACCTGCCATCCGTTTCAAGTATAAAATATGACAAATAATACGGTAACTGTCTGTGCTAGTTGGTCATAATCGCAATTATTGCTGTTTGATTCACTTAATATGACGGACTTGTTTTCCTTTTCAGAGTATGCTGATGATAACTAGTAACAAAGGCGAGTGCTCCATGATGCACCGAGTAACTATGTTTTGCCATACTCAACATTGTACAGAGGATACAATGCTCTGGAATTTGGACATTTATATAGTAAAGTATGTTTGACGAAAGCTGCCCAAATTTTACGGCTATATAAACAATGCTAAACAAATTTAGCTTCGATAATGTTAAATTTTATAAAAATAAAAATAAAAATGACCCTTCTTTTTATTTTGTGAAATTTGGTCCAATGTTGATTTTATTACGAAAAAACAATATCCCCATGTTAAATTCCAATAGACATCCTCTCAGAGTAAAGATATATATGGGGATTAACATGGGGAAATGTTTATACAATGTAATTTCAAAAATAGTGGACCGATTTCTTTTGTTTTCTTAGTTAGATCATTTCCAAAATTGAAGTTTCTCCTCCAGGTTCTCATCTCTTTTTCCCGATGTTAAATTCCCATAGACAAATCAATCTGTCGTAATTAAATCAATAATACTGTCTGTTTCATGAAACCTGCCCGACTTTTACGGCCATATAAACAATGCAAAAACAATACTTTTTTGATAATACTAAATTTTATCAACATTTAAGAACGAGCCTTCTTTTTATTTCGTAAAATGTGGAATGTGGTCAAATATTGATTTTATTACGAAAATTGGTTTCTCTATGTGAATTTAACATGGGGAAAAAGAGATGAGAACCTGGAGGAGAAACTTCAATTTTGGAAATGATCTAACTAAGAAAACAAAAGTTAAATTTTAAAAATCGGTCCACTATTTCTGAAATTAGAATAACTTCCCCATGTTAAATCCCCATAGACATATTCACAGAGTGAAGATGTCTATGGGGATTTAACATGGGGAACTTGTTTTTTGCAATAAAATCGATATTGGA
>CM055268.1:15473237-15537109 GCA_029237695.1 Conchocele bisecta | reverse complement strand
AATTCCAATATGGGTGACAAAAGCTGCTTATTAATATATTTCATTGTTTTATGAAAAATACTGAATATAACTGATTATAAATATCTTCCTTTTACTATATTACTTTTATATATGAGTACATGTATAAATAATATCTATTTTTCCTGTGATATAAATAATTCTTCCAGAGGAAAGATTTGTCACGTGGCAGCAAGCCATGTATGCATACCTTCATTGTATCGTTGTTTATGATATGTAAATGTTATATGTTCAGCTATATATATCTGATATATTATACAATTATGTTATTAATCAACCGTTAGGTAGCCTGGTCTTCTCAGACCGTTACTAGGGATATACTGTTTACAACAGTGCACATTGTGCATTATATATAATGCAAATGGATTCTCGCAAGTCAATGCAGATATTATATTAGTACAAAGTCTTTAGGACAAAAGACAACGGAACTTTCAAATACATATAAGTGTCTAACACCCTATCAAGGACTCATTGCCTTGACATTCGATGTTTACAGCTGATGTTTAAAGAGTAACACGTCAGTAAGATAGTTTTATACTATCTGAAATTCTGTGGAGCGGGATATGTACAGCTATTTTAATGATGCAGTTAATTCTTACCAGAATCGCGATATCATGACTTGTCCCTCTTGTACGTTTTTGGTTGTCTTGTATGTGAGAGTTGGATCTGGTTATCCCCATGGTAAGAGTAGCAAAATTAGTGTAATCCAATTTCTTTCAGGGGCTAGGACTAAATAACTATTGTGTGTTGAGGACCTGACACCATATCCGGCTATTCTAATTTGAGGGCTGAATATATATTTACTTCATGTGATTTACGGGATTTGCCCCAGTTTACCGGTGACTAGAATGACGTTAACTGTTAACAGGCCGTTAAACGTTAATCAATCAGTTTATCTTCCTAGCATTCTAGCAGTCCAAGAAATTTACCTTCATATTCGGGTTATAATTCAGATAGTGATAGGTACTTGTGATAGAAAGTGAATGGGCTTAACGTCCCAGCAACAGCTAATGCGATTTAGGGATGAGTGTCTTGAATGCACTGATGTGTTGTGTACATGTTTCTGAGAATTGTGCTATTTTAGCAGCATATGCAAATTAGTTCTTCCAGTGATGGTATTACTTCCGGATTATTCGTTGGTGGATATTGAGCCTACTTACTAACACTTGATGAACCATACCCAACACATGAGTATATTGAATATGCCAGATAGTACTTTTTGTCACATTATTATACAATATAATAAAATATGTATTAAATGAATGATTTTAATTTAAATGGTAGCGCAACATACAGCCAACACAATTGCGCATGACCGGTAATAACACATGGATTGTATGTATGCAGTTACGAACGTAATTATGTTTGATTATACCTAAGAGAACTAACTCTGCCAAATTGGTACATGTTTCAAGCATACATAGCAATAACAGTTGTTTTATCACCACCCTGTGCTGATTTGCCGTATATAGATAGAAGTAATTTGGGATAGTTATCTAAATTTGGTGGCCATCTTGAATACCAATTTACATATTATAATAAATCCAAATGAATTAAATGTATTGCGTAGCTCCAATACCACCGTATAACACATATAACACATTCAAATATAGTAAGTAGGGTTAACGCTATATATTATAGAAACAGATTTAAGTCACTTTGTGACATATATCGCAATTTAGTGGCCATTTTGAATATTGTATTACATACTATAATACATAAATTATGTATTAAATGTATTGTGTACATGACATGTCTCACAATAACACAACAAATACATTCGAATATAGTTATTCCAAATACTCCACATGTTTGCTCAGTTTAGAGAGTTAAGAGATGTTGGCGGTCATCTTGGACATTTGGATTTAATTAGTTCTCCAAATTTGGATATTATGGTACATTTTATATGTTATGTTTGATATGTTATTACTAATGATATTCTGAACATTTTCTGACAAATTCAACTTTGGCTTATGTGTTCCAATCTCAACCCTAACACTCTTCGCCGAAATACGAAGATTCGCATTACGAAAAAGATTCTGTCGTTGTAACTGTGTGTACTATGTTTTTCTATATACGGTAGATTTTATTGATGAAAACTAATATATGTCATACACCTTTCATGAATTATGTTTCGTCGCATGACGCTGGATTCTTCGATACTTACTATGTGGGTATAGTGTGTCTATACCCACATAGTAAGTATCGAAGAACTAATTTGTATAAACTTCCAAGTAAGCAATATAGTGAAGTATGTATATAATTGACTAGCAAATGTGATATAAACAGTGACAAGGCTCATCGAATATTTGGCACATATAGATCTATTTATGGAGTATTGTTAGATTCTTTGATAAATGAAGAACACACATGAAGTATCACTGGTCTATAGTTGGTAAATCGTTTATTTTGGTAATAAATAGCTGAGCAAATCATTTATGATTTTATATAAAATTTATTTCTGCTGCGGTTACGAAACACCATAAGTTAAATATATATTTCGGCTTCATTAGCTGAATTTCGATCATCGGTGAACGGGCTGGTATTTTGTCTTTGTTGTTTACGCGTCAATATAAGGGACACCGGAAACCTTTTACAGAGAGTTTCCCAGCTGTGAAAAGCGTGTCGCAGCCCAAAATTGGTAGAGTTTGGCTTTGTGTTTCACACATTCAACATAGCAGAGCGCCTTCAGTTCATTTGGACAAAATATATCGCCAGTAGTATATGACTTTGATTTGTTTAGACGAGCATGGCTTTTGTCAAACCTCGTTGAATGCTGAGGCCAGGAACAGTGCTAAGCAGTTTAAAACCTTATTCTCAATTCCATTCACCCAGATAGTCAGCTGGAACCGCGCTCGGCGATTGGCTGAGCCCTCTGTGTGTGTATAGCTGTATTGTCAGCGTATAGGCTGAGCTATTTAATTGATAGTTTAGAGATGGTTGTTGAGCTACATGCCCAGCTCATAGTCTGAAACCTAATACCAGAGTGTTGATAGCTCAGCGACGAGCTGCACTCCCAGCGTTAAGGCTGAGTGCTAGTGGCATAATATTGTTAGCTCAGAGACGGGAGACGAGCTGTTCTCCCAGCACATTATGTGATTATTGTTAAATTAATGTCTTGATTCTCGTAGTATACCAATCATTGTATTAATCGTTTCATCTGATCATTTGTAAACCAATCATTGGCGAGGTACGCACAAGGAAAATTATATATTCTTAGCTGAAACTGAGACATTGTAGACCAGCCAGCATGGTAGTTATTCGGCAGTTAGTTTAAAATTGTTCAGCAAGAGTTAGCTGGACCTGTGACGGGCTGGCTTAGAGGCAAGAGCCAGAAAATGAAAATACGTTACACCTGTATCACTACTAAGTCAGTTTAGCATACATGTATTTATGGCAGCTTGGTGGCCATTTTTAAATTTAAATATGGTATGACTATAAGAAACAGCATCACTTCATTTCTTATTCGATACTTTTAACTACGAATATAGGTATAGATACATGGAATTATGCCTATACGTGTCTCACAGACCAGCCTATTTGAAAACGTAGATTTTTGGCGGCAATTTTGAAAATATAGCGGCCCTGCATTGCAAAGACTTGTGTTTGTCTGCTAGAATCATGCAGCATATCTATTATTCTGATATTCTGAGCAATGTATACTGTTATCAGTTCAATGAGAACTACATGTTATCTTATTCATATCATTATTCGGACACCAAACATTCATGAAGTTCAATGACCTTGATATGACATTGAATGTAGAATAGCACCCGGATAATTTATAAAATCATCGGGTGACAAGAATTAACATGAGGTGCCGGATTCTTCTATATGTAGGTACATTTGCCCAGCGCCTATTTCGATGTGAAACATTTTATTCCGGCGCGAAGTGCATCAACAGTGATTTCAATCGGCAGGAGGTTGGGGTCATGGCCCAAAGGCCGAATGTGTTGGTCTCCGACAGCTGCGGAACGCTGCCACCAGTGCCAAACGCAAGGTGACGAAACTCGGAGGGGCAGATGTAGTGGGAGGCAAGACCAAAAAGCCGGAAACAGGCATTATTTCCTACCACGTTGACGAAGATGCGATGAAGGAGAATATTTACGAAACGGTGCTGTATGGGAGTGACTCGATTGACGAAGATCGCGTAGATTTGCAAGGTTTGTATTATCAGGGTCAATGAGAAAATAGAGAATATCAGCCCAGTGTATTTTGATATTAAGTTTATCAGGCAATGCTAGAAAACGTGTAGGAATTCCAAGGCTCGCCGAGGCTCGCTGTGAAATGCATACCGCTTCCGAGCCGTGTCTGATAAACTTGATAATAACAGACACTAGGCTGGTATTATATTTTTCAGGTAACGTTTTGTGCGAGTCGAAGGCAAATTATAAAATATGTTTTCGTTTTCGTTAAAAATAACGTGGTATTGTTTACGTTGCGCTATTACACGGACGTAAATAGCCTTATACTAGTAGTTTGATTTTTTTTAGCACAGTAAAGAAACAGGTAACAACGGGAAACCGATGTAGTCGATATATATTTGCTGAAATGTTTACTATTGTCTTGAATGTTGGTTTTATTTTTCATTTCAGACACAGTAAAACAAAATAAAAAAATTGGTACCATTGTTTTTCCATCACTATCTTGGCCGTCATCTTGAATTCAAGATGACCACCATTATTGTCCAAAATGATGCATAGGTGTGAGTTTTTGTTAGCCTATTGTGTTATAATTATAGTTATATTTGTCAACTATACATTTTTTGATAGTCCATGGACACAGATATCAGAAACTAGTTTTTTTGTGTTGTCCAATGCATAAAGGGCCGCCATCTTGGATTTTAAAATGGCCTCCCAATACAAAATATATTTTACCGTATCATTGTTCACTATTGTGACATAGAATTAATTTTTCATCACCATTCTACTTGATCCTATTTACAAATAGTGTGTTCTAAAATCCAGCAATGAGTGTGCTTATTGTATGGCACAATAGTCGCCAAGATAAGTTTAATTTGATATTTTTTTTAAGAATCCAGTGTTTCTCTTCCATAAAAGATACATATTTGTATATGACTACTAGCACAACACTGTTTATGTTATTATCATTGTTATATATGAACTATATTACTAACGTAACACACATATGCAATGTGGAATGCCTTAAATAATTAAAACAACGCCATATAAATAAATCTTTATTTGGTGTTACAGCGTGTTCAAATGATGCAGTTGAAAGAACTGTTTCAAGAGCATATATATGTGTCATCAATCAATAATAAATAACGTGAAGTTGTAATTATCTAATTGGCAACATCACGTGCTTATCTCTGATAATCTACAAAGGTAGTGAAACCGGTTATATGAAATAAGTAAATTAAAAAATGCATAAAGTAAAACCTATATGGAATAGGCTTCTGTTTTATTTTTCATATACTTATGCGGTTGCAATGATCAGAATCTACTCGAGTAGTATGACCAAGGGGGATTCTGGCGGGCCTCCCCCTAGGCCCGCCCCACCCTCTGGTGGGCCCCATCCCATTTCTGCCGATGGAGAGCCCACCTCGCCCACCTAGCCCACCCCAGACACGCAGCCATAAACGGCATATTTGTTCGCTTGTTCTACCCCAATCCAGCTTCCTTCGGGGTCCCCTGACGCGTCAGTCACCCCTCAAAAAAGAGCCCGGGGCTGCCCACAACTCACGCCGGACCGGGGCTCTCGATTTACATATACATAGGTAATACCAGTTATCCGGACAATCAGTTCATCCGACAAATGAAAATACCTGTTAATTGATCCGATTTTGCACGCAGGTGCTTGCTGTTTCCATGCCAGTGTGAAGAATATATCGCTAAGGTGAACATTTTAGGTAAAATGTATTGAAACTCATTCCCCAACTCTGTCCACAAGTTGTTTACACATTATTTCTATACAATATCCGTTTGTTGTATGAAAACCAGGGAGGTATCATGTTGCGGGCAGTAACTCTACGTGTCCGAATGTTTTTTATTATTTGTTTTTATTTTCAACAATTTGGAGTAAATACTCCTATTTTATCGCATAACAAATGGATTTGTTCTGACGTAACCAAATAAAAATTAACTAAAACCCTGATTGCACAACACTTCTGCAGGGTATATATACGACGAATTTCCAGGTTTTATTTAACCTGGGACGCCAGGCTTGTCTCAGCGCTGAGTCCCTGGGCACACACTTCACAGACGGCCTATGACTTTCGATGGGCACGGACACGAGGAGGAGGGTGCCGCACATAGGTCAGTAGCCGGATGGAGTGGATGTGGGCATTGTCCGTTTCTATTTAACTTGGGATGCCAGACTAGTTTCAGCGCTGAGACAAAACATTGCCAGCGTGGATCCCTGCCCACACACTTCACAGACGGCCTGTAACTTTCGATGGGTAAGGACACGAGGAGGAGGGTGTCGCACATAGGTCCGGATGGAGTGAATATGGGCACACAGCCTACAACACCTCGTCATTCCAAACACGAAACGAGAAGAGAGAATATGAATTTAAAGCCTTCCGCTTAGAGGGTAGGGCCCAGAAGGGTTTTGCCGGCGTGGGTTAGAACCTCCCCTAAGCATTTTAATTTATTATTTTTAGCGTATCTAAACTGGGAACCGAAAAATGGACTGTATTTTTTATTTTTTCTAATCATATCTACCCCGGGCCACCTTTTATGTTGTCTATTTCTTTACTCTACCAGTGGAACATATCTAAACCGGGCATCCAAATTGGGCTGGCCACATCAGACGACAATGTTCGTCTCCCGCGTAGACAGACTAAATTACACACGATAAGGTTACACTTCCTGATGCATACACATTTAGCGTAAATATGTTCACTCAACTGTGGTAAAGTATAATCAAAGCACTGAAAGTACTGCCATAACAGCTTCAATTCTATTTTTGGTCTTGGCCCATGCTACGACGTCGATGCGGTGGTGCTTTTTGCTATGGGCCTCGAGGCGCCATACAAAGCAGACAAACCTCGGCCGCCACGATCCGATTGAGCCGGAACGCCGTAGGATCATCCACGCCCGTCTCACCTGCAGATCGAGATACAGTTTGCGGTCCATCATAAATCGAGCTCGATTAATAATGTCACAACGGTGGAAGAGCTCGCTGGGTCGGCGGGCTTGGTGACACTCCCCGCTGAAATTTCAATTAGTGTGGCGTTGAAAAACGCAAATGTTTGGTAACTCCATAGTTCTGTTCTATCCCGTTCAGAACCAGGTTCACACGAACCTCGGCAGTAGCATGTCCCTTAAAGTTCACTGAACATACCGACATTCGGAAAAACCGTGCCGGACACTGCCATGGTGTATCCTGTATATCTGTTTCTCGCGTTGACACCCTGCACTCAGCCCAAATTGTAATGACCGGCTTTCTAAGTTCTAAATGAGATAGTTTAGAGCTTTGGCTCTTTTTGTCCATGCGGTTCATCTGCGCAAGCGACGCGCCATCCACTAACTTTTTCATTTCAGGTTCAGTGACGACAACGCCGTTGTCAGCTTCGCCGCGGCAGACTGCGGAGCTGTAATCAGGCCCGTGTATCCTCATTGTGACCTGACCTCCAGGACGACAGAAATCGGGAACTCGTGGTTGTCCAATGGTCGTCCGTTATCGTCCCGGACGATTATTTCTAATTGGCAGATGTGCTCCGACTGTAAGCGTTTAAATTCGGGGTGGGGAAATTCCACGCTTATGGTCTCCCAAAAGAAGTTATCACTCGCATGCATGACATTGAGAAGGGACCTAGGCGCCCTGTCTAATGTGTTGTACGACGTGTTGATCTGTTTAAGGTGCACGTGGAGGGTGTTCGTGATGGCGAAGCTCACGGGCTGGTCTCCGGTATACGAACCAGGTTCGAACCACCCCTTACTGGCGGAGTCTGTTTTCGAGGAGCCGAGTCTTACGTCCTACCCCGGCGTGATGCTTACCCTCGAGCCGCGTTCGGTCATCAGGGTCGCCACCCCCATCGGCTTTCAAAATTGTGATGCTGTCGAGGCCAGAAAGCTCCCAGGCGACGAAGCTATGTAGGTCTATAAAGCTCCACAACCCCTGAGGGAGCATTACCTCGACAGTTCTACCATCCCGTTCAAAGCCGAAGACCTCGTTGTCTCCCACATTATACCAGTCAACAGTGAATGTGACCGGTCGTATGCCAACGAATCGCTTCCCGCAGGAATTATCGATCGACTGTTGAAGCCCTTGGGCCCCCTTTGAACGTTTGTAAGCTTAAATATATGGTATCATATGCTATACATGCAGAGGCGCATTATACAGCCGTCCCGGTCGCTGTTGTCATGGAGAAATACGCATATGAGCTGGTAGTAGAACCAGCTCAACTTCGCCATATGGTGCGCGATGACCGGTTGCAGCGTGTTGTTCAATCAGCATCTGTCCGCGCCACCCGGCTGACGAGGGCTCTGTGCCTATTTCACGGCTACTACCAAGCGCGGAGGATTATCGCGGAGTTTAGCGTGCCCCTGCCCCAGGACGGGGCGTTAGACTGGCAGGCAAACCCGTACAACCGCCGTATATGCGCCGAATTCGGGGTCGACCCCGGCTCAGATTTCCGGCAGCGCGTGGACCACGGGCATGGGGTGCTGGGGACGTTCAGTACATTTTAAAGCCGGATGGCCGGTACCACGGCGGGCTGAACAAACCGTTCTTTAACGAGAAACGCACCGGGCGACTGCGACGTTAACGCGTCTGCATGATGACGAGAAAATGGCACTTATCGTGCGCAGGGTCGCCGTCGGCCTACTGTCGCGCTTTGAATGTGGAACTAGCCAGCGACGTTCAACGACTATGGCCGGGTCATGTTAACCACTGACATGGAATAAATTTATGCCATCGACAACATAGCTCTGGAGTTTGACATGGAAACCCTACACGACCGATTCGCAATCAGTACGCCGGGCGTCTAGCCATCCTGTATGAACGGGTCCTGCAAATTAAGCTCGATAAGAGCGACACGCTGTGGAACATGAACATCAACGTCCCCGCGCGCTCGATGAAAGGTATATTGATGTTTTTCGAGGAGTTCCGCATCGCATTAGTGGCGCGAGACACGGGGATATTTTCCAAAGATTAACAAAGTCGAGGTGACAATTGAGGGCGTTCCCAGCCAGTTGTACAGCCAGGGAATGTGAATCGACCAACGGTAGAGTGAGGCAAACAAGCAGTTTGACGGCAGCCGTTATTTCTGCGGTTGCCATATACCTGGGACTCTGGCGAAATATCTGACTTCAAAGTATTCGTTCTGGCTCGACGTTCGGACGATCGACGACGACCAGCTCCATGGTAGTGGTCGCAGCGTGGAGAACGCCAACGACGGAGTGACGATCCAGATCGCCAAATAGCGGACGTCAATGACGCTTTGTACGTATACCTGTATATACTCGAGGACTGGCAGCTGAACATCGAAGATGGGAGGTTCGTCTTCTTCGCCAAATAGCTGACGTCAATGGCGCTGTGTACGTATACCTGTATATACTCGAGGACTCGCAGCTGAACATCGAAGATGGGAGGCGAGGCTTCTTCCGGCACATAGTGGTCATGTGCCCTACGGTGTGGCAGAACCAAACTCGGAGCTGGCCTTTTCGGGTCGGCACGCGGAGCAAAGCGTCTGGGTGCTAACCCAGACGTACAACGCCGTCCTGAAGGACTTGCTATAATATGATACGCTCTTTGGAAGCACTGGTGCTCATCAACCAGGCAGTTATTTTCACGGTCCTCGTGTGGGGTGCGTCCGAATGTATTAGACATATGCGACGCCTTAGTAGATTAATCGGTAGATTAACAAGGGTAATGAACTACGATGACCTCATCGACCAGCTTCTGGTGGAGGATACATAAGTCGCGCCCGATGCTACGAAATAAGATGACCAGAGACTACGGCACAGAGAAAGGCTATCCGCGTTGGCTGTAGGGGGTCAGGCCCGACAATATTTAGTACGGACCCTAACGGCTGATCATGTAGACTGCATGATTGATGATGAGAACGGCCGGCTCTATACCAGATACGAGGCGCGGATTGGATCGACGATGACGAAGACTCTGTGGAATGCTGCGCTGTGGCTATGTGGTAGCTTGCATGTTCCTCCACATCCAAAGCCAACGGAAGCTAGTGACCTATCTGAAAGCCGACCCGTTAGTTGTGAATGCATACATCACTGTTACTTGCGAACTGTATCATCGTATATACCTATCTTGGCAACGGCTAAGAATAGTCAATTTGGACACGTTTGTCCTCTCACAATACCTGAAGATGACGAAAGACGTAGAGACACCGGAGAGAGTGACCGCAAAGAGGTAAACTCACATTTACCAAAACGAAAGGACCCCCAGAAAGTGGCCGCCGGGCAGGCGGGGCCTGCAGCCCAAAAGGTCGAGATTAGATAGGCCAACATATGTATGCGTGAATATTGTCCAGTTCGCAGAACGGATAAAGACTGTCCCGCTGTTGTTTGTTCATCCAAAGGAGACACGACAGTCGACTATCGACAGCAACAATCGATAGCAGGGGAAAACAGGCGACAGCAGGCGACACAGCAATACTGCAGTCGGAACGACAGGCAACCCTACGGACTACTGGGGCCCTTGGTTTGTTGGTGGAATCGGACTGGCGTGCGCTGCTGGGTTCGTTCGTTCATCGAACGGTGCCGAAGGTGCGACACCGCTGTCACTGTGTCCCGCTACTCCGCAATTAAGACACACAGGGACCCATTCCATATGGAATAGAATATGGCTTCTGATGATAAGGATTGCTGGCAAACGGGCTGTATCACAGTGCTGTGGTATCAGGCCTGGCGGCGGGCAAGATGGCCTTCAAAGGAGCTACGCCCAAGCTGGACTTTACCGGGTATGATATCGGCATGTTAGTCCTCGATGTCGGCCTGGCCATGGCCACGAAGGATATGCTAATAATTAAGCTCGCTAGCATTTACTACAGCCCCCGAGGCTATTGAAATTGGCTCGCCGATAAAGAATCTCACCGCCGCGGCCGGTGCCTCTAAAGATGTGGCCCGAGCGTGGCACAATATATATACTATCACCATCCAGACTCCACACCCATAAAGTTATGTTACTGCGCCAAACTAGGTCCACCAGGCCGATCTGCACTTTCTCCCTCACGATCGCATACGTCGCAAAACTTACAAGTATGCACTCACCATTGTTGATGCGACCTGTGGTCACAAAAGAGGCCAGAGATCACTGAAGCTCTATCCTGCATATATAAGCGGGGCCCTCTTAGCTGACTGAAGATTCTCCAGGTCGACCAGGGTCGCGAGTGAGCCATCTACATGTTAAGAGTTTCTGGAAGGCCGGGCTGTCGATAAGGCACCGCAGCTTGTCCTCTCGTTTGCACGCACGAGCTTGACATCAACTCGCTTGCGGAGGTTCTCTAGGGTCTTCACAAAGACCGAGTTGTTCATCAGCTTATACAGGTCCTTCTCGGAGTCGATGATTTCCCTCTTTCGGGGCTCCGTGTTCATCCGGATGTAGTGCTCCATCAATGGGCTCTGATCGAAGTGGAATGCTTGGTGAATATGTTTCAGGTGCATACCCACATCTGCAGGTTCTTGTAGTGGAGCACATAGCGTCCCTTGTCGCGGAGGTTGGAAACCAGCTTTTTGACATCGGTAGGAGTCACCCCATCGCCTAGGAGGTTATGCTGGTACTCCGACATCCACTCCTTCTGGAACACCATGATCTGCATGCTTGTTGGCAGGGGCTGACTCATGGCCGAGCCGTAGAGGCGATAGGCGTCCAGGTGGAGGATGTATTTGGTGGACTCTGACGGATTGCTGACTTGCGCATGCCGCTTCGAGACCATGGAGATGCATCGGCGAATCTCATCTCGATGAACAGGTGCTGGTCGTAGTCACTGAGCAGCTCCAGCTCTACGCCGATTTTCTTGAGTAAGGTATCCCAGGAGAGACCGGGGCTGGTGTAGTAGTGCGCCGGGTCCAGACCATACTGCACCAAGCACGTCTTTCGGAAGGTCTCGAAGACGTGGGCCACGAGGAGCACATCAGTCCGGTTGTAGTTGTCATGGTCATCCCCCAGAATGCGGCACCCAAATGACTTGAATACCTTATGCGCGTGGGCATATTCGTCCTCTCTGATTTGCTCGTCAGAGAGCTTGCTATAGAAGGCCTACTTTGGTGGGAGTTGAGGCTCTGCGAACCGCTCCCAAGAGTCCATGTACTAGTATGGGTAGACCCCCTTTCGCATCAGTAGCTTCCTATCCGGTTCTTACCGAGCCGTAATCTGGAAGGCCGCCACCAGCTTGTCGATGGATGCCAGCAGGAACTGGGCGCTGTCGATGAACCGGAGCTGCCCCAGGGAGAAGACGATGTACTTCTCCGTATTGTTGGGGATGTAGAAGACATTGCCCTCGATTTCTCGAGATAGCCTGCATGATGAGATGCGAGTCATAGCCCCGCAAGTTGTGGAAGACCACCTGAATTATTGTAGTCTCAGCTTGGTTACAGGCGGTGTGGGCCGTAACGCTGTACTGCCATATTGATGTGGCAGTGGTCCCGGACAGAAACACCATCAAGCGGTTTGTCACACACATGGCAGGTCTTGGTTATGCTGTAAGCTCGCCAGTCCTCTCGGGGACTCGGGGATGGCCAGTACCGCCTTCATTTTTGCCCTCTTCTTCCTTCGTTACGCCCTCTGTATTTCACTGGCGGTTCCGTGTGACCACCGCAGCGCACGACCACATGTCAGTAGCTGCAGGCCTCGTACTTTGGTTGCTTTTTGCGGGGTCGAGCTCTGAGCCTTCGATATTTGTGGTAGGGTCTCAAAGTAGGCTTAGATGACGAACGGGGCTGGGAGGTGCTTGTGGTGGTTCTGAAAGCTCAGCTTGTTCTTCCCCTCTTCAGGCATCTCCACCCTCACCGCCGTTTTTTTCAATCCCGCGGCACTCGGGCTTGTGGGCCTCCATCAAGTCTTCCCTTGATCCACGTGTAGTGCAACTTGTGTCGGCCTTCGCAATCAACAGTACGTTTATCAGTGTGACAGATGCATGCTGCTTACTGAGGCTGCGGACTAACAGTCCCTTAGCCCAACATAATACGGTCACTTTGTTTTTCGACCTTCTCGATCTGAGATATGGGTGTGGGGGCGTCGAGCACTGCGAAATCGAGGCCGTTTTCCGTTAGATATGTGTAAGTCTTACGTGGGTCCTTAGCCGCTGGAAAGAGGACAGACCGTATATGCAATCGTAGGCAGTGATCATCCCTGTTCCGCACGTTGACCACCGCCTTATTGTGCCCCACTGTCGCTGGTAGTGGGATGTAGTAGCCACCCCTCAGATGTTGTTATCGGCCGATGTCCAGCCCAACTGTCTGCACTCTGTCGACCACCCACCTTTAGTCTCTTTGTGTCCATCTTTCGAGCGTCTCCAGGATACTAGGGAAGGCATTGTCTAGTGCATCTTTGATCTCATGAGCCTTCAGGACAGCTTCTTGTTTATGGTGGAACACAGGGTCTGTGTACTCCCCACTACCATCAGGGCTGTCTTTGTGGAGCTGGATTTTAAGAGCAAGCTGGAACTTGACCCCGCTGATCTGTTCTTCGAGTTTCTGGCAAATCTGGGGGGCGAAGGTTGTTGGGGTCTGCCAGACCCGCGGGTAATTCCCTATTACATAGGGGGTCCGCCTTAAGCATGATCCAGCCGTCCTCCTTGCAACATAAAACAACTGTAAAATCAATAGAACTGAGAGATGAAGTGTGTCAAACACCTCGGTAATGACCTTGCGTTTCCTCTGGATGCTCGTCTGAGGTTTCGGGGAAGGTCGGTAGCTGCTTGAAGCGGCTGGATGCAAGGCCTTTAGCAATCGCCTCTTCGCCGCTTCTGGGATGAGCTCATCCATGATGTTATGGACAAAGGATGGAGTGGCTCGCGTGCCTGCATTCCTGCGAGCAGTTGGTCTATGAATTCATCCATGATTTGCTGTATTTCTAATACAGCGTTATTCTCTAAATGGGAGTTCGAAGTGCAGTAAGTTCGCTCTGAACCAGTGTGAATTGTTTCCGAGTCCTCTGCTCTCTAGTAATCAGTTTGGTGCTGACAGATTCCCTGCCACAAGCACGACTCATGAAGATCCCGTCTCTGCCCCCCTCTGCCACAAGACCTACAATGTACAGGAATCCTGTTGCCCTTTCGAATCTTGCAGTATTCCTCGATGCAGCTCTTCACACAGAGCTCCGGTTCACCGATTTTCCTCCAATCGAAATTGTTATGACCATTCATTTGCCCTCTGTTGACCTCTGGTATATCATTGACATGCTTTTGTCTAACTTAAGGTGGGTTGGAAAGGGCACTGGGTAGGGTGGTGGGCTCGTCAAAGGCCCCCGAAGGAAGCTCGATATGTCGTCTGTGGCTGTGTGTCTATTTCTCGATCGGCAGAAATGGAGGTGGGTGCCCGCCAGAGGGTTGGAACGGGCCCTAGGGGGAGGTGCGCCAGAACCCCCTTGGTCATACTGCTACTCGTACACATGTCGTAATATATACGAGGGTCATAATAATTAGATAAAAAGGAATATGTACGTATATGATATATAGTGGGCGATCTCTGAATTAAATTTTGCATATAATATATAGACATTTTGTCAATGACGTCGCATTATATTACGGCAGTACGTTTAGTAACGTCATCGTGACGTGACGTCATCATCACATAATTATGTCAAGCGTCAGGACGCGGTGATGACCGACTGGAAAAATAATTTGGTAAAAAAAAACAAGGCGTTTACAGCGGTAAAACTGGCATAGAAATGCATAATACGTTGGTATAACGTTGCGACACTAATGGTCGTGTGTTTCTTATGGTGTAACGACTGATATATTGGATTAAAATCGGAAACGTTTGCATTGCTAATGAACCCCTCTCTGAAAATAAAATGACAATGACTATCAGCTTTAGAAGAGATAAGATAAACGTATTACTTGGAGTTGGTATACTACGTGTTTGTGAGCAGATAGCTAAGCGTATTGGCATTAACCATGGATCAGCTACCGAAAATCGCACTCGTCATTTAAGAATACGAGATCGATGACCGTGGAGTTGTGTCCACGCTGTAAAAAAATAACTTGAAAAGGTATACAGTTGACGTCATTAGTTAAGTCTCTATTCGTTAGATTCAAGTTCGTGTGACTTAAACGTATTTAACAGCATCAATAAATCGGTATCTCACCTTGGGTAACCCGACTTTGACAAGCTAAATTATGCCGTGGCCAATCGGTATCTCAACTTGGGTAACCCGACTAGTAGTAAATGGGAGTTAAAATGATACCACCTCCTCTTGTGATGCGCCACACCCCCGTCCTCCTCCCCACCGTCCCTTCGCAAGGAAATTGGTATATGTTTGTAACTCTCATATACTACCAACGAAAAGCCGACTCGCAAGAAAATCAGGTCGAGAAAAAAAACTGAGGGCTGAACATTTTCCAATTAGAGATACACTATCAGTAATTATAGTGGTCAATATATGAAAATGTCAAAATTTCCGAATTATAGATACACTATCAGTAATTATACTCGTCAATGTATGACGAGTCAAAATTTCCGAATTGGAGAATTATATTCAGTAATTATACTACCCAAGATTATGGAGACAATACAAGAGCTACGAGCGAAGGTCAAATGTTTTGTGATTTCGACTCGAGGACTGGAGAGCAAGAGCGCGATACAAGAGGCGATAGGTAAGGCAAGGATGACGATCACCTCCGTGGAGCGGGCTATCCGTGCTGTTAAAACCCGAAGGGTACCAACCTATCCGAAAAAGATAGCCGAAAAACTTAGAGAAGAAACGACAGCTAACCTGCGTGCTACAGCTTACGCGGATAAGGTTGCGGAGAATCCGCACACGCGCGCTGAACCTCTTCAAAAAATAGTCACCCGTCGCCTTCTCCAGCCCATTCTCGGTAATCGCCCGAAGAAAAGAAGGGAGCTCGCGAACGCTATAGTAGAAGAAGGCCCATTCCTTCTCAACGAGAGGGAATGAACTAACTGGAGAAGGTGTGGAGAAGGGAAGGAAGATAATGGTCTGAAATATCTATCGCGAGGTAAATAAAACGATCACGAATAGAATAAAAGACAAGATTCGATCGGACGCTAATACCGCCTTCTAGCTACGCTATTCTTACTCGTATCGCCTTCGGAATATATAAACCAATGAGCTGATACTCTTCCATAAAAAATCCTCCGGGAGTCCTTGGCTGAATAACATTGCCACCGCGGGGAAGTGGGTCCTCGATCAAGAGACCGCTCGAATGGAGGTCGATCGAATATATCGGCCGAGTACGAAATGATAAAAATGGTAATCGACCGGCAGCAACTCATTATGGGAGCCGGCATAATTCCGGATTGGCTAAGGCAAAAGAAGGGCATTTACGCAGTTGACACCTTCGACGTTAATTTATGCCTGTTTAGATGCATTGCCATCCATCAAGGTGATAGGCCGGATCGATGTAGTGCGAAGACTCTAGATCTCGCCAAACAATCTTTCCGGCACGACTACGGCCCCGGCCCGGGAGGCATATCGATGGGAGATCTGAAGGAGATCGAAGAGAAATTTAAGTTCGACATTCGAGTGTACGAGCCAACAAAGGATGGAGCCTGGTATCTTCGACGAGTGCCAGCCCACTACGATGAGATTAGGATAAAAACTATGACCGTAGGAATGTACGCGGATCATTCATTCCTGATTACTAATATCTGTAAGATGACGAACGAACATATCGGCGGCGAATGTCAGCAACGATTCACAAACTGGAGCAATTTACACCGCCACGCCGATACTTGCACTCGGGAGATACCCGTTGGGATATGCCCAAACCGCAGTCGACCTACGAGAAAGCGTTTATCCTCGCAGCTCGGCGAGCGCGATGTCGGTGCGCTGGCTCGAACACGAATCACAAAAGCGAGGGAGACACATTCATCACGCGAAATGCGGTTCGTAGATCGGATCGACCGACAACTCGTACTTAGCTCTGTTAGACACTAAGTCGGAAAACGTAGTGATAACAAAACTCCTCTAGACATTTCAGCGGGAACAAAAAATATTGGCTAGCGTGGGACAAGTGGAGCAACAGGACACCCGACCTGTTCAAACTGGAGTATCAAGGCGATCGCGCCATCGTTCTATGCAGCAAGTGTTATTATGTGGGAGCAACAGATCGCGAGAAACATTCCACGAAGGGAATGTCAAAACGTACCAACAATCTGACGGGGGGGGGGGGGGGTGCACGATCGGGCAGCATATATAGGGTTAATATTGGTAGATGGAGCGATGCGCACATACGCGCATCTAAAGCAGGGGCTCTCTGCCTACAATGATAAGAGGAAAGCCCTCCCCGACGGGATCCACGCGCCGTTGAAATTTGGTTAGCCCGGCGGCAGCTGGGTGTCAGAAGGCACCGTAAGAAGTTCTTCACGGAGAAGACCCACGAGACGGACCACTGTCAAAGTAGTAGAGCACAGGCTAATCGGGTTTGATATTAGATCGATCCCGATGATATCCATTGAGAGACCAAGTGGGATCAGTCGCGCGGCGGCGGCCGCCCTCCAACTCACCGGGCTGGTAGAGGTACCGGACGCCAACAACTGAGGGAAGCTTTTGCTCAGCTAAACCAACGCGTCGCCCGCGCAAGACGGCCTAGGGCTTGTGTGACATCGTTTTCGCCTTGATGGTATCCACGGGCTTCTTACATATCAATATGGTCACCTCGTTGTTCAGAGCAGCGACTACAGCTGGCACACGATCCACCAATTCGGTTGAGCGCTCCGTCGCGGCAGCTTGCGCTCGCTGCTGCGACGCTCTCTGTGCGAGCTGCATCTCTTGGGCGTATTGGTGCCTGAACTGCCAGGGTCCGATTGAACCGCTCCACGATCCCCTGGTCCCGGTGGACATCCACACGCCCCTGCCTGACAGAAACGTCATGTTGTGCTAACAGCTGAGATACCGCAACCATAAACTCGCGTCCCGGATCGACCTGGAGAATATTCGGCCATTTGAGGGGGCTCCACTTGTATATGCGGGAGAGGGCTTCGGCAACCTCATTTGACCTCATAAATCTCCACCACGCATCCGTCAGCAGTTCGGTTGATAACTGCGCGCGCCGGCCCCGTGCAGCGGTCGGTACAGGCGCTCTCAACCCCGCTGATGCGCACGTCAGCTCCCGCCAGTACCCGTTTTGCGAAGAGGGAGACCGTCTTCTTATTCTCTCTCCAGCCCTCGAGCGAGTCGTGAGCCAGCCGGATCAGTGCGTCAGCTCTAGTGAAACGGTATTTGCGCGCCGTATATCCCACCTCGAGGATGGTAAGGTACAAATTAACATTTCTATGTGTAGGGCTTAAACAAACACATTGCAAATATTATGCAATATTATCCACCTAGAGTCGCTAGGCGCTCAGAAATACCCCAACCATCCCAAGGGTGATAGACACGAGCTCGCGACTTTTTTTGTCTTCGCCAGTAGTGTAATAATCGGAGAGCACGGGTTCGGGTTGCTCTTGTTGTTGATCAGGAAAAATCCGCGCATACTCTTCCATCGCCTCGTCCACGTTTTGGAATATCTTCACGGCGTCACCTTGTCTCCGAAGTTCCTCGTTTATCCAGTCGAGCCTGTTGACGCGCAATTCGCTCCAACGGGCGAGCGCGGTATTGAATTGTTCGACTGCGACGTTGTGGCGCTTACGTTGGCGCTGAATTAGAAAGTGTGAGCCCGAGAAGGCCAGGGCATTGACGACCGCCCCGCCTACAAGCATTGCGACTATGGCCATTGCTATTTAGCAGGCTGAAGCAACAGAGTTAACTTACTTGAAGATATCTGCCGGCATCTCATCATAGTCAACCTTAGATACCTAAGAACATCCTGAAACCTCCGGCTCGAGTCCGGGATATCGACCGGCGATGAAATTGCGTCTTCCACATTAGCGATGAACTGCTTTTACGCGTCGAACGTCATGCCGGCCCCGCGTATACGCGAGCGCGTGTGTGACTGCGCCCCAAGAAACGCCCACACGTGTGTCCGGATGCTATCGTTGAGCCTCTGAACGTCAGGTGGAGTAAACCGGTCGAGTAGTCCAAGATGAAGATGGTCCAGGCGTTCGAAATGTCTACGTAATGTTTCAACGAATCGTGCTCGCTGACGAACGGCTTTGTAGCGCCACCATGAGACATGCGATACCCGCCATCCGGTTTCCAGAATATCGTGAAAGTCCCGAGACCGTCGTTGCCGTGGTCCATCGTTTGACGGAACTTGGTAGCGCTAGTACGAGTATCGATGCCGAATTCAACGCATATGCGTTCGTACGCTCGCCGGTCGGACGGGTTATCCTGCCAATTGAAAGCTATGTGTTGAGGCAGAGATGCGCTTATCTCAGTTGCGCACCATACGGCGAAGTTGAGCTGATTCTGCCACCACTTCATTGGAGTAGTCTTCCAAGCTATTTGAGCCGCATTGTTGAGGGCAGGATTTCCCGTTATCGAAGGGTTTTCGTTTATTATACTCACTGACGTTCAGAATGGAGCGGCTGTGCTTCAGCAGCCCATAGACAAGAGTGATGTCGGTATCCGAAATGTTTGTTTCACGGCTGGGTGGCATAATGTGGGGAAGGCAGAGGCATTCGTGTTTGTACAAGACGGTCGAATTCATGACCCAAACAAAACTTTGGAGCGCCGGAGACCTACACAAATTTGCTGCCGCGGAACTTGTGGGCCGCGCTAGCTCGCGTCCCTGCTCGGTTTCGTGAAGACGTTCTCGGATAACAAGGCCAGGTTTAAACCTGGGACCTGTTCGTGAATTTAGTGTCCACGAAAACGTTTCACATTCACTTGAAGCAACTCAGTACATCCGAGAACGTGGTAGACGGGTCTCCGAGCAGCTTACTAAAAACTATTCCTGTTGGTGACAGTTTCTTCGGGGAGACGGTGAACATCGACTTCCCTCACCCGCAGATGAAGCGCCTCGAGTCGGGGATCGTGCACGAACTGGAGGTATCGATTCTCGATGATACTGGCGGTAAATTGGACAATCACGATTTCCCGATTCCGGTCGTACTTGAGATTATAAAATTATAGACAAACTTTATTATGAACATATACGGCCCCGGCACATACGTCTCCGAAGAAACGTCCAGCGGAGATGACAGGACTCTCCGGGCAGAACTGGCGATCACCCGGGCAGAACTGACGGCAACCAGGGCGAGGCGCCCGATAATAGCAGTTTGGGCTGAAGAGCGGGGGAATCTCACCGAGAGGGCATACGAGTTCTCTTTCGACGTGAACGCAAATCACCGTTAACTCGGATTCATTATGCCCGTGTCTGGAAGAGTTTTCCGAAATGTCGCTTTGATCCGTAAAATATAGAGGCCAGGGAACCGACGAGGTCACGGTGAATCTGGTTGTTAACGGGGAAGAAGAGAACGCCGGAGTGACTAAGAAAAAAGGAGCCCGAACCACATTCGACATTTTCGATACTCCAATTGAAGTATGTTTAATCGAGCTCGATCTATAATGGACAATAAACAGTATCCCACCCTGCCGGCGTCAGTGCCGGCTCCAACATATTTTAGAATGAACAGGATCGTTGATATCCAATCTCTAATACTTCAAGAGGAAACAAAACTGGCCAAAAATATAGACGCGCTGTGAATACGGTCGACGGTGCTAACACCACTTTGGCCCCAATTTCGCTCGCGAGCGGTATCATTAGCGTATCGCTTCTCTTGACGCTCGTGGCGGCATCCGTCGCTGCCGGGTTGAGTGCAGTCGCGGCCGGTGCTGGAATTTCCTGCGTTACCAGCCGACCGATAACTAGGCATCCAAACTATCAGCGCCGAATCGACCCAATATCAAGAACTGAAATCCGACAGTCGGGCAAAGGCCGCCGGTGCCCGATTGGTGAATAACGTACTCTCGGACGACTATGTAAACAATTAGTAATGAACGGACGAGCCGAAGAAAGGAGAAACATTCTCGAGCGTCTAAGGACCTAGTATGCATGTTCGCGTGTCTTCACGTTCAGAACGATATCCCGCCGCCATACAGAGCGATTGTTCCGTCGGGGCCTCCATTCAACGATTGTACCCCCACCGGCATACGTTTTGTTGACACCACTTGCGAAATTATAAACCTCGCGTGTGTGCTCACTGAAGCATCGTATACCAGCAAAACTGCTCTGTGTGACTATTCTCGCAGATTGGCGTACTTCTTTTCGAGCTCCTCTAATACTCGTCCGCAAAACCTGCTGGCTCGTTTTTCTCTGTTTATCATTCTATGTCATTCTATGTCTGACGCGACAGGCGCCACAAGAAGGACATAGCGCCGGCTCAGACCGAGTTCCGATTCCGCAATTCCTACACGGCCACGGTTCTGTTGCTCCCTTTCTTAACCACTTACACCTATTTATTTCTCTCGACATTATTATTGTAAATAATAACGATATAACTAAAGGGATTTGGTGTGTCTAAAAGGGTGTTCTGCAAGGAGGATGTTTAACCGACGGCCGCCCCTATAATACGAGTAAAATATTGGCTAGCCCTCAATTTTTTTTCTCAACCGGATTTTCTTGCGAGTCGGCTTTTCGTTAGTAGTATATGGGAGTTACAAACTGATACCATTTTCCTTGGGAGGGGACGGTGGGGAGGAAGGTGTGTGGCATGTGCCTCCCAAGAAGAGTGGTATCATTTTAACTCCCATATACTACTCGATTTAGAGAAGCTAAATTATGCCGTGACCAATCGGTATCTCACCTTGGGTAACCCGATTTAGAGAGGCAAAATTATGCCGTGGCCATGAGAGGTTGATATGTCCCATCCGGTTGCCTAGCAACAAGTATAGAAGCTTTCCCGAGCATATGCAAATCAATTATTAAACACAGAGAATGTTGCATTGTATGCTTACGGATAAGTTGGTAGGAGTGTTCATTCTAAACTAAGAGCATTAAGCCGTGTTCACCATATATTGGATGACCCTCGTGTAACCGCATATGTAATAGCCTTCATATCCGCCGGCGGGCCACATAGTCAGCTAATGCCAGCCACAAATGAAGTTCAATAAAACCTCAATTGCAATGGATATTAATCCGGTAGTTGAATTTGTGTTATAGTTGTCTATAATAATATAATGACAAGCTTTTGTTTATCATGCAGCGTAACTGCTACATTGTAAAATTAAGACCATTCTCTGGCACAACTACAATACTACACATCCTCACTCGCAATGCATATTTCTGTTGGTGGTCGTGTTCGAAGATTATATTGGACCTGTTGACTTCGTCTTTTAATTGCGACACGCCATGGGTAACGAAATGTGAATTTCATCATGTGTTTTTCATTGTCATATCTTAGTCCGATGTCAAGCACCAATACCGCACATATATGCTGGTCCATAAGCTTAGAATTGAAATTAGGTCTTAATTCCCAGTGTACAATGGCTGCAGCAAACAGCCAGTGGATATGTATGCAAAGAGGTCATGTGACTTACCTGTGGGATTATCAGCCATGTATAGTGTGGGAAAGTATTATAGAGGGAGATTCTGGTTTTAGAAGGCAACTGGTTTAGACGTATTTTTCTGTCGGGTTGTCAGTCACTGTGTGAACATGTATTGTATATATTAACAAATATTTACACTGTCCTTGAATTCATAATGGAAACGCCCATTCAACGTATTGCGTTCATATTCCAGTACATTACATTAGCCGCACGTGACGTCGCGCGACGTTGTTGATTCGTTAATGTTTGTTTGACGGCATTATATTACATGACGTTAAACGTCGTTGTCAATACAGTCACGCTATTGACCGGCAACGTCGCTGTTCCATGAATTGCGACAAAACGACGTAAACAATAAGATTCCTATTTTTTACGCCGTATATGGTTATTTACATCTTTGAAACTATCCGAAAATGCAGTGTAAATATAAGTAACAAAACCATGGGCAGTTGTGTTTACTGTATTATTAACAACAATCGGTCGGTTTAATGTTTGCTAGGAGTCATTCGGACTCCACGCACTTTAAACAGACCAACTGCTGTTCATAATACAGTAAACTGAACAGCCCATGGTTTTATTCCTTAATTAAAGTATTTGCCGTGCATGACTAGAGTTCATGACTATAAGCCATGGTGTAATTTTGCAATTTCATAAACATTATTTGCTCAATTTACGATATGTTCCATAATTGACGCCGAAGGTTGACGAAATTTGCCATCTGTTGACGTCATTGAAAGAAGATATAACAGTTTCTGTAAATATATTTCACGAAAAATTGCACATGTTCATTTATTTGCATTGTTCATGTTTTATTTTTAAGCATTGTAGTGTTATTAACATGGGCCGCGGTCTGTGAAAACCAGCCTTAATGACAACATTTTCGATTTTAACTTTTATTTACATTTCTGATGCGGACACCTTTCAAAAACAATATGCTGAAAAGAAAATGTAAATATGTTTCAACATGTAGCACCATGTGAATCACGCACGAAAACAAAAATAACGTCCTAAATAAAATTACATTATTGAAACAGCCTACAGTAGAAACGAGTGTTGATATATACTCATTGACTGTGCTTGCTGTAAACTGCATTTGCTGATAAGTTTAACTGTTACACTGAATACAACTATGATATGTAATGTACATGTAGTGAACAAACCAAACGCACCACTATCGATTTTAAATCAATAATTAGCCGACCTGTGGCTTCGTAATTTGCCACCATCGCCATAATAGATTATGCATTTACATCAGAATTTAGATCAGAATCTAACTGACGTCATTTACAGTTAATTGTGATGTCATTTATTGATGTAGACATTACGTCACCTTATGTACATGTACCCCGTATTAGCAGGTAGCAGGTATATGGGAAAATGTTGCGCTGACCCCACTCCCTCGGCTGCCCACCGCCCACCGCCGCCACTGACCCCCCTCCCCTCCCCCCCCCACCACCCTACACACCGAGGGAAGATATTGTTAGAGGTGTCCGCTTAAAACAGTTATTGTGCGGGCTACCCGTCTGGATCCTGTCTATGAATTTCCTGCCGATACTGATTTCTTTGTAAATAAGTTTCTTCAAATTATATAAATGTTCGCCAACCGTATTATGTAGATTCCTTCATATGTTTGTTGTTTTCGTGACTGCATGCATATTTATTTAGAAAATGGATAGATTTCGGCGTCTGTACCGTACAGAATCCGTGTGAAACTGTCGATGTCTTCACCGTCCAGACGTATTTTTGCTCAACTTGCTTCCGGAGTCTTAACCGTCCAGTGGTGATTTTTTCTAAGTCATTGTTGACATATTTGCAATTAGAGTGTGGAAATGAGGGTCACATATTCGGAAAGAGCATCAATCAATGATGCAATATCAAGTGACAGTTTCAAAATTCATGCAGAAATGACAGTATGCGAGCTCGGTAAAGACCGTTCTCTCGCTTCGTTTTCAAAATGTTCACGTTTTTTTGTCGTTTCTGCTTATATTAACGAGAGATGGACCCTGACAAGAGCAACAGAGGGATAAGACAACATTTATGCACATGATTACCACGTTTAGTTCGTGATTTTTGCTAGTTTTAAAAGGGAAAACAGTACAAATTGAAGCACTTACCTTTCACGTTTTTTACCGCCCACAATCTTGAGGATGTCTTATCATACCGGCCCGTACATTTTACAGTACAGTGCATACGTATTATAAAAATCATTTGAAATATGCCCATTTGTATAAAAATAATCGGCAAAATTACTACATGTTTTCTTGAAGGAAACCGAAACACACAGACAACTATCTGAACCACTATGAAAACAACTGTAAAATTCTATCACGCGTATCCAACATTAAACTATTTGTGAGACACAATTAGTAAAGCGTACGGTTATACATAGGACAAGTTATTGCAATGACGCAACGATTTCAAGTGTCAAAATCCGACGTGACGTTGGTAAATTTAAGCTTAACTTCGCGATGTCATTTTCAGGATTTCATGACGTAAGGCTAGGCTGGTTTTAACAGAGCGCGGCCCATATATACATTGATGATACTTTAATAAACAACAAATATATCTACAAAATCACATGGCGTGTCTCATTATTGTCTTTGCCCGTGCAGACAATGTACACACGGTCATAGACGAGGTGCGGTGCAGACTGTCCGTGCACGCCACGGTGCCCCCAGGACGGGGTAATACGCCCTCGTGCTCCAGGCCGGGAGTCGGCGCGGGAACGCGAAGCCGGACATGAGGGCCGTGTGCACATACCTGCTCAACACCGAAACCAGCACGGACGACGGTAGGTGTCACTGTAGGTTAGAGCACACCAACTAGTTATGCTGCAAATTGGTGTTAAAAACACTCCAACATGTTCCTCAAGTGGAATTGGGTAGCAATGGATCGGGATTTGCAAGTAAACTGTGTCTGTGACCTCAAAACACCCAGATTATTTTTTATACCGGACTACTTTCTCCTTTTACGACGTTTACTCCTTGGCGATTACCAGTTAGTAGTTTCGTACCTGTAAACTAGCATACCGTGTCTCTATACCATTTTTTTACTTTTATCTTTATTATTAACTTGATATATATCCTTTTCTGTTATTGTGCTATAGTATGTGGCCATAGTGCTATGCTATGTCTAGAAACACTGGCGCTGCACCCCGTGCCAGCGTAAAATGTTTCACGTCGAAATAGGGGCCGCCGGAGTTCCCATTCAGCTGCATGCAGGATTTTGTATACACATATTTCGTCTAGTATGCAAACTTCAATGGTGCTGATTTATATATGCTTACTTTCAATCCAATCCCATTTGTATCTGTATTATGCTACTAGGCTACATGTAGTGTTGCCATACTTGTAAATTACAGTGGAACCTCTCTAAACCGGACACCAATAGCACATCTGTGATATCATTTTTGATAAGATTATTGGTCATTTATCTCAGATGATAATGTCTGTTCGTGATCGCATAGCACACAACTATAGCCCAGAATGAGCAAATGCCTGATCTACAGTGACACCTCTCTAAGTCGGAGGGTGTCCGGCTTAGAGAGGTTTCACTGTATATACAAATATATTGAAACCGATTATTGTCATCCGGTATTCCTAGAAGGCTTTATCTAACGTGTTAGCACTGGTGTCGCACTCCTCGTCAGTGTAAAATGTTTCACGTCGAAATACTCCCTGGATACGTGGCGAATTCACCTACATGTAGAAGCTAAACATAAACATGAACACATTTTGCAGTAGTAACCGGTAGCGCCGGTTACTAGACGAAAATGCCTTCATGTGATAGCTCTAAGTAGTGTTGAGGGACATCTATTCAGGAAATCGGTGCAACATCCTTGTATTCGAGAGGTCACATGTTTGATTCGCGTACATGACTACGCACAGTAAGCCCTTCGTAAGTTACAGAACTAGAAAATAAACTGCATGCACTGGTAGGATCAGCGATCTATAGGGGTACACATGTCAACTGTGTCTGTGACTGGACAAATGGGGATATAGCTTTAGTCCATGTACGTAAGCGCGTACGTGAGTACGTGCGTTAGTAACACCTTTCATTTTTCAATAACTCATGAACCGCTTCACCGACTTTGATAATATTTGTCCACAATGTGTGTCTAGATATGGTGCTTTGTTTTACATACGATCCGACCGCCCAAGCTCAAGGTCACTGAGGACTTATGTACACCTTGTTTGTAAGGCAAACATGTTAAATATTTCTTTCTTTTTTTCAATAACTGATGAGCCGCTTCACCGATTTTGATAATCTTTGGCCACAATGTGTGTCTAGGAATGTTGCTTTGTTGTGCATACCACACACGTCTGACCGCCAAGGTCACGGTCAATGAGGACTTGATTTGTTTATTAAGGCTGCTAGCGAGGGGATTAGCTTTGCTTAACGATGCCAGTTTGTGTTGGGATTGCGATCGGTGTAGATCCAGATTAGCCTGTGTATCCGCACAGTCTGATCAAGATCTGCCCTGTTCGTCATTTCATCAATGATACACCCGCCATGCTTCTAACCAGCAATTTAGATCGTTATCAGGCAACATGAGTGTGTTATTTGATCAGGAGCTACACTGGTCAAACATTTTGTGAGTCCCATTACTCACGTCGCAGCCACGTGCTTGTTGTGCATACGACCCACGTCCGACCGCCAAGGTCACGGTCAATGAGGACTTGATTTGTTTATTAGCTTTGTTTAACGATGCCAGTTTGTGTTCGGATTGCGATCGGTGTAGATCCAGATTAGCCTGTGTATCCGCACAGTCTGATCAATATCTGCCCTGTTCGTCATTTCATCAATGATACACCCGTCATGCTTCTAACCAGCACGTGCTTGTTTTTTTCATCAACTGGATGCCCAAATGTTACAGTTTTCATTAAGGTAGTAGGTCATAGATAGATACACTCAGCTTCAATGATAATTGCTTCATAAGAGTTATGTGATATATGAATATAACATATGTAAATATTGTCTTGTTACTGTATACTATATGGTTCATTGAGTTGCCATCTCCGCCATCTTTGTATGTACAAGCCATCGTACAGTTTCATCATTTCGTTTGTTTGACACATACAGCAAATAATATGACAGTAAACCAAATAAAATTTGGTGCAATACATAATAGACATAAATTACAACGGCAATCTATAAATATTATACCAGCAAACTATACAAAAGACGAGATAACTCAGCATTTCTCCCATCAATCTCAAAACAAATTTTGATGTGTAAACCTTTCAATCAGATGCACAGCCTATGTTAGTGTGCACGTTACCCATATATAGAGCCACATTTACTCGCATAGTAGGTGATCAGATACCATGGACAATACACTCAGGTAACTGCTTACATATCACTGGATTTGGTAGCTAATAACAGATTATAGTAGTGGGTATATATGGTATGTGTTGTGCGGTTGGCCAGGTAAAGCGGCACTCACATATCAGCCGGCGTCCGCGCGATTTTTCTTTCTAATAGCAGGAGTCGCCGAGACATTTTAAGCCCGTGGATGAATCGGGCGAATTTCATGTCTGCGACGTGTGCCCTCACATATTAGACGGGGCCCGGGCGGTGCCCTTTGAACATTGCATCGAAGTGGAGACAGTGCGCCCGCTAGGGCGTCGGCCGGACGCCGCTAGATAATCTGGCGGGCGCCGGCTGATCAAAGAACAGATCGGTAGGCATCCTGGCGGGATCCGTGAGGGGGCCGTGAGGCTATCGTATGGTGGCCGTGAGGGGCCCGTGAAAATCCCACAGAGCCCGGTGGATTTTTTTCCAATACTTTACGTCAAAATCTTCATGCGGCCGCCAGATCACTGGTATATTTCCCGTAGGCCGCCGGGCAGGGCCCTAGCGACGTGTCTACGGGCTTGCCACGACCTAAAATCGCGCTTGGAAAATCGCAGATTTGGGAGTCAGGTTTTTGACGCCCGCGGCGTTCGTGCGACCTCCAAAAATCGCAGCGGCCGGACGCCTCGCGAAAATACCCTTTTTGGCCAGTTTTAGGAGTCGCGCGGGCGCCGCGACCGATATGTGAGGGCCGCTTTAGAGTGATACACTGTGCGATTTTCTGTGTATAAGGCTATCTATAATGGTGGTTCATGTTGTTAAAAACACAGGCACAAACCTGTCCAGACAACAGACACATTTTACCGTTTGGTGTACTATAATGGATAGGAATCCGTTCTCCTGCCTTTTCTACATGTGATTAGCTACATTATATCATAAGTTCTATCTCAAACGGCAGAACAGGTGAAACTAGCTGATGGTTGGAACACATAAAGATGGCCGACTTGGCCACTCCATGTTCCGTATAGGATACAGTAACGAGGCAGTATTCACATATATGTTATACATATATTCTATCACATTTACGAAGCAATTACCTTTGAATCAAACGATGATCAGGTATAGAACGAATCCTTAAATCTTGTATCGCATACACTTCTAGAAATATACGAAAAGATTTTGAACAAGAAGAAGATGGAAGTCGTGAAACAACAGAAACGGAATCAGCGGGAAGAACGAAAGTCAAAACTGGAAGATGAGATAGAATCTCTGAGACGGGAATTAACTGCTCTTGGAGAAGGTAGACGCGAGTTTTATCAAGCGTGGCGATGGTCGATTTACTCTCACATAATTGAGACACGCCATGTGATTTTGTACCTTCGGACATCTACATAATTTCATTAAATACGTTTACAATAAATACAATATTTTTCATAAATAATGTCAAAAGTAGACAAAACTTTCAGAGTACGTGTCAACTTTTGTCGCCATTTACGGAAAATATTGTAAATTTTGTAAACGTATTTCATGAAATTACGCAGATGCCCGAAGGTACAAAATCACATGGTGTGTCTCATATAGACACAGAGAACAGATAAGACATAAGACACACCAATCTTTACACGAATCTTTAAAAAGTAATATTTCATATCACGTACCTACGGAGCCCCGTTTTCTTCATAGAGCGCCTATATTCTCATGAATAGTTGTATGCGTTATATTATTACAATGGCTCCAGGGGCAGCATCAGGGGCCCGTTTCACTAAAGATGTTCGTAAGTGCAAATTTAAGATCGTCTGTAAATTTCAATTGATGGATTTACATTTATTGAGCATAGGCTGCATATGCAGCCTATGCTCAATAAATGTAAATCCATTAATTATTTACAAGAAAACATTGTTAATGTGAAATTTACAGACTATCATAATTTTGCACTTACGAACATTTTAGTAGTACGAAGTTTAGTGAAACGGGCCCCGGGTTCGCTGCGGGAAACTTCGTAAAATGAAAGAGCGCCAATACCAATAAGCTATATGTTCGTTCAATATTGAAACATGCTAACACCTGTAAACATACGATAGGTTTGTCAATTAAAATTCGCAAAATAGTTTCCAAATGAAATTTAGTTTAAATAGATTATCCCGTATGGAGCCTCATTCAGAACGCCTCGTAGCCATATAGTCAATATTTGAACCTTTTTACTTAGAGCCATAGTGTCAAGTGTCCAATTTTTTAAATGTAATATACCAACCAATAACACATTTAAGTTTAACAAGTCTTCTAGTAACGATATAAAAATTAATTCTGAAAATAAACCAGAACGGAATATGTTCAGCCCTGAAATTAGAATAACCTGACCTGGTGCCTGGTGCCTGGTGCCAGGTCCATACCACACCAAAGTAATTTGGCCCCTTCCCCTAAAATTAATAAAATTTCGAATAATCATATTACTCATATAAGGGGTATAACCGGATTCAACTATCACATACAAGAAAGCCAAATACGTACATGAGTGCTAAACAAGGCCTCCGGTCGGGATTCCCTTAAGGATGAATCCCAATGATTAAATTACCCATCGCCAGGCTCCCACCTGCCACCCACTTCAAGTATAAAATATGACAAATAATACGGATACTTTCTGTGCTAGCTGGTCATAATAGCAATTGTTACTGTTTGATTCAATTAATTATGCCGGACTTCTTTTCCTTTCCAGAGGATGCTGATGATAACTAGTAACAAAGGCGAGTGCTCCATGATGCACCGAGTATGTTTTGCCATACTCAACATTGTACAGAGGATACAGCGCTCTGGAATTTGGACACTTATATACATGTATTAAAGTCTGTTACACGAAAGATGCCCAAATATTCCGGCTATATAAACAATTATTTTTCGATAATTTTGAATTCTATATATATAAAAAAAGAACGAACCTTCTTTTTATTTTGTGAAATGTGGTCCAATATTGATTGTATTACGAAAAACAATTTCCCCATGTTAAATCCCTATAGACATCTTCTCAGAGTAAAGATATCTATGGGGATTAACATGGGGATTTTTGTGTTCGTTGTTTGACTCCTCCCACAGCTACTCCACCTCCTTATCCCCCATGTTAAATTCCCATAGACAAATCAATTTGTCGTAATAAATAGAGAATAGTAGGTTATTGCCGTGAATTGGAAAAATATCTGGCAAGGCATAGCAAACGGGATGGGCGAGGCTCCGCCTACTATTATATTTATCCCGTCAACATTTACAAATGACTTTAAAATGCAAAACAAAAAATAACCCCAGCCACCGCATATATTCATACGCATTGATTAGGTCGTATTGACAGGATATCACAAATGTTTCACAGCACCTTATTTCACGGCAGATACGCACTTGACGGCATAAAATCTATAATACTGTCTGTTTCACGAAACCTGCCCACATTTTACGGCCATGTAAACAATGCAAAAACAATACTTTTTTGATAATATAAAAATTTAAGAACGAGCTTTCTTTTTATTTCGTAAAATGTGGTCAAATATTGATTTAATTAAGAAAAATTATTTCTGTATGGGAATTTAACATGGAGAAAAAGAGATTGAGAACCTGGAGGAGGAGTCGAAAAACGAAGAATTTTGGCAATTGACTCTGAAACCTGGCTTGGAAATGATCTAACTAAGAAAACAAAAGTTAAATTTTGAAAATCGGTCCACTATTTCTGAAATTCTGAAATTAGAATAACTTCCCCATGTTAAATCCCCATAGACATCTTAGTGACGATGTCTGGGGATTTAACATGGGGAAATTGTTTTTTCGCAATAAAATTGATATTGGACGAAATTTCACGAAATGAAAAAGAAGGCTATAATTTAATGTTTTTGAAAAAAATACTGTTTTTTCATTGTTTATATAGCCGGAAAATTCGGGCAGGTTTCGTGAAACAGACGGTAGTTTTATATAGCCTTAACATTTTGGTAGGTACCTTATCAGCACAGACTACCGCCTGCGCTAATCTTACTGATCTATTTGTAAACTTCTTTATTATTCCAAAATAGTTGAATAGTGTGCTTTATTGGAAGAGACTGAGTCTATTAAATTGCATGATTGCGACTTGTTACGTGATTCATTTCTTGTAACTAGTGATTTAGCCCTTAGATCTTATTTTTTTGTCGTCTTCTGTTTATTTTCTATTTTCCATTTTCCATTTTTATCATCAAAAACATGTTTTGACCGCACTTTAGAATAATTTACAACATGCTTTCACGCACTTCAGAATCATTTCCATTGGATTGGAAATTATTCTGAAGTGCTGTCAAATCATGTTTTCATTGAGAAATAAGTCAAGATATAAAAGCAACAGCAGACGACAATTGTTGTGAGTAGCGGTCTGAGGGTTAATTATGTTATACATGTAAGTGGATACTACAGACAAACGAGATGGTGCATCCGTATAGAAAATGGAGAATACCAACTAACACATGCTACTTCCATATGACTACACTGTGGATGGACGATTTCACTCTGCAAACACATACTGTACGGACATATTTGAGTCGCTGTGGTTTGGTTGCAACATGCAATCGCCAAATTCACTCACTCTTTGATAATCCAGGCACTTTCGCCACGCCACAGTCTGTGGCTAACCTTGATATAAATAATTTAAGATCTGCATTAATGAATTTCCAGCAAACGAAATAATATATTAATTAACCCTTTACCCCTAAGTAACTGGAATGGACTTTGATATATTACTTGTTCAATCAATCCAATCGTCCCAAAATGATTTCCAGACTAATCCATTTATGAGAAGGCGGTGTTTTTGTTCTAACAAATATGAGAATTACTTGCGGAGAGTGCAGATCCTGTTGAGACGGCTCGTAACGAGCCGGCTCATCTGGATCTACACTTTTTGCCAATACCACTATACAGGCATGTGGTGTTGAAAGGGTTAAATATGTTGTTGGCGTCCTCGCGTGCTTTCGAATTTCGTGAGGGTGTTAACAACAGAATAAACAATCAACAACCAACACTGGTTTCTTTCTCCTAACCTATGGAGATGGAATACCATTGGGTTATGTGTTAGTATACCCACTAACAAATACATGTATATTGTACAATCAGTCTGCTAGAATACAATGGTCATTTATCTCAAATTTTTTATATCCATACCTAGAAATGATACAAGTGTTGATCATTGGATAAACACTTCCACATGTTATGTCTTGACACCAAAAACTAATACACATGTACCACGGTGAACTTATTCCCAGATTTTACTGCATTCTTTTAAAAACCTCCCATTTTACCAGTTATCACATATTCTTCTAAAAAAATATGTACTTCATTTCTCTCATTACCATGATTAGATCAAGATGCTTAATACAACAAAATATGAATATCATCATTTGCAATGCATGCCACCTTTGAATTATAGCAGACACACTGTCGCGTGTTTGCCATGCTTACATCATGCTTATGTACTCATATACCGCATGTTGCGGTCTGAGATCTTGAAAAATAAAGATATGTTATGTTCTGTTTTATCAATAGATGTTGAGAGGCGTTGGTAATCTGGGCAAGATTAACGCAAGCGATTGTGTAGGGTTTCTTAAAAGACATATGTGCCCACTAACGTTGCATTGAAGTACAAACCATAATTTGAAAATTAACTTCATGATATATCGTCATTAAAACATTTAATGCTTATAATTGGAGCTTAATTAACACTAATGACCGGCATGCACGTAGAAGACGCATATGCTGTTTGAAACTAAAAACGAATTGTGATTCTGAAATTAGTGCAAACATTCAAATAGTTTGGTCTTTCCCTCTGCTGATCACATCTAGTAAACTAGCATGAACCGTGGCTGTGACTGGATAAATGGGGATTATGGGGTTTTAACACCAGTGTAGATCCAAATCAGACTGCATCCGCACAGTCTGATCAGGATCTGCACTGTTCGCCATTCCACCAATGAAACATCCGTCTTCTACCAAGCAGTATACATCGTTATCAGGCGACAGGTGTGTGTTATTTCACCAGCAAGCTACATTGGTCATGAATCCCATAAGCCCCATTTCTCCAGTCACAAACACAAATAAGATGTAACGTTTTACTTGCTGGATTTATAGAGAATAGTAGGTTAGTGCTGTGAATGGGAAAACATATCTGGCAAGGCTTAGCAAACGGGATGGGCGAGGCTCTGCTATTCTATTTATCCCGTCAACACCTACACATAGCTTTAAAATGCAAAAAAAATAACCCTAGCCACATCCTCAAATCGCACAATCGACTAGTATGACAACCGAACATATTCATACGCAGTGATTAGGTCGTATTAACAGGATATCAAAAATGTTTCACGACACCGTGTTTCACGGCACATACGCACTGTGTTGACGGGATAAATTACATACATGTATGCTATTTTGATTGGATGATCATTTTCGCAATGTCAGTGAATGGCAGAACGCAAAACAAATTGACGATACTGTCATTTTTTTGCGGATTGTTTATTAAATAACTCCTAATCTAGCAATGAACGAGGTATGTTCATACAGTTCGCTCACCAGCCTTGCATGTTTGCGTTTGTTTGTGGAATTTAAATAGTTATTCATTCATTCATTCATTCACTCGGCTTATAGTTAAGGGTTGGAATTGGCTCGAACACCTTCCGTCGTCGGTCTTGTTTATATTTCCGAATTTTGATAAATGTTGCATTTATTCAGGCTCCAAAAATGTGCGCCAAATATAGTAGAATCTATGCAGGCATGGTAACCTATAATGTTAGGCCTCCTATAGCACCTATCAGCTTATCGGTGTGTGATATAGTATGGTTGGGTATCGATTAGAGATGATTCAGGGGAACCCAGACTAGTTTACGTGTATTGTGCGTTTTGAGTGACATACTACGGACTGGTCAAATGAAGTTAAGTGGCGAATGTACTATCTGAGTAACTAATGTCTAGCGAGTTTGATCTACGTAATTAACTTATAGTTACATTCAGTCCTAATCCTACCTAATCACAATCGAGAAGAGAAGAGAAGATAAGAAGAAAGTGATTTCTGACGGTATGGTATTTGACGTGCCACCCTCACCCGATCTTAGTGTGCTGCATCAGAATGCTATATTAACCTATCATGATAACCGTGATTGCTGATTTTGTGTTGCTAATTGGGTTTTATATATTTGTTTTTGTTATTTACTAATATTTATTTAATTTTAGTTTAGTTTTGAGTCTCCTACCACACCGTCAGATTTTGGCCGAAAATAGACTAACAAACATTCAATCGTTTGAGTTTTGTCTATATTGGAGTAATACAGATGGTCAATTTCGACATAAAAAGCAATTACTCCTGGTGGAGGAAACCTCCAGTTCCCCCGGTAGCTCCGGAGTCCCTGTAGTAAAGCTAAAACAAAGCATCAAAAGGAGGCGATTGGCTGCCAGTTAGCTAGACAAGCAGCATCCGTGGAGCCCGGCACAACTCCACTCAACCAGCTGACTACCTCACCCCACTGACCCACTCAATCACTCAATCACAGTGTAAGTATTATGAATTTGACGTGGTCAAGCAGTCACGTCTGGAGACATTTTCTTGTCTGGACCATCTTAACCCTTAGACCGCTACGCACAACAATTGTCGTCTGCTGTTACTTTTATATCTTGCCTTATTTCTCAGTAAAAACATGTTTTGACAGCACTTTGCATGATGTTGTAAATTAGTCTAAAGGGCTGTTAAAGCATGGTGATAAAACTGGAAAATAAACAACAGACGACACAAAATTAAGATAGCGGTGTAAGGATTAAGTTGAATAGCGTGTGCAATATTTTAATAAAACTTCACACACGCATACAATATATTGAGTCAAAGGTGTGTCGTACGCAAGAATGACTATTCTAGCATCGCTAATTTGGATAATTTCATCGTTATTTGTTTAGTTATTGCTTTTTTTTTCTTTTCTTTTTTTTATTTCTTGTACAGAGCATAAGTTGAATATCGTATGGAATATTTAAAAAAAAAAATTCACACATTCATAGATATCGTGTCAAAGATGTGAGATTTCTCTTTTGGAGTTATGTCCATTTGTTTCTTTTTACATAGGATGTTTACAGCCTGTGTTATAGTTTCGTACGTGTGAACCAGATCGAAGGACTACTTTTTGTGGAGATTCGGATGAATGTTTCCAACGACCTGTTTTTAGCTCGCCTGCACGAAGTGCAGAAGAGCTTATGGCATACCCCCGGCGTCGTCGGCGTCGGCGTCCACAAACTTAACATAATAACGTATAAGTACAATAATTATATCTATAAACGAACCCCGTCCTTGTGATAATCATTGTAAAGTATGAGGCTTTAGATTGTATGAGGATTTTCAAAGGAAATTATTTCCAATATCTGCAATACGCGACCTTAAATTATGTCAACACAATGATTCTAATTTTAAATCATCAATTATGAATAAAGATGAATATCGTTTTTGACGCCGTTGCGTGCACATTATCAAATTTGTCTTAAAGAGGGGTCGTCGCAGTAACAACAGTAATATCTGTTTGTCAGAAGTTGAAAACATGCCAAACACGCATACGTCGCTTGTATTGTTTCGGTACCGGTGTGCCCTTCGTTCGCGGCTGGCAGCATGCTCAATACAAGGTCTACATTTGGATGTATTCAATACTGAGACTTAGAGAACAAAACTAGCCAACATATAAAAGAAACGCATGTAGGACATGTTTTATCCAACAACGGAGTTATACACACGTTTAACAATTACAGTTTCGTATAATTTTGAATCAACTGTCGATGTAAACGGGACAATAAACTATGTGATATTTAAATGTGTTTTCCCAGACCTGGGTTGTCATGTCCGCATGATTGCAATGCACATACACCTTTATGAGGTAGGGTCGATCATACACGGAGAATTAGACTAAATAGAGAGGTGGGATTATTTAACTTTTATCTAATTACCCGTAAGTTTTCCGCCGCTGTAGTCCAATTCTATCCTACCGCCCAGATGGGCACACCTGCATGTTGTTTTATGTACGTATTGTCTTGAGAACGACGTGATCAGTTGTCTAAGGGAGATAACGTGACCAGTGGTAAAACAACAGGCAATAAAAGGAAACTACGTTCTTTGTTGCCGATTTATTAAACACAGGTATATTTTCATACATCGTGAGGTATTTTTTTATTGTCAGAAACATTGACTGTAGTACCCGCTTTCTTCGAAATAAAATAAAAGAACAAAGTAAGTAGGCGTATTTATGGAAATAAAAAAAAAATATACATAGACGCGACAATGACGCTAAATGTGACGTTTACTTTGTCAAAACCGCGCGGAAATTACTCCCATCTTTGTAACGTTATAACTCATTACGTCACGTTTTCCGATAAGGGAGGTTTTCGCTTGGCGCGTCACATATGTGAATATTGCCTTGTTACTGTATCCTAAACGGCACATGGAATGAATGGCCAAATCGGCGGCCATCTTTGTGTGTTCTAGCCATCAGCCAGTTTCACCTGTTCTGCCGTTTGACAAAGAACTCAAACTGTGAAGTAGAACATATGGTATAGTGTAGCTAATCACATGTAGAAAAGCCATGAGAACAGACTCCTATCAATTATATTACACCAAACTGTAAAATATGTCAGTTTTCTGGACAGGTTTGAGCCTGTGTTTTTAAAAACATGAACCACCATTATAAATACCCTGATACACGGAAAAAATCGCACAGTGTATATAACCACAAAACACACACCATATATGCATGTACCTACTACTGTACTCTGTTATTAGCTATCAAATCCAGTGATATATAAGCAATTACCCGAGTGTTTTGTCCCTGGTGTCTATTCACCTACTATGCGAGTAGATATGGCTTTACCTATGTATAATGTGTACACTAACAATAGGCTGTGCATCAGATTGAAACGTTTACGCATCAAAATTTATTTTGAGATTGATGAGAGAAATGCTCAGATATCTCGTCTTTTGTACAGGCATTATATATATAGCTTGGCGTTGTCACATCTGTCTATTATGTATTGCACCAGATTTTATTTGGTTTACTGTCATATTATTTGCTGTATGTGTCAAACGCACAAAGTGGTGAAACTTTACGATGGCTTGTACATACAAAGATGGCGGAGATGGCAACTCAATGCTCCATATAGTATACAGTAACAAGACAATATTCACATATGTTATATTCATATTGGTGCAATACATAATAGACACATATGCCAACGGCAAGCTATAAATATTATGCCAGCAAATTATACAAAAGACGTATATCTGAGCATTTCTCCCATCAATATCAAAATAAAAGTTGATGTGTAAACTTCTCAATCAGATGCGCCGTCTATGTTCTTGTACATGCTACCATAGGTAAAGCCATATTTACTTGCAAAGTAGGTGAGTAGACACCAGGGACAATACACTCGGGTAACTGCCTACATGTCACTGGATTTGGATTTGATAGCTAATAACAGAGTACAGTAGTGGGTATATATGGTATGTGTTGTGTGGTTTGCCAGGTAAAAGTGATACACTGTGTGATTTTCTGTGTATGAGTTATTTATAATGGTTGTTCATGCTGTCAAAAAACACAGGCACAAACCTGTCCAGAAAACTGACATATTTTACAGTTTGGTATCATATAATTGATAGGAGTCCGTTCTCCTGGCTTTTCTACATGTGATTAGCTACTTTATATCATATGTTCTACTTCACATTTTGAGTTCTTTGTCAAACGGCAGAACAGGTGAAACTGGCTGATGGCTGGAACACACAAAGATGGCCGATTTGGCCACTGCATGTGCCGTATAGGATACAAAAACGAGGCAGTATTCACATATATTCTATCATATTTACGAAGCAATTATCTTTGAATCAAACGATGAACAGGTATAGAACATGTCCTTAAGGTTTTGTACCTATCCATTTGACAGGTTGTTCTAGCAGGATTGCTGCTCAAACGCTAATCAAAATAGAATAACGTATCATTGTCACAAAACATCTCACTCGGGCACCAATTCATTACAACGTACCCTCTCGGTATGTCATACATTGACCAATGTCACAGCCTGCTAACGTTTATTCATCCAATAATGTATCGTTAGACGGAATTACAATCAGTTTATGTACGTAACTGATAATGTGTATAACATCATCGGTATAACAAATAAAAAAGCTTACATTTTATGTATGTTTTGGAGCGTAAGTGTAAGCTGACCATTTTAACGCCTTATCTTATTACTTGTAATGGGTTATGTAAAATTGTACTCTGTATTTCTGGTTACATGTTACGCTATTATAAGGGCATAACATAAAAATAACACAAGCATGCGGTATATTTATTTGCATCACTACAGCATGTATATCTTTCCTATATATACATACATGTAGTACAGGACAGTGTACTGTCACAGGGTGAAGTAACGGACCGAGGTCTATAAATACATTAAATATGCCTAAAAGCATAAATAAATGAAGAAAAAAAAAATTTTTTTTTTACCCCTTCCATCTAACCATTATAGGAAAGGGGTCTAACTTTTTAATAGGCCGAACCCGCACGGGCTCGAGACAACGGACTTTCACGAAACGTCAACCGAGTTATATCATTGTCGCCTATTGCAGAAGTTGGGAGAATGTTAGTATTCCGCAACGATATATTCCCCGATGCGCTATGTCAACGCGTTTTCGAGCTATCGATCGTTTTGTTGTAAAAAAATTATCATCATTGCTAGGTCGGGAAAGAACGGACACATTTCCGAGGCCGATATTGCTATATGAAGGAGTAAACATCGGGTTCAAAATACACTTTTACGTCGTCCCGGCCCGTAAAGAAACATTTTGCATAGAGAAAACATTGTTTCCAATCGAACATTTGATCAAACCTACATTTATACCCAGTCATGTGCGTCACGACAGACAATTTAATCGCACAGACATTCTATCATTTCTCGGGAAGCCATTTTGTATAAACATCGTGGGACAGGTTTATTCGCCGGAACTCGTGCACTTACTATGTCACAGTATGTGGTAAAAAACGAACTTTTATAAACGGTTATAATTCATATTTTTATAATACCTATGTTGATGGTAAAAGTATCAAGTTAAAGGTATGTCTCTCTACTCCGATTTCAAGTTTTGTCAAAATATATTTTTTTCTAATAAACATGTTTTGGCAGCATATGAGAATTGTCCGTGGGGTCAAATTTTATTTTTGACCGAATATGGTCATGTTTATATATCAAATCGAAGGTATGAACGAGGCGATCACTCTGGTGCATTTTTTTGTCGAAATCGGATGGCTATGTCATCCAAGATGGCCGCCGAAATGTCAAAAGGTCGTTCTTTTATTAAGAGATTTCAAAATTCTTCTTCACATGAACCGCGTGGCCCATGGTGGCCAAACTTCAAAGTGATGGTCCATGGGTGAAGCCTTTTCAGATTTGTTAAAACGGAGGTTATCGCTAATCCAAGATGGCCGCCGTCTAAAAATAGCATAAATTCTTAAAAAATCTTCTTCTCATGAACCGCTAGCCGGATTTCGACGAGACTTGGTAAGAATGATCGATGTACAATGCTCTTTCAAAGTTGTTAAAATGGTGACTCCGGGGTCAAAAATGGGCGTTGCCCGTGGGGTAAAATTGGATTTCTGACCGAATATGGTCATGTCTATATGAAATCGAAGGTATCAAAGAGGCAATCGCTCTGATACATTTTTTGTCGAAATTGGATGGTCATGTCATCCACGATGGCCGCCGAAAGGTCAAACGGTCGTTCTTTTATTAGAGATTTCAAAATTCTTCTTCACACGCACCGCGTGGCCCAAGGTGGCCAAACTTCACAGTTATGGTCCATGGGTGAAGCTTTTTCAGATTTGTCAAAACGGAGGTCGTCGCTAATAAAAAATCTTCGTTCTCGTGAACCGCCAGCTACGCCCATTTTTTACCCCTGGGTCACCATTTTAACAACTTTGAAAGAGCATTGTACATCGATCATTCCTACCAAGTTTCGCCGAAATCCGGCTGGCAGTTCAGGAGAAGAATTAAGAATTTATGCTATTTTTAGACGGCGGCCATCTCGCCTTCCGCTTTTGCTGTAATCTGAATTATAAAACGCAGGTAACGCAGGGCGACTTTCCCCGTGTTACAGAAAGAAAATTCGGGTTAGTTTTGCTCATGCGTGTTGATGAGATCATGAAGCAAAAATGCGCGATCTTCCATCTCTGGGGGAGAATGATCGATGTAAAAATTGTTAAAATGGTGACCCGGGGCCAAACATTTTACAATTTCGCGTTCTCGCGATATCGAGCATATATTGATCGCGAAAATGTGAAGTATGATCACGAGATTGCGAGACGAAAATACGAGATTCTATCCTATCTAATCTTGCTTTTTCGCAACCCGAAAATGCGCGATCTTCCATCTCTGGGGGAGAGGTTGCGAAAAAGCAAGATTGGACCTGCGTTTTATAATTCAGATTACAGCAAAAGCGGAAGGCGAGATGGCCGCCGTGTAAAAATATCATCAATTCTTAATTCTTCTCCTGAACCGCCAGCCGGATTTCGGCGAAACTTGGTATGAATGATCGATGTACAATGCTCTTTCAAAGTTGTTAAAATGGTGACCCAGGGGTAAAAAATGGGCGTAGCTGGCGGTTCACGAGAACGAAGATTTTTGATTAGCGACGACCTCCGTTTTGACAAATCTGAAAAAGCTTCACCCATGGACCATAACTGTGAAGTTTGGCCACCTTGGGCCACGCGGTGCGTGTGAAGAAGAATTTTGAAATCTCTAATAAAAGAACGACCGTTTGACCTTTCGGCGGCAATCGTGGATGACATGACCATCCAATTTCGACAAAAAATGTATCAGAGCGATTGCCTCTTTGATACCTTCGATTTGATATAGACATGACCATATTCGGTCAGAAATAAAATTTTATCCCAATTTTACCCCACGGGCAACGCCCATTTTTGACCCCGGAGTCACCATTTTAACAACTTTGAAAGAGCATTGTACATCGATCATTCTTACCAAGTCTCGTCGAAATCCGGCTAGCGGTTCATGAGAAGAAGATTTTTTAATAATTTATGCTATTTTTAGACGGCGGCCATCTTGGATTAGCGATAACCTCCGTTTTAACAAATCTGAAAAGGCTTCACCCATGGACCATCACTTTGAAGTTTGGCCACCATGGGCCACGCTGTTCATGTGAAGAAGAATTTTTGAAATCTCTAATAAAAGAACGACCTTTTGACATTTCGGCGGCCATCTTGGATGACATAGCCATCCGATTTCGACAAAAAAATGCACCAGAGTGATCGCCTCGTTGATACCTTCGATTTGATATATAACATGACCATATTCGGTCAAAAATAAAATTTGACCCCACGGACAATTCTCATATGCTGCCAAAACATGTTTATTAGAAAAAAATATATTTTGACAAAACTTGAAATCGGAGTAGAGAGACATACCTTTAACTTGATACTTTTACCATCAACATAGGTATTATAAAATATGAATTATAACCGTTTATAAAAGTTCCGTTTTTTTACCACATACTGTGACATAGTAAGTGCCGCAGTTCCGGCGAATAAACTGTCCCACGATGTTTATACAAAATGGCTCCCGAGAAATGATAGAAATGTCTGTGCGATTAAATTGTCTGTCGTGACGCACAGGACGGGTATAAATGTAGGTTTTATCAAATGTTCGATTGGAAACAATGTTTTCTCTATGCAAAATGTTTCTTTACGGGCCGGGACGACGTAAAAGTGTATTTTGAACCCGATGTTTACTCCTTCATATAGCAATATCGGCCTCGGAAATGTGTCCGTTCTTTCCCGACCTAGCAATGATGATAATTTTTTTACAACAAAACGATCGATAGCTCGAAAACGCGTTGACATAGCGCATCGGGGAATATATCGTTGCGGAATACTAACATTCTCCCAACTTCTGCAATAGGCGACAATGATATAACTCGGTTGACGTTTCGTGAAAGTCCGTTGTCTCGAGCCCGTGCGGGTTCGGCCTATTAAAAAGTTAGACCCCTTTCCTATAATGGTTAGATGGAAGGGGTAAAAAAAAATTTTTTTTTTTCTTCATTTATTTATGCTTTTAGGCATATTTAATGTATTTATAGACCTCGGTCCGTTACTTCACCCTGTGTGTACTGTAGCATATTAAGCAAAGACATACCGAACATATATAATTTTAAATGTAGCAAAATAGTTTGGCCCCCACCCCCCCCCCCAATAATTGAAACGCTCCTACGCCTATGTAAATTATTATTGTCATACCATATGAGACGAGCCATGTGGAATGGAATGGAATGGTGCTTAACGGTCCATCAACACATAAGAGTATCATTTAGGGCCAAGCTATTTAGATGACGATATAAATAATAATAAAACAGTATATATGATGTGGCAGTGACGAGCCATGTGATTTTGCACCTTAGAAGATGTGAGACTTTTCATGAACACTATTTACAAGGACTGTGCTATTTACCGTAAATGACGTCGAAAGTTGACGAAACTGTCGTCAACCTTCGACATCATTTACGGAAAATATTCTAAATGTTATAAATATTGTTTATCTCACATCTTCTTAGGTACATACTCCCATGGCTTGTCGAATATTCAACAGAAGATACCGAAAAAGACTGCTACCGGCACAGGTTTATGCGGCTGTACATATAGTTACATCACCATTCAAGTGAGACACGTCATCATATGTGGCTGTGTGGGGGACTGGAGGAATGGGGGCTTATGTTTTGTGACCAGTGTAGGATCCAGATCAGCCTGTGCATCCGCACAGTCTGATCAGGATCCGCACTGTTCACCATTATATCAATGAAACACCCGCCATGCTTCTAACAAGCAATATAGATCATTATCAGACTATGCGAGTGTGTTACTTGGTCAGGAGCTACGCTGGTGACAAATCCCATAAGCCCCATTTCTCCAGTCACAGCCACACATGTGGCTGTGACTGGAGAATGGGTTTATGGGTTTTGCGACCTGTTTTGCATCCGCACATTCTGATCAGGATCTGCAATGTTCATCATTTCATCAATGAAGTATGGATCGTTATCAGGCTATTATTATCAGGATATCAGTTATTCAGTCACAGCCACCCTGATACATTTGGTAACATTTTATTATATTTATCAGGTAATGTTTAGTTACAGAATGAGTACATATGTGGCCGAGACTGGAGAAATGGTGCTGATGGGTTTTGTGACTAATGTGGATCCAGATCAGCATGTGTATTCGCAGAGTCTGATCCGGATCTACACTGTTCGCCATTATATCAATGAAACACCCGCCATGCTTATAATAAGCAATATAGATCGTTATCAGGCTACATGAATGTGATATCTGATCAGGAGATACATTGGTCACATCTGTGGCTGGGACTGGAGGAATGGGGCTTATTGGCTTTGCGACCAGTGTAGATCCAGATCAGCCCGTGCATCCGCACTGTCTGATCAGGATCTGCACTGTTCACAATTTCATCAATGAAACACCCGTCATGCTTCTGACAAGACTCCTGTAGCCTGATACATGTAACGATCCATACTCCATAGTGTGCTTGCCTACTAGTAGTTGCGAACGGTAACTCTTGAAGTCTATTCCCGTACCGTCCATAGGCTACGGACGGTACGGGAGTAGATTGCAAGAGTTACATTCGCAACTAGTCCACTAGGAACATTTGATATAAAACACAGTAATATGTTATTATATTTATTAGGTTTCATGTTACAGAATGAGCATATATGACGTGGATTTCGTTGAGCGAAGACGTTTTTATGTTGAATTATTACATTTGGTAACGTCATGTGACATTGGTCGACCAATGGAACGTCAGAGAAAGTACAGTTTCCTATCTAAACTGGACACCAATAAAACACATTTGATCTTATTTTGACGAGTTTTTCGTCATTTATCTCGGGTGATAATGTCTGTTCGTGATCGCTGATTTACAATGAAACCTCTCTAAGCCGGACACCCTGGGGACCTTCTAGAGTGTCCGGTTTAGAGAGGATTCACTGTAGTTCTGACCCGGATATGTAGTCGATGCAGAATGGGACGGTTTGTTATCAGTCGGCGGTTATTGGTCATTGTATAGCGAATTACCGATACATATCACCAAGGTGCATGATCACGTGGTTACAACAACAACAACAATGGCTGAAAGTGTTGAAAGCTCGCCCAAGTATTATTTGATATTTTCCTTAATATGCAACAGATTTTGATGAAATATGGCACAGCAAACGCGTATTCATGAGCTGCATTTGGTGGTCCCGGTAGTTCGGCACAGACTTATGTCATTTTTGGGCCAAAGTACAGAGACCACCAAATGCAGCTTAACAAGACGTGTTTGATGCGCCATATTTCATCATAATCCGTTACATAATAAGGACACAATAAAAGAATACGTACTTTGAATCGGAGGGCTTCTGGAAGGTTTAGTACTTGTTGTCGTTGCGGTAACCACGTGATCATACACCTTGATCACTGTAATTATTATTTTATAACGCTACTATTTTAATGTAGTTATTCCTTTGCAACATGTATAGTTGGTACACCATAAAGCATATGTGGCTTTGCGTTTGTTCTTTGCATTTTTAAACATAAGTTACCAGTAACTTGTGTCACCTTTGCTACATGCATGTATACATGTACGTCAAGGTTTGTGTGGTTAATATTAATTGATTAATGCTACTTAAGATTGGATTTGTTCGTCGTGTTCTTTATAGCCCAGTCTACAAAACAGAACTAACAAGAAATCAGCGACACTGATGGATTTACCCTTCAAAAACTTTAACGCAAAAGAAAAACCTTTAGCACAAACATTCAAGTCATTTGACTTTGTCCTCCTTAGACACCGGGGTAGCATGGATAAGCCGCAGAATGAAAACATGGATGATGACTAATAAGCAATGAAGTTTCAAGCGAATCCGACTTATGGCTACAGAGTTAGTAGGTACCCAAACACTTCGGAATTAAATTTCTGTCGTCTGCTGTTTATTTTTTTCAAATCAACACCGACGAAAATCAGCGATGCGATAAGGGAGTTAATGACAGAGATGGTCTCAACAAAAACAGCACTTGTTTTCGGTAACATTAAATTAAATGAAAATTTAAGAGTGAGCCTTCTTTTTATTTCGTAAAATTTGGTCCAATATTGATTTTATTACGAAAATACAATTTCCACATGTTCACAGAGTGAAGATGTCTATTGGAAATTAACATGGGGAAATATTTCTAATTTCAGAAATGGTGGACCGATTTTCAAAATGGAATTAATGTTTTCTTAGTTAAATCATTTCCAAGCTATCTAGCCAGGTTTCCAAAGTAATTTCCAATTGTTTTGGACTGCTCCCTCAGCTACTCCACCTCCTTTTCCAACATGTTACAATCCCATAGAGAAATCAATTTTTCGTAATAAAATGAATAATTGACCAAATTTCACTAAATAAAAAATAAGCCTCATTCTTAAATTGTGATACAATTTAATACTATCCAAAAAATACTGTTTTTGCTTTGTTTATATGGCCGTGAAATTTGGGCAGGTTTCGTGAAACAAACAGTAGAGTTAACATCCCACATGCTATATTTACGACCGCAAGTGAATGAATTACAGGGTAAACACTTGCCTTCTCAACATGCGGCTGTGGCTGGAGAAATAGGGCTTATGTGATTTGTGACCAGTGTAGCTCCTGATCAAATATCACACTCCTATAACGCGGATCCGTATTGCGTGACTGATGTTTCATTAATGGAATGATGAACAGTGCGGAAGCACAGTCTGATTTGGATCTACACTGGTCGCAAAACCTACACGTCCCATTTCTCCAGTCACAGCTACATATATTTTACGTCATAAGTATGGAAAAAAATCTTATTATGTCTTCTAGTATAAAGTTACAAGAAAACTAGGCAATCCGGGTACATTTTCAGCACAGGCAACCGACAAATAAATCGCCTCATGATACATTCAATATAGTGATACAGTATCATATACTGTCATGGGATTTGAGTGAGCCAGTACAATAGTATTCCTCCTCTATCCGTTGTACGGGATTTGTAAAGCCCTTCATTGGTATTTCTGGATGGCTATTGTCCTTGTAGGACCTTGTTTTCACCGTCATCACTAGTTTCACGCCGCCGAAGTACATCACGGACGCCGCTAACAATACGCCCATAACTAAAATCCGGTGGGAGGGGTGGGGTTGTGCAGTCCGGTGGCATATCCCCATCAGGATTTGTTTAAGCGATGGTGCACTATCGTGCATTGTATGTTTTTTTGCAAACATTTATTAAATCTCTTGTGAAATTGTATAACTGTTGAAAATATGGGTACATGTTATGTCTGGAATTATGTTGAAGCCCGGGCTTCCAGTCCTCCGCCTAACGTACCTGGCAGTGATAGTTTATGTACATGGCGTTGCAAGTTGACGAAATATCAAGGGCAAGCAAATTCAAAATTATATTCTATTGATCCCATTTCAGGTACAATGGCAGACGTAGAGATTGAAAGAATAACGAAACACAAGTCTCCCTATAGTATAACCTGGCATGTAGCACTCTAGATGTAAGGTTAGAGAAAATGAGTATGCAAAAGTAGTCCGTTATATAAAATAGTCCGGGTGTTTTAAGGTCACTAGTTTGTGTATTTTAACCTAAACATGACGCAACAGAAAAAGCGGCATCAATCTACATCAACACCGTTAGGGACATGGAACCAATTTAGAGAGCAACGCATTGTAGGACGGGTACCAGCATATTAGCTCATTTTAGGGAGAACTAGTTCAATCTTTAGCAGCGCACCTGGCGTCATAATGGTTGTTCCCAAATTACTGTTGCAATTATTGTTGTCAGGGGGCGTGGCTTAGCGAGCGAACAAAGCGCATATCAAAACAGCGATACAATAATCAATAATGGAACTCCGGATGTCACTAACAATGAAGCATTACGCCACGTAGAATGCAATCAACACAAACGCATTGAAACAGTACGAATGAATAAAGCATCAAGCCAAATTACATGTAATTTAGACTTTAACCAAGAAGATTTCAAATGTTGTAATGTCATCAGCCAGCAAGCATCAAGCCTAATACAATTATGGCTGATATTACCTTCCATAGTTCCGGATAAATTACGGATAAATTATACTGAGGGATTTGACATGTAGCACCGGAAATATCAAACATTTATATGTTATAGGATCATTGAATTTGTGTCTTTAATGTGAATGTTTTCATTTAAATGTATTTCAGGTTATCAATAAATGTTAAACATAATGCGTTGTAGTTTCCATGTTTCTCCAAAACGTTCTGTATACTCTTAATACATGTACTTCGTATGGCCGATAGCTTGTCATTACGCGGCGGTTTAGTAGCGCGTATCACTAATACACAATTGCTTGCTCACCGCTATGCCACATTGCACTCGCCATATGATAGTTATTGGATGTAGATCGTCTCTATTCCGATTGTACTTTGTGTTACAAATATATACTATATGTATTCAGGTACGTTCGTTTTGTATCATTAATAATATGGTTATGCTATGTTTCTTCTGTAATGACTAATTGGGACTACAACATATCATGCATATGCATTTAGGAGGTTTTGTTACGTTCTTTTTCTCATGAGGCTATTTGTCTGGCCGCCATTATTGTTCATCGTGTCGTGTATATGCATTGTGCGACCCTGTGTTGGCCCTGCGATCGTGTATTCCTGCACGATCGCATGGCAAATACAGGATTGCACTCGTCATATGATAGTTATTGGATGTAGATCGTCTCTATTCCGATTGTATTTTGTGTTACAAATATATACTATATATATTTCAGATATTCACCATAAATCCAATACATACAAGACCTCGACACCAGGCTTGCTTGTTTGTGTAGACCCATCACCCACCCGGTGACATATATAACTGAGACAGTTCCCGCGAAGAAGGTCGAGTGTAAAGGTTAGACACCACAAAATAGTTTTACTATATAATTTAACCGAATGCCATCCAATAAGGCCAGTCTCTCCTACTTTCACTATTCGCATGGATGCTGTGGGAACCACTTGTACATCACATGCAGCCAGTCTGTACTGGTTCTGCATGAACTAAACAATAGGTTCACTTACTCCCAAGAAAGAAAAATCCAACCTTGTCATATCCTCCAATATTGTGTACATTTTTTGGCCACGGAAACTCCGTTTACATCAAGTGATCAAGATTTGTAAGCAAACGGTGTCTGTGACCTCAAAACACCCGCACTATTTATTTTATACTGGACTACTTTTACATACACCCTGTGCGATTTCGCACCATTTGGTGTCTTCTAACCTAAATGACGGGGGTAGCAGGCACTAGGTCGCGGGGGTACCTATTAAACATGTGTTTTTACAGAAATTACACGGGTAACTAATTATGTAACTATTCCACATGTTTTTAACATCCAATTAAGTATCATTATTTTACATCCGAAAATGCATTGGATGACTAAATAGCCACGTCTGATGAATAAATATTATTTTTTATTGTTATTTTGAGAAACCGCGGTTATCGCCCCTAACTTCAACATTCTTGATTTCCACTATACAAATAATGCAATACTATGGCAATACATGCACCAGGCAATACAAATTAAATGTTCTTGGTTTTTGATAATAAAAATGGAAAAGGGAAAATAAACAGCAAACGACAAAAAATTCAGATAGCGGTGTAAGGGTTAAATATGTTTACAGAATTGACAAAAAAAATCATAAATAAAGTCAGAAGCTGACAAAATTTTCAGAGTACATGCGGAATATAATAATTCCGCATATACTCTGAACATTGTGTCAGCTTATGACGCCATTTACGAAAATGTTTTAAATTTTGTAAAGTTTAACGTATTTCACGAAATTACGAAGGTACAAAATCCAATGGCGTATCTCATGATATACTTCGCTATAATTGATTTGCAAACAAAACATTAGCATGACAAAGGAGCAGGAAGTTCAAATCGTTAATAGCGTCAATCGACAGATAAGGGAATGTATTGGCTGATCTATTTGAATAAGGTGCATGGCTGTATCGTGAGGAATCTCTATGTATAGCAGCAAACGTAGACCCAGACACATGAACCATTTGTGATTTGGGTTTTTAAATGAACAGTTTGCCCTGAAACCCGATCTGACACAGGATTTGAGCCCGGATACATGGTTATACTGGTTGAATAGATTATAGTATTTGAATAAAGATATGTTAATGTATAAAGACTTGCCCCGCATTGAGATTAACGCTGGTAGCACAGTAACTAGACCATGGTTCGCCACTGAAATATAGGATCTTACATTACTGATGAATTAATATGATATTTATTAAACGGGCTCACCCATTCCACAAGAAATGAGGATATACAGTGAAACTTCTCTAAACCGGACACCCTGTGAGGTCCCCATGGTGTCCGCTTTAGAGAGGTTCCACTGTAAATCAGGCATATGGTCATTCTGAAATGCTTTGACGTGCTTTGCAATCATGAGCAATCATTAAAATATGAGATAAAATCACATAGGTTGTCTTGCTGTTCAGTTTAGAGAGATGCCACTGTACATCATTTCTTGTTTAATAAATATAATATTAAATCGGTGCACATGTTAGATTACATGCATTGCATAGGCACCTCATATTCATGAATATCGTACTTGTCACACTTCTGTGTCTGCTTTTGGGATTTTCCCCCCAATCCAGCAGGATAAAACGTTTGCCCGGCCTTACATGACATAAGCTGTTGATAGGTCGCTAAACACCAATAAACAAACAAACACACTTCTGTATTTAGTGGGTGGTTTGTCGGGCAAATGCGACGGCGTAAATTAACGGTAGGGGTTCCTCGTTATAGGATCACGATTTGCCTTTGGCACTCACGTTTTTTTTAGCTCACCTGAGCCAAGCTCATGTGAGCTATTGTTACCGCAATGTGTCCGTCGTCCGTCCGTGAACACTTTAAAATGTCTTCTCCTCGGTAACCATTGGGCCTATAGTCACCAAACTGCATGATACATATGTAGGGGGATTAAAAAATTGTTAAAATGACGTCATTACGTAATCCAAGATGGCCGCCGTCTAAAAATAGCACACATTCAAAAATCTTTTTCTCAAGAACCGCCAACCGGATTTCAACAAAACTTGGTAGGAATGATCGATGTACAATGCTCTTTCAAAGTTGTTAAAATGGTGACCCCGGGGTCAAAAATAGGCGTGGCTCGTGGGGTCAAATTGGGGTAAAATTTTATTTTGACCGAATATGGTCATGTTATATATGCTATCGAATGTGTCAACGAGGCGATCATTCTGATGCATTTTTTGTCGAAATCGGATGGTTATGTCATCCAAGATGACCGCCCGAGGTCAAAAGGTCGTTCTTTTATTATAGATTTCAAAATTCTTCTTCACATGAACCGCTTGGTCCATGGTAGCCCAACTTAAAAATGATTGTCCATGTGTGACGCCTTTTCAGATGTGTTAATATGGAGGTCATCGCTAATCCAAGATGGCCGCCGTCTAAAAATAGCATACATTCTTAAAAAATCTTCTTCTCATGAAGCGCTATCCGGATTTCGACGAAACTTGGTAGGAATTATCGATGTACAATGCTCTTTCAAAGTTATTAAAATGGTGACACCGGAGTCAAAAATGAGCGTGGCCCGTGGGGTCAAATTGGGGTCAAATTTTATTTTCAACCGAATATGGTCATGTCTATATCAAATCGAAGGTATCAAAGAGGCGATCGCGCTGGTACATTTTATGTCAAAATTGGATGGTCATGTCGTCCAAGATGGCCGCCGAAAGGTCAAAAGGTCGTTCTTTTAATAAAGATTCACGGTAATGGTTATTGGGTCAAGCCTTTTCATTTTTGTTTAAATGGTGGTCATCTCGAAATCAAAGATGGCCGCTGTTGAAAATTAGGTCAAATTCTTAAAAACTCTGGAGCTTTTTTTTTTGTCGAAATCAGGTAATTACGTCATCCGAGATGGCCGCCGAAAGGTCAAAATGTCGTTCTTTCAATATAGATTACAAATGTCTTCTTCTCGTGAACCACTTGGCCAATATTGGCCAAACTTTACAGTAATGTTCAGTGGGTCAAGCCTTTTCATTTTCGTTAAAATGATGGTCATCGCAATATCCAAGATGGCCGCCGTTGAAAAGTAGGTCAAATTCTCAAAAAATCTTCAGGAGGGACAGGAGGGGTCAAGTAGGGGTCAAATTTCACATTTGACCGAATATGGTCATGTCATATATTAATTCGAGGTATGGACGAAACGATCACAAAGGAGAATCTTTTGTCGAAATCAAATGATTACATCATCCAAGATGGCCGCCGAAAGGTCAAAAGGTCGGTCTTTTATTAGAGATTTCAAACGTCTTCTTCATACAAACCGCTTGGCCATTGGTGGCCTAACTTCGCAGTTATGGTCCATTGGTAATGCCTTTGCAGTTTTGTTAAAATGGCGGTCATCGTTAATCCAAGATGGCGGCCGTCTAAAAATAGCACAAACTTTTAAAAATATTCTTTTCACGAACAACCAGACCTACGAAACTTGGCAGAAATGATCGATGTACAATGTTTTTTTCAAATTTGTTAAAACGGTGACCCCTGGGTCAAAAATGTGGTCAAATAGGGGTGTAATTTCATTTTTGACGGAATATGGTCTTATAATATATAAAAACACAGGCATTGATGAGGCGATCGCTGTGGTGCTGTTGCCATCGAATCGGATGATCACATCATCCAAGATGGCCACCGAAAGGTCAAAAGGTCGTTATTTTATTATAGACTTCAAATGCCAGTGTCTTCTTCATACAAACCGCTTGGCCATTGATGGCCAAACTTCGCAGTTATGGTTCATTGATAAAGTATGTTCAGTTATGTTAAAATGGCGGTCATCGTTAATCTAAAAATAACATAAATTCATAAAAAATCTTACGAACCACCAGACCGATTTCGACGAAACTTGACAGGAATGATCGATGTACAATGCTTTTTCAAAGCTGTTAAAATGGTGAGCTCTGGGCCAAAAATGGGCATGGCCCATTGGGTCAAATAGGGGATAACTTTTTTACGGAAAGGATTGCAATGAAAAGTAGGCTGGAAGCATCCTGTTGTGGTCTCCAAACCTCTCAAAGTTGTGTAAGATATATCTGTACATATCGCGAGACAACTCCTACTCGTGTGACTTCTCAAGTTTGTCGCATTGACATTTTGTGCCTGTCATGGGTTTGTTTTGATGTGTATGTAGTGACAACTTTACATACCAGTATTTGCTTGATTTTTGTGACATTGCACAGGTGAGCGATATAAGGCCATCATGGCCCTCTTCTTTATCTTTGGCGCTTTTGTTACCTGGGAATTGAATTGGGTTATTGCCCATTATAAAAGTAGTAAGATTATTACTGATCCTACTGCTTTTGGGAAGGGGCCAAGTGATTATGGTGTGGCGAGGACCTGGCAGCAGATTGTAAATATTCAGTTATGATTTTGGGATTTCCCCCCCATTTGTACATGCACTTGTATAGGTAATATATGGGCTTTAGTACTAAACCTATTGACCCGGCCTTAAATGACCTTAGTTCTTGATAGGTCGTTAAACTCCAACAAACTAACAATCGCTCTAGCGGTACCATTTACATATGTATTACACTAATGCACTATGCTATTTAATACACTATGTTATTACACTGTGAACGTCCATTTTATCAATAATAATAATAATAGTATTGCGTCGTCGTTTTGCGACTCGACACGACAAAAAGGACTCATTGAGCTTTTGACAAGTGTGGTTCAGTGGACACACTCCTGGGGGCCGTTTCACTAAACGTCGTACTACTAAACTGTTCGTAAGTGCAAATTTAGGATCGTCTGAAAGTTTCAATCTATGGATTTACATTTATTGAGCATAGGCTGCATATGCAGCATATGCTCAATAAATGCAAATCCAATAATTGTTTACAAGAAAACATTTTAGTCGTGAAACGGCCCCCTGCAGTCTTGTATAAACTTCAGTTTCCTTAAGAGTGCTTACCCAACACGATAGCGAAGAGTGTATATTCAGATCAGACTGCGCAGACGCGTATGCTGATCTGGAACACCTCTGATCACATGCTCGCCATACCTCTTTTGTCGCGAAGGACAGCGTTAGTTTCAAGGTTGTTTTTGTAATTTTAAACTCGATCGATGGGTTTTGAGTAAACAAGCATTATATAATAAGTCTTTCATTCTTTATATAAATACTGCGGCACAGCCGCAAGTCCAACAATTGTCAATTATCTTCTTTCACCAATATTAACTATTTGTGTCACCGGGTTATTATATAGTGTATTCAGCTCTCTTGAGAATAATTAGTATGATTTCCAAAATGTGTCGATACAGTGAGCATATGAATCGCATCAACATACTTGCGGCAACCTCCATTTTAAATTTTGATTTTGAATGAATTTCACGAATTGTTACTTAATATTTTGTATTTTTTTTTATGATTTCGGTCAAAATCGACATGGTTGTTGCAATATCCCTTGAAACTACAAGTTGTCTATCTGTTCGAGTTGCGGCTAATTGAGACAATTGAGAAAGGTCCGGATCTCCACTGGTCGTCATTGGTAGCAAAGCCCGTTTTGTTCTAGATAGTCGTCACGTTTTTATCCATAACACAGCCTTATATTGGAAATATTTCACGGTGTCATTGTTTTCTTTATTTACCCTGGAAGTACATATAAATCTACTTGCGTGACATTTTGATCGAAAATCGATAGACAGGCGGTCATTTGTATTTCTGTAGCGTGCTAACATAACGGCGGAGCGTGTAGGAGAAGAATTACTAGTTAAGTCACAAAATCTTCTCATTTGAGCTATGACTACAGATTTGTTATTCGACTTTTCTAAATTAGTGTATCCCTCTGGGTGACTTATGTAGTTGTACATTGTCCAGAAAAGCTGTCCGGGGAAGCTGTAACCCTTTCTGTGCCGAAATATCTTTGTTGTATGCTACATATTATTATTTTGTTTAATATCATTTCTTTCTCTCAGCAAAAATATGATGTGGCAACATTTTATTGTCATAAGTATTCAATCATTTCTCAATAAAGCATGGTTTGACAGCTCTTTAAAATCATTTCTAAAAAGAAAATGCTTTAGTATCATTTTTGAAATTAATGATTTCTCAATATTAACATAGATTGGCAGCACTTTAGACTCATTTCCAAAGGAAAATTAATGGAAATTATTCTAAGGTGCTGCCATATGGAGACGACAATTTTCGTTTCCCTCATCTTGTAATGACAAGTAAATCGTTTGAAATTATCAAATACGACACTACACTCCGGTTTCCTCCTACTCAATGACCGCCCTTACGCATTCATATGTGCCAACGAAAGCTGCTTTTTTTAATCGCTCTTGCTTGTAATCGTTGTAAAATAAATAAAGTTTAAACTTTTTGTTTTAATATGTAATTCTCTGATAGAGGTCCACGGTTTTATCAGGTTATTTTGAGGCAGGCTATTTTGACATTATTTTATCAATTAAATTCGTCACATGAATACATATTTGCATCGACATATTATAAAGTATGATAATTGCACATCAAAAAATAAATATAGAGAATAAATGGTTATTTCGGTTAACATTGTAAAGAAACACGGTTATCATCCCTGATATCAAACTGGAAATTCACGTTTGATATAAAAAATATAATAATGTCAATTAACACGTCCAGTAATGTTAAATCAATATTTATTTGCCCTAAAATTGTCATATCTAAAGAATGGATGAACAAAGTAGGTCTCCCTATATAACAACCTGGGATGTGGGAGTCCATGTTTAATTATTTTTTACAATTTCGAAAAGTTCTCCCTCAACGTGCTCTGAGGTAGATCAGTGCACTTAGCAATGTTGGTGAGATCGGCTAAAGGACCTTCATTATTTGTACATTTACACCACCGCCCGCGTTAATCGTGTCCAGATGTCAACGTTTCCGAACAGCTATTGGCAATATCAACTCGCAATCAAGCTGTTTGATGTGGCTGTGCCTGAGCTGTATCACAGCTCAGGCACAGCCAATCAAGCTGATTACATTCAAGCGCACAATTCTAACATTTTGAAATAAAGAAATTTACAAATATTGGCATGATTAGCGCAGGCGGTAATGTAACAAACCCCTTTGTGTCCTGGCGTGTCACATCATGTAATAGCAGTTTGCGGTTAAATCTGACGATGTTTATATGTTATCTCCCTTGGACATAGCATATTATGTCACGCAAATTTCTATGGGGGCAGCCATTGTCGTGCTGCGCCATACGACCAAGAAAATAGTTCCGTGTGCTAACGTATCATATGGCCTTCTGGTATGTCTTGCTTTGTATCTAACACTCTACATATACAATTCTCTATAGTTTTCACTGTTTGTGGACCCTGTTTATCAGTTACATTCTGGAAAATACGAATCAAGACGTTTCGTGCATATGAACACAGCAGCTAATAGGAAATAGACACTACCTATGATGGGTTTTCATACCAATTATCTGGACAATCAGTTTCTAGGACAAATGATCCGATATTGCAACGAGTACATATAAGTCACGCAACTGCTTGCTGTTTCCATACCAGTGTGAAGAATATATTGCCAAGGTGAACATTTAGTAAAATTTACTGAAAACATTCCCAACTCTGTCCACAAGTTGTTTACAAAATCAAATGTCGCGCGGGGGCACAATCGAGTGCGCCCATTACGGCATTGCCGAGTTGTTCTATAAATACAATACATTCCATACATATGGTGATTTCCAAGAAGTGAAGGGTGGCTGATTTTTCTCTCAGAACTACACAATGCTGTTTACAATGGTTTACAGGCGATAAACTTATGATTTCAATGTCAGTATTACAGAAGCCTATTAGGGCCATTTTGTCTTAGTACTTATGTATTACGTCTCACGTATTACGTATTATGTCTTACGTATTATGTGTTAGGTCTTAGGTATTGTGTGTAAGGTGTAAGGTTATAGCGAAGCGGGAAATCTGATGGTGGACGATACACATGTTCCAGTAGCTGACAGTACAGGTGACGATTGCAATATCAAGTACTTGTAAGTATACTTAAGTGAGGTAACTAAAATGTTTAATCATCGGCCTGCTAGTTCGTGAGATATTTTTTAAAGAATTTGACCAACTTTTCAACGGCGGCCATCTTGGATTTTAACAAATCTGAAAAGGAGCAACGCATAGACCATTCCATTGGCCCACATCAGACAAGCGGTACGGAAGATGTTGAAAAAGTGTGGACGGACGACGACGACGGACGGTCGAAAAGCGGTAACAATAGCTCACTTGAGCCTTCGGCTTAGGTGAGCTAAACATGAATATTAAGGGTATGTGATTGATTGGTGGTGTTTAACGGCCTATCAACAGTTAAGGTCATATAAGGCCATGCCTACGGGTTGCATTGATTGATTATTGGTGTTTAACGGCATATCAACAGCTAAGGTCAATTAAGGGAAATTCCCAAAATCAGAGCTCAATATTTACAGAAATTATATATTCAGCCCTGAAATTAGAATATCCTGACCTGGTGTCAGGTTCATGCCACACCAGTCACTTTGCTCCAACCCCAAAAGTAATATGACTAGCTCTAATATTATTACTTTCTCAATGGGGAATAACAGGATTTAGCTCTCAAATATCGAAAACCAAAATGTACAGGAGGGCCAAACCATGTAAGTCGGCATTCCGGTAAGAATGGAGGGTATGTGAAAAATACAAATGAAAGTAACTTGACCTAGAACACAAGATGAAGATCACATGAGCTTCCTCTTTCCTGAAATGGGTACCACACAGTCCTAATTTGTTTCATATTTGGAGGTGCTAGGACTTGCTTTTCCAGAAACAGAGAAAATCACAAAAACGTGAAATGTTGATGACGACGACCACGATGACAATGACAGAAAAGCTATGCCTACAGGAGAACTCAAATCTGCAATAAGACGAGAAATGAGGAATATTTGTGGACGGACGACGACGACGGACGGTCGAAAAGCGGTAACAATAGCTCACTTGAGCCTTCGGCTCAGGTGAGCTAAACATGAATATTAAGGGTATGTGATTGATTGGTGGTGTGTAACGGCCTATCAACAGCTAAGGTAATTTAAGGCCATGCCAACGGGTTGTATTGATTGATTATTGGTGTTTAACGGCATATCAATAGCTAAGGTCAATTAAGGGAAATTCCCAAAATCAGAGCTCAATATTTACAGAAATTATATATTCAGCCCTGAAATTAGAATATCCTGACCTGGTGTCAGGTTCATGCCACACCAGTCACTTTGCTCCAACCCCAAAAGTAATATGACTAGCTGTATCCTTATTACTTTCTCAATGGGGAATAACAGGATTTAGCTCTCAAGTATCGAAAGCCAAAATGTACAGGAGGGCCAAACCATGTAAGTCGGCATTCCGGTAAGAATGGAGGGTATGTGAAAAATACAAATGAAAGTAACTTGACCTAGAACACAAGGTGAAGATCACATGAGCTTCCTCTTTCCTGAAATGGGTACCACACAGTCCTAATTTGTTTCATGTTTGGAGGTGCTAGGACTTACTTTTCCAGAAACAGAGAAAATCACAAAAACGTGAAATGTTCATGACGACGACCACGATGACAATGACAGAAAATCTATACCTACAGGAGAACTCAAATCTGTAATAAGACGAGAAATAAGGAATATTTCGTTGGAAACGTGCACTGCGGTGACCAGAAACTTTTGAGAGAGGACTGACGTCATGATCACACAAAAGGAACGAATTTAGAGTGCATCCTATAAAATGGTAATGTCATTAGTGACATCATGATGTCAACTACGTCTAGTATTTTTGTGATGGACCAAAACTTAAATGAACTTTAAAATGATATATTGCCTGTTTAGATATCCATATTCAGTCTCTATTTATAGCTAATTCCAATGGTCACAGATATTCCGGACAAAAACTGTAAGGAAAAACAAACAAAGTATTTCAGTTACAATTTATTAAGGACGTAACATATTTTCGTAGGAAAAGTTATAAACATTTGAATAACTAACAACAGCTTTAAATAAAGAATAAACTATGTCAGGATGCGTGGGCTTAAGGAATACCCCCCCCCCCCCCCCCCAACACACCAAGATGTACGGATGTGCTATTATAAGTTATAATTGATTGATTATTCGTGTTTAACGGCCTATCAAACGCCAGGGTCAACGGGTTGGACTATCCGTATTCAACCTGTCCACAATGAGAGAAATTCCAAAATCAGAACTCAATCTTTACAGATGTGACTTCCGGTAATTAAATATGGCAGACGTATTTTTTTCTACCGCCAAATTAATAAATAAAATGTGATATAAAACGATATTCCCGGACATATTTTGTGATGAAAACATGAACAAAATTGACATAATTATGTGTTGAATAGTGTGTGCCAGTGCTTAATGGAAGTAATAGTGTAGTTATTGATTAAAACATGGACTAAAATACAGAATAGTGAAAACCAATGAGGTAAAACTATTTGATATATTGCCCGCAGCTACCCATTCATCTGTATGACTGTATGACTCTATGGTATGTCACAACCCGCCACCAAATCATTGAAATCAAAAAAGAAACGCAAGAAAAGTGCGGCGACTTCTCCAGCCCACACAGACGCCAACAAGAGTAAAAAACTAGGCTCATTCCCGCTGAAGTTGACACAGACACCGAATATTTGTCCGCCACCGAATATTCCGTCAATCCCCATAGTAATATCATGGATACGAGCCAGCAGCCACCCATTACAGCATACACCACACCAGGCAACAAAGCTACACAGGGGGCCAAGTTCGTTCTGAGTGAGGCTGACCGTGAGGACATTGCCCAGCGAGTCCGCAGGGGTGTGGATGATCGAGAGGACATCGCACAGCGAGTACGGGCGGTCCTCAAAGACGACATAACAAAACTCATCCAGCAATTCACACAACCCCTAAAAGATGAGCTCCATGAGACAAAGAAACTCCTCACACTTGAAATGGAGAAAAATGAAAAGTTGTCGTCAGATGTCAGTGACCTCCAACTAGCCATTGATGAACAAGAACAGTATAGTCGGAGGTCGTGCCTCAGGATCAATGGCGTCATCGGCGATGAGGGGATCCCAACGAGAATGTAGAGCCAAACTACTAACACTCGCGGAAACGCACAACATAGACATTAAACCAGAGGACATCGACGTTGCACACAGGGTTGGGAAACCCAGGCCCGGGTTTACAAGATCGGTAATCGTGAAGTTTTCGAACACCAGGCGAGACAGCGCGTACTTGGAGCTAGGAAAAACACTCGTAATGTGTACGTAAACGAGGACCTTACGAGATTTAGACAATCCCTCCACTATCACGCCCGTTTGCTTGTTCGTGAGAATAGACTCGATCATACTTGGGTTGCAGGTGCCAAGATTTTCTGCAGTTTTGTATCGAGCCCAGGGGTGAAAGTGCAGATCCGGTCCATGGAGGATATCGAGCACATACGTAACGGAATACCGCTGAAACCCCCGAGAAACCAACAGTGAACCAGCATAGCGCGCTGGTAAGACACTATTTTGAATACCACCGTAGGTTTACATTCAACAAATATGTACATATGTGTACACACGTGAATGAGAAAACAACTCACTCTAGAAATTGCGTGTCCAACATGACAATTGCAAACTGAATATCTCCGCAGTGTTATACACCCATGCCCTGAGAAACCCTGTATTGTGACATTCCTAATCAGTGTAATCGCGCTCGCATTGCCACGCCAGCGCAGTGTGATATATACTCGGAAAATCACAACAGACCGCGACTGTAACTTAGACAATACTAGTACTTTGTCCTGAGAAAGCCTGTCTTGTTACTGATGCAAACAATGGGACGGCCATGACACAGTTGTCACTACCTATCGATCCATAAATCTGTGAGGTTTCCATGACTGCCTTCTGTTGGTGCATTCTGTGTAGACCCAGATCAGACTGCGAAATTGCGCAGACTGACCGGGGTATGCACTACATGCCGCAATAAAGACCGATCGCATGCGGTAGTTTACTGCGGATACGTTCAGTGCATACACAGATCAGTCTGCGAGTCTACGCCGTTTGGCCTGGGTATGCGCTGAACGCCGCAATAGATACATAGCACATGCATATTATGGACCATTTGTCTACCTAGATAAGTATACGTGGTGTTTCTAAGATCGTTTACTGCAATTGCAGTAAGTGTGGACATAGCTCAGACTGTCAACCTACGCTGTCTAGTCGGGGTATACACTGTACGCCACAATAAAGACAGAACACATGCGTATTTGAACAATCCCATCCTCTATACGTCTACGGTATTTTGAGGTTGTGTATTACAAGTATACATGTACATTCAGAGTAGACACAGATCAGACTGCGGGTTTGCGTTTACTGACCAGTGTGTACACTGTATTTGGAACAAATACATCCAGAGTAGACACAGATCAGACTGCGAGTTTACGCTGACTGACCTGTGTGTACACTGCATGCAGCAACAAAAGCCGACCACATGCATATTATGGACCACTTGTACATATATAGATCTACGCTGTTTCTGAGATCGTCTACTACATGTACATTCAGTGTACTCACAGATCATACTGCGAGTTTGTGCTGACTGTTTTGGGGTTGGTTATCACAATATATCCAGAGTAGACACAGATCAGACTGCGAGTTTGCGCTGACTGACCGGTGTAAACACTGTATGCAGCGACAAAGGCTGACCACTTGCGGTATTAGCTAACTTTACAAATCAACTACATGTATGTACATTTTCTAGTGAAACATACACTAGCTTACAAATCAGATTTCCATGCGCGTAATTATCCCTCTAAGGGAATAGCCAAGACCCTCCTCAGGCGACACAATGATAATCACTACCAGTATACCATATACAATCATTGTCCAACAACGACAGTATATTTACCTTTCGACCAGTGTAGACACAGATTATGTTGCCCAACTGAGCAACGTTATCACAGTGTACCCTGTTCAAGTAAACTATTTACTATATTACATCTAATAGCATAATTTCTCACCATATTGAGCACTAGATGTATGCTGACCGGTGCTACACTGTCCTAAACAGAACCACATTGATCAGTCATAGATGGGATATAGAGATCCAAGGTCGGAGATGTAATATACTTGTACATGTTGCATTACAAACATATAACTTATAAGAGTGACATTGAATAGCATATTACTTCAGCGTCATTTACAAGATTAGAATGGGTTTTCTAACAACAAGCCGTAATTCTATGTTGGTCTACTATCTCCCAGATACATGTACCTGGGGGAGGGTATACTAGCCTACAACGATTGCTTGTTACATATGTATCTCTTGTAATACCCTGGGCTTCGACCAACCCAGTTTAAATGTCAACAGTTTCTGGTCCATGTGCGGTTATGACCGTAAATGTAGCTAATGGACAATGAGACCAGTGTAGACCCGGACCATGCTCTGCCTTGGCCAGCGCAGTCTGGTCGGGGTCTGGACTGTTCGCCATTTAATCAGTGAAACACTAGACAATCTCCATTATGACATTCATCATGTTTATCTTCATATGATTATACAGGAATGTCAGCAGATCCAGAGCTAAACTGGGATCATACACCATAAGCCTATATCTCCAGTCATGACGCATAATTTCTCATACAATAACGTTTGTCAGAACACGTTTACTTATGGTGTGTATGCCCATACATGTACTGTTAACTTTGAATATCTACGTATTGACCAGTTCTCACACATTTCGTCTTTCGCCTACTCGTGTGAGAACAGGTTAATATATTATAACATGCATGATATATAAACCCACAAACCCAAGTGATCGCCTCCATATGTATTATTATTAATTTTAATTATTGCAGTCTACTTAAATATGATATCCCCACCTATAAATATTAGACATGACTGACAATCAAGGGTTTACTCTGTTTTCAACAAAGACCATGATAAGCTATGGTGGAAGAGATAACAGACATATCACAGGGCGATGAGTGTCTTGAACCATTTGGAGGCGTGAACAGATTGGGTATTGTACGATCATAAAACAGTGAGTGTGTTTCGTGGAACTCTTGTCGCTGATGTATATGTAAACATGCGTATCCATGTAATTTCCGCACAACACTGTGTTCATATTGAAATGCATTCACATGTAATAAGTTGTTCGTGTTGGCTATATTGCATTTATATGTAGGTTTACATACTTTGATCTTAAACTTTCGATCGTGTCTCCAAGAATTTTTGTATTCGATGCATACAGATAATATGCATAAATGCGGATCGAATATACTGTAATATTATTAACAGTAAGATAAGGTATACATAGGCCAGGGCATTATTATATTATTATTGTATTGCAATCTGATGGAGAGTATTATACTCGAAAGTGGCAACGAAAAATATCCTATTTGAGTGATGTAACAAAATTGGTGTGGGGTCTGTATGTGACTGGCGAAACTCCAGAGACGAAGTTATTTGGGTGCGAGTTATAGAGGTATTCGGAGGGTTGCGCCCCTTGTCGAGTTCCGCTCGCCTTTTGCATACCAATAACATTAAGTTGGAAAACAATTACAATTTCATATCCTCGTTAACTGAGTAACACTTTTGAATTATTGACTGCATGCCTTTGTATTACTAATAGTGAGGCTATTCAACTGACTACATTCCTTTATTGTATGTCACACAGCTTAAATAATTACCGACTAGCTTTTTTGTGTTGTAACGTTATCGGTGTCGCGTTTGCAGGTGGCGTACGAGATCTTTGGGACGAAGCTATTTAGGTCCGAGTTATATAGTAGTAATGACGATTGTCTCGCTTGATGATATTCTGGAACGAAGCTATTTGGGTGCGAGTTTTATGCCTATGGTAATCATGAGGGTTGTTCCCATTGA